>OX155693.1:2183054-2675052 GCA_944547425.1 Eupithecia centaureata | reverse complement strand
AAAAACTAAGAATCACAATGTAAAACTTCATTTTTTTTCAAAATTATTGAAATTAGAGACTAAAAAAGAAAACGTTTTAAAGCAAATTTTATCAGCTGTCTTTGAAACTCTAGTAAACTATACTATATAATACATTGTATACTAATACACTGATAGAAGAAAATATTTCCCAAAATCGGCTCCGAAACGTCGTGTTCAGTATGTCAAACCGGTTCGCAGCAGTTATCAGAACCCGAAGAGACTCATACCAGTTTTGCAGGCCAGTGTAGATCGAACGATTAAACTTGATGAAACTATAGCACCTAACCCATTCGCTGCCTCCCGGAATCGATTCAAACCCCTGTAGCGAGCGGATAGGCCTTGGCGGTGACGTGTGCGGTGCGTACTGCGTAGGTGCACGAGCGGCAGCGGGCCCGCATGCGCACGCGCTCCGAGTGGTTCCTGCAGCCGGCGGGCTCCTTGGACGCGGCGCGCGCCCGCGCCGGTACGCCCCCGACCGCCCCGCGACCCCCTCGAGCCCCCCTGGCCCCCCTGGGGGGTCGAGCCACGCCCCCCTGCTCGGCCGAGGCGCGCGAGAGCACGGCCCTCTACGTGCTCGTCGCCTGCCTTGAGTTTTTGTTTTGACGCACCGGTACTGTGTCTGTGATTCGCTTCGGTGCGGAGGACTAACCGGCGCCGATCGAGGGCTTTGCTTGACCGATTTCATTGTCCATCTAGATTTAATTAAATCAAAATTAAAATAAAAAATATATAATATACACGAATATTGTATTCGTGTCAAAGTTTAAATCCAAGCAAAGACAAATAAGCCCTAAATTCGAATGTTCTTGAATAGTTGCTGAAAAAGTGTATAGGAAGAGCAAAGCCTTCGTAGCTTACTCACACCACGGTATTTATGGGGCTCGCTTCACGCTATGGGTGTCGCATGGTCCTTCGTCGTAGCTATAGCACGTTCGTAGCATGTTGGATTTGTATATTTAGCTCGATCATCTTCATCTTTTACTGTAAATATTCAGATAACCGTTTATAATTGTTTATTCTCTGTATTTTATATTTCTTCTATTGTTTCCTAAATTTATTAGAGTAAGGGACGTAGAGGTTTATTATAGCTGCTTTTTATTATATTATGGACATCAAATTAACATTATAAAATCTAGAAATCGATCTAACTCCAGTAAAATGATTTTTGTTTCGAAAAGTAGGTAGGTTATTTTACAACTTACTATAAATAGCTCTTTTATTTTGGGACATTATCTTATCGTATTATATTAATATTCCCGAACTGGAACTGGAAACCTTTAGAAGTTTTGATTAGGTAATTATAATACCTCACATTCAACACATTTAGCATGTTTTGTTTGTGATCAGTCGCATTCAGACACATATCGTCACCACAAGAAGTTGTGATTCGCAAACATAAAACCACATTTCAAATATCATTCACGTGTTATGTTTTTGTTGCATTTTCAAGTATAATCCAGTACTTATTGATGTTTTACTACACTTTTATATTGGTGAGCAATGGTAAATCAGCAAGTTTATTTTTATTTATTGCTAAAATATGTTTTATTTGCTCTCTAATATAGTCAAATTACGATTAATTCCATGGCATGAAACATAATGATGACCAAACGCATTCGCCGAAAGCTTTTGGTCATCAACGCGAAAAGGATATTCATGCAAGACCCAATCTAATTCCAAATAGAATAAGATTTTATCTCATTTGAATGTAAATTTTCATAGAACAGTTTCGCATGAATACGTCCTTTATTATAAGGCCTGTCATCATTATGTATCCAACTTGTATCTTGTTCAGTTGTGTGATAATTATGTTCAAAAAGGAATTGCCAGAGAAAAGGCATTGAAATATGGCGATCAAAACTAGTACGTAGTTTTATTGTAAAAATCTGTATAAAACTTTCTGGAATGCCTTTTGTCTGACGGATTCTTCAGGGTGACTTTTAACTAGATGTGCTATGTCTCTTAAAAACGGCATAAAAGTTTATAAACCCTCCAATAAGGTTTATTTCATAGCAATTCTTTTGTTTGTGTTTTGACTAGACTGTTTTAAGGGTGGTTCTCTATAGATCTTCTATACAGCGTGTAGCGAATAGAATGTGTTAAGACTTTTAAATGCGACGTTGCTCTTGGTGGCCACTTAACTTTGTTTTCGGGGTAGCGTGTTAAACCCAATCAATGGGATCACCTAAGCTATGTAAATAGCGGTTTTATTGGCCAAGTTTGATAACTTTCTGCTGCCACACATATTTGGTCAAAAAGCATACTTTGAACACAAAGCCCAGCCCAACCAAATGGATTGCTCAGAGATGAATATAGTAATAGTCAAGTCTCGGTAGGCTACGTACCACATCTAGAAGAAAGGCATTCTAAAAACTCGTTCCCAATACTCAATCCATCTCTAGTTTTGGACATCTTTTGATAAATTTGGGCATTTCTTATAAACTGCTCAACTTTATGCTGCAGATCGCAAAAACGATGGATAGATGATAATGGGAATGCTCCAATGTCTGTGGTACACTCTCGCCGAGACGTCTCATCGAATGACATTGCCCTCTCAAGTTTAAATACACCATGAGCTCTCTTAAAACTTTTGAAATTATCATGATTAAAAGAACTAAATTCACTTATAATGAGATTTTCGTAATTATTCCGTGATCTGGTCATGGCATACAACGTTGTCGAAATATATAAATACTCAAACACAACAAACCATGGTAAATATCCCGTTTATAAGTTTAGGGAAGCGAAAAAAGTATCGATAATATACTACGCGTTACTTAGTTCATTTCCTTTTTGTGTTCGATACTTTCACTCAGCGAATACTCTTAGACTAAAACAAAAAGCATCTAACTAGAAGGATCCCTCTTTGAAGTATAGATAACTTCAAAGGGGGATTCTTTGAAGTATCGGTACTTTTGTTTCGATCCTTTTCTTCGATTTTTATTATTATTATTTATTATTAAATATTCATTCTGTCTCGCCGAGTGTGTACCACTATAACACGTTCATCACTTGTGTAACACCAACTATAACATATGTTGTGATATAGGTAACGAGCGTCGTAGCTCGCGGCGTCGGTCCCGGCGCACGCGCCTGTGCGGCGGCGGCGCCGCGTGCCGTGTCGCACACTCCGACACTGAAGTCCCGCTCGCTCTCCAGCCTCGTCAAGTGACGGCCTGACAACTACCCGCCGCGCATCTCGACTGCGCTTACCCCTTGGCTGTAAGCAACACGCATCAAGAGGTAGCCATTTGAGAACAGCGCGCTGATACGGTATGTTTCTCTCAGTTGATGCGGTTAGTTTCTCTCGGTAGTTGATGCGGTTATTTTCTCTCGGTAGTTGATGCGGTATATATGCGATTGAGACTTGGAATTTGGTACGGTATTTTGCCTGATTATGCGATCAGGCATTGTCGTGTCTAAATTAGAAATCACGTTTAATAAAAATAAACGAAATTCGAATTATAATGTAAATTGAAGAGAGATTTCGTGTCACATTTTGAATTAGATACTAATAAAAATATTTAAAATAGCTAGAACATTGTAATTGAAACTCCAAATATTTATGCTCTCTACATTTGAAAATTTTGGATTTTTTTACTTTTATATTGTAAAAACTAAAGTATGTATTTTTATCTATAAGATATAGGAATTCTCGATTGAAATTTCTAGCAGGTTTTTTCATGGGTATTTTCTATTACTACTTACAGGTATTTAAATTATTGAATGGTTTCACGTGATTATTAAAAAGATTTCAATAAGAGACGTAGTTAAATACACGATGATTTGATATGAATACACAAAGTAGTATTTTTAAGGAATTTCAATACATCAACGACATGCAAATGAAAGCTTTATTGAACTTAAAAATTCTTATGATTCGTGTGTTAGAACCACTTGTCAATGTTTTACATTAATCGTCACTAATACATTCCTGTAAATAAACTGATTACTGTAATAAACTTAAATATATCGTAGGAATATAAAATACATTTATCTTTGAACCTACGTTTCGTTAAAACTATTAAATATTAATCTATAATGTATTCCACATTTTTATTTTTTCTACCTCAGTGACCTTCCATTTGTTACACTTTCTTACCGCGTTCATTAGGTTAGAGACCTACTTCTAAACTTAGCCAAATTTTACAGTTTTTGTGGCTCTTTTCCTTGTTGAGCCAAATTTTAAAGACTGAATATATCTTCATACGAACTCTTGCATTTTCGGATCAAATTGTTGAAAAATGTCAGAGACCTAATGTTTTTATAGTACAAATAATTTTCCCCTTTGACCAGTCAAATTTCTGGACTTTTAATAGAATTTTATGATTGATTTATAATTAAGGTGCTAGTTAATTCGAAGTCCTTTTAGAATCTTATTTAGTTACAAGTTGACTTTAATAAATTTTTTGTTTAGAAATATGTTCTTCCAAGTTTGACTCTCAGAGTTTTGTTAGTGCTGTAAATAGTTTGAAGAAAAAAGTTTATTTTCTTTGCATGCACAGCATTTCGCACATTATATCAATGAATGTAACGATTATTTTTAAGAATTACTTTAAGACTGTTATTTATAGGTTACAATTTTCAATGCAAGTCATGTTGTATGAAAAACGTGATCTATGCTAGGAAATAGTGTGTTTTGTATAGAGTTTATACAATTACATTAAGATGATGTGTTATAGGCAGCTCAACAATATTGTATAGTCAGCTGTGAGGTATCGGTCTGGCCTTATTTGAAGCACTATGTCTAAAACTGGTTTCATGTACATATATTATAACTCAAGTACCCTCAAATTGAGTTAAGCATTTACTAAGGCTAATATGATAACTCAGAGTTATAATATTTGTACTTTCTCATATTAATTATTAGATGATTATTTAGTTAAAGTGTGTTCATAGAAGTATTTTATTCATCGACACAACATTATAACAATATAGTGTTTTGTTGTTAAGAATCGCAGATTTTAGATTATTTTTGTCCAATTGTGTTCAATTTACCCGTAGGTTAAATGGACGGAGACAAGTTAAGCTTAGTTAAAATTTGTAGAGGTGGTTGTTCTTGTCATCACAATTCAAAAATTGGTAGCTAATGGCTCAGTACAGAGTTATTGTGATAGCAATTTCAACGAAACAAATGCATATACATACATATATGGTTTCATATTTAGTATTATATTTTTTGAGTTGAAGTCCTATTTTTTTGTTCTTGTTTTTTTTGTGGTTGTTTTTGTCATCACAATTCAAAACTTGGTAGCTAATGGCTCAGTGCAGAGTTATTGTGATAGCAATTTCAACGAAACAAATGCATATATATGGTTTCTTATTTAGTATTATATTTTTTGAGTTGAAGTCCATTTTTTTATTAACATAGTAAAGTAGAAGTTACGAGTTAATTTTGTAATAATTTGCTCTAATATTTAGAATGTATTTTTGATTTTATAAGACTGTTCATATACTTTTATTATAATTTATTTTGTTACTAACACTCGAATACACTATTCATTCCACCGAAATAAGTATTGAACAAAACCAGTTGTATTGAAGTATTATTTTGTCTAAATATTAGTTCAACGTATCTCAGCTAATGTTCTAAATATGAGGTCTAAATCTGCTAAACGAATCGTTTCACAATGACAATGGTAGTTACATAGAACTGAATCGTAGAATACCAAAATGTTTTTAAGGTGGCGATTTTGCAATAGGTCATAGTGTGGCGATGAGTTTAGAGGAATAAGACCCCTGGTTTCATACACTTGTGTATGTATACAGCGTATTGTAATTTGTATGTTGCGCTTAGGAATTGATTTTAATTCCATGTTAGCACCCATTTTGATTGTATTTCATAAGTTCAGTTATTATTGTCACGTTATTAGCACATTTATTACACAAATTATAAACGATTACACGAGAATAAACGTTTAACAATTATAATCCTGTTTTATTCCTATTTTAGGTTTACCTAATAAGAACCTTTTTGTTGACTCCTTATTTAAGTTACGATTATTTTGAGTACAAACTATATAAGAAACACTGGGGTTACATGAACGTGGAAGTAGGAGGTAGTTTTTATTTTCAATATTAGCTAGATACTTCGAGATCTTTATTGAACTTTAACTTGTACGGGTACGGGCACGGGTTTGTTAAACATATAAACCTTCCTCTTGAATCACTATTAAAACCGCAGTAAAATCCACTGGGTAGTTTTAAAGATCTAAGCATACATAGAGACATACAGCGGGAAACGATTTTGTTTCATACTATGTAGTGATGAACTTCTGCACTCTAAGTTGAGTAGGTACTCATCATCATCATCAGACTATATTAGTCCACTGCTGCACATAGGCCTCCTCTAATGAGCACCATAGCGCCCTGTCTTCAGCTTGACGCATCCAGCATCTGCCAACAGTCTTTCGCAGATCGTCATCCCACCTGGCCGGAGGGCGTCCTACACTACGTTTGCCAAGTCGCGGTCTCCAATAAAAAACACGTTTACCCCAGCGGTTGTCGGTTCTTCGCGATATATGGCCGGAGATATGGAGTAGGTAGTAATAGTACCTAATCTATGGAGTAACAGGCTTTCTTGATAATATTTAGTTTATATGGGTCTTGAGAGATAAATAACAACACAAAATAGTAACAAATCTAATTTTATTCATCCAAACGTCAACCGATCAATATCCGATTCCTTTGAACTCACGACTTCATTTAAAACTCTTGACCTTTTCCCCCTTCACGTACATTTGCCCGATGTTCCGGTCGTCTCCTACGTATATGAACCTTTGCAGGAGACAGTTACATAGAATCGTAGGGTAAATTCATAAGTTTCACTAGCGGCATACAACTGTTTCTGAAAAACAAAATACTATTATGCACGTTAAACGTGCGGCAGGCGGATCCATTCAGTAGGGCTGTCACAGTCGGCGACGCCGCACGCGGATTTTAATGTTTGTGTAGGTACCTACCTACTTCTATAATATGACGTCGACGTTAAGTTTTTTTAGTTTGCTCAAAGATAATGAGAGGTATCATCATCATCATCATCATCATCAGCCTATATTAGTCCACTGCTGGACATAGGCCTCCCCTAATGAGCGCCCTGTCTGTCTGTTCTTCATGAGAGGTATGTATGTAACATATTCTAAATATTATTATGTTTTTATTTATAGGTTCCTATCTAACTAATTAGGTAGGTACCTATTCAAAGGAACGTGAACATCGGTCGTTGACCTTTTCTCACTCGCCTCGCCTCGCGACGGCGCGGCGGCGGCGGGGCGCGGCGGTACAATGCAGTAGCAACCCTGGCAACAGAGGGGCGTAACGAGGTGAAGGGGGAAGTATGTATATAAATGGCGGCGTTTGGGACTTGATCAAAGATGAGTCCCTTCTACTCAGTAATATATTTATTCTTATGGTAAGCATACGATTTATCTTTACGGGGTAAACTGAAACTGCAGTTATACTGCCTTATCTACCCCGCTTCTCGAGTAAGTAAAGCTGTAGATTTGTAGATGATACCGTACCTACACAAAGTTGTCGTTTTTACAAAAAAAACAACCGAAACTGTCAACCTAAAACGTCATACTTATCAGGGAGATAAAACTCTATCTGGCCCTTCAAATAGCAGGTAACTTTATTCCTCTGTAAGGGGTTTTATTCGAAAGTTGTTAAGTTAAGGTTGTTTATCAGAGGATTGAAAAATCGGCCCTAAGCTGAGTAGGTGAGTAAGTACTAATAATCAATGGAGGGCTTTCTTGATAAGATTTAGTTTACATGGATCTTTAAGAAATAACAACACAAAATAGTAACATCAAATTTTATTCGTCCAATAAACATCAACCGACCATCACAATTCACAACACATCAATATCCGATTCCTTTGAACTCACGAGTTCATTTAAAACTCTTGACCTTTTCCCACTTGACGTATACTTGCGCGATGTTCCGGTCGTCTCCTACGTAGATGAACCTTTGCAGCAGACTCTCGGAGTACTCCTTGGTCCCGGGGGCGAAGGGGGGAAGCCCTCGTAGCGGGTCACGGGGCTGTCTTTAGCGTAGACGTCTTACACGTGAATAAACTTTTAACAATTTTATTATAATCCTATTGTAGGTGTACGTATGTACCTTTTTCTTTACTTCTTATTTGGTTTAAGTCAGATTATCTTTTAGTACAAACTGTATAAAACACACTGGGGTTACATGAACGTAGGTAGTTTTAATTTTATTTTCAATACTAGCTGTAAGTACTAGAGATCTTTATTTATCTTCTGCACTCCCAAGTTGAGTAGGTAAGTAAGCACTAATTATCTATGGTGTATGGCTATCTTGACAAGATTTAGTTTATATGGTTCTTTATAGATAAATAACAACACAAAATAGTAACATCAAATTTTATTCGTCCAATAAACGTCACTAACCACCATCACAATTCACAACACATCAATATCCAATTCCTTTGAACTCACGAGTTCATTTAAAACTCTTGACCTTTTCCCCCTTCACGAACACTTGCGCGATGTTCCGGTCGTCTCCTACGTAGATGAACCTTTGCAGGAGACTCTCGGAGTAGTCCGTAGTCCCGGGGACGAAGGGGGGGAAGCCCTCGTAGCGGGTCACGGGGCTGTCTTTAGCGTACACGTCTATTAGTAGTGCGTCGAAGTCTTTGCCGATATCGAAGCTGCCGATTTTGTTGTCGAGTCGTAATGCTGAGGAGAGAAAAGAGAAATTTTGGTTTTATATTGGCACAGATAAATTAGAAAAAAATAAAAATAAATACTTGACAATGCAGTATCGTCCAGCTCAAACTTATGTGTTAAACTTATGTGTTATAACTGATATTTTACTACAAATATACTAGCGATCCGCCCCGGCTTCGCACGGGTTTGTTATAAACCATCCTCTTAATCACTATATCTATAAAAACCAGACACATAAAATCCGTTGCTTAGTTTAAAGATTTAAGCATACATAGGGACAGACAGCGTGAAGCGACTTTGATGACTATGTAGTGATAACTTCATTTTTAGCATCTGTGGGTTGGTTTGAATATAAGAGTTTATTTATTTATTTATTTATTGGAAATACCAGAAGCTTATTTAAACAGAATAACAATTAAATATATCTTAGAAAGCTTAAGTGAACTATTGAACTTTTTCTATGATGAACGTTGGACCTGTGCACACTTTGAGACTTTTGGGTTACACTCGGACACCTCCAGTTTTATGTGTGAGGCTACAGGTAGCCGCCGTTGGCTAGACCACTGTGTAGTAACAGACATAGCATGGAAAACTATCTCTAAAGTTGAAATTATGAATGATGTGTTTTGGTCTGACCATTTTCCATTAATTATTACCTGTGACTTATATTTAATAATACCAAAGATAACTAAAGATCTAATAACGAAATACTATAATAACGAAAACGAAACGAAAAAAAAACGAAATAAATTTTGTAACAATGTAATATGGGGTGAGCGGGATGACTTATATATATTTAAGTTAAGGTTTTCACGGCTAAGAAACATAGATAGATAGATAATACTTTATTTCAAAGCCTTATTTAAACATTTATTCCTTAATTAAACTAATCCTAAAGAGAGGCATTGGAATTGGCGGCCTTATCGCTTAAAGCGATTTCTTCCAGGCAACCAAGGTGTAGGGAGAAAATCATAGGATGGCGGTGCTTATTTTAAATATATACAAACTAATTATCCTAATACACAATAACTAAGATTAATATACTAATACATAACTAGCTAACATTTTATTATCCTAATCACATATACCAAAAAAATAAAAAAATATTAATAAACTAATACATAGCAACATACCTAATAACATTACCTACTGAAAAATTTAAAGGATACGCTTACAACCTAATTTGATGTGATACCTAGATAGTGTTTGTACACTTTTCTTTTGAAAGAGTGTTGTGATGTAGCCTTTTTTATATCAACTGGTAGTTCATTCCAAAGTCGGACAGCTTTAGCCGTGAATGATGCACTATAGAATGATGTTCGCTGAACAGGAGCCACCAGAAAAAGAGTATCAGATGACCTGAGAGAAAGACCGTGCGAAGAGTGAAGAAACTGAAATCTCTCTTTGAGATATGAAGGGGAAAACGGATTAAACAGAATAGAATAAAGGAGAGAAAGAAAATGTAGATGACGGCGCTCGCGAATGGGAAGCCACTTGAAACATAGTAACAACAAAATTTTAACGCTATGAACTTATCTACCAATCAACATGAATTTGTCAAAAAGGAATGAAACAATGTATGAGTGAGTTATTAATAGACTTCAAACTCAACTTATTGCATCTTTAACATCACCAAAAAATTCAGCGCTCAGCCGCCGCCTGGCCGAAGGGACACTTGTGCAAAATAGGTCAAGGTCAAATCGCCTACTAGTATTAAAGTTATCGCTTGCTCGCCACAAAAAAGAATTTTGCCGATAATTGGTACTATCATAAGGTATATATATAGAAATAGATCTCGTAGGTTTGAGGGGAGCATTTAGTTTTATTCTATTGAGCAAATCGGGGCAATCAACATTATTAGAACTGATTTTAAGCAAAAAGGATAAGTCAGCAATTTCTCGCCGCTTGGAAAGAGGAAGGATATGAATGAATGTTTATGCGATATACTGAGTCTATTCAATACACAGAGATACATGTACAAGAAACTGAAACTGTGCTAAAATATCGGAAAACTCGAAACAAATCAAATCATGGTAAACAACCCGTGTTATATGACTTTACGAGTACAAGAAATTAAATTTACGTTGATCTATTTCTGTTGACTATTTAAGTAAGAAGTAAGTATAAAAGTTACCTGTGGCTCCTCCCAAAGTGGCCAAGTAGAAGGCTTCTTTCCAGGAGATGGTTTCCCCGCCGTTGTCCGCCGCCATGGAGACGTCCATGGCTCGCCTCATGATGTCCAGGATAGAGACAGTGTCGCCCGCAGATATGTCTGGAAGGTAAGCCGAACACATACTTGTAGATATTAAAAAATATTTATTAACAACGAAAATTACTATCAAGGAATAGAAAAAAAATACATACTTAGAAAACATTTAGTGTACCATGTTGTAATTGACTTTTATTTCGCATCAGCATTGCCATACAGCGTGGTAATGCAACCAGTGTCTTGGGGACGTTTCCGACTTTCGACGAGCAATTGAGCTACCTTTAAACTGTTTGCAACCATCTGCAGTTAGCTCAATGGTTTGAATTGTATACAGGGTTATAGGTATATAATGATTAACCTCTTGAAGGCGACTTGGGGCAACCAAGACTAACAACTTTTGTTCTACGACTTTTGCAAAAACGTAATACATTTCCAGTTTTAATTTTTTTAGTTTTGGCGGGAATTTCTATCGATTCTTAGCTCTATGTCTCGTAAAGACCTACATACCTACCTACGTTTCATTTATTCGATTCTGAACTGTGCGCAGTCAGCTGAGTGCTACGACTGCTACTCAATCGTTCTGGCTGAATCGGCTGAGAGAAAATTAGAACTGGAAATTTGCTTATAATTTTTTTTGTACCTATGGGAAAAAAATATCATTGACTTAGAAAAAATCGTAGAACAAAAGTTGTTAAGTCTTGATTTACCTAATTCGCCTTTTCGAGATTAATCATTAAATACCTATAACCCTGTATACAATTCAAACCATTGAGCTAACTGCAGATGGTTGCAAACAGTCTAAAGGTAGCTCAATTGCTCGTCGAAAGTCGGAAACGTCCCCAACACACTGGTTGCATTACCACGCTGTATGGCAATGCTGATGCGAAATAAAAGTCAATCACAACATACACTAAATGTTTTCTAAGTTACACACCAATGGGGAGCAGATGTGTAAAATAAAAAAACAATTATTCACTTAAAAGTTTGTTTATACCGAGTTTTGAGTGAATCGAACCAATTATCATTTTCCATACAAACTTTACCATCCCATTTACCACTTCAGAGGTTAATTTCGGCGGCGGGGCAGTGCGCCATCGAGGTACCTCGCGCCGACAGTAGCGCCATCTCTTCTAAGATTATATAAGTAGAAGCTCACCTGTGCCCAAGCCTACGACGATGTTGTTCCGTATGAGTTTGGAGACGGGACAGAAGCCGGAGTCGAGGCGCGTGTTGGCGGCGGGGCAGTGCGCCACCGAGGTGCCTCGCGCCGACAGTAGCGCCATCTCTTCATCCGTTAGATGTACCGCGTGCGCCAAGACGCACTGCACATTGTAAGGTCAATCAGTAAATCAATATCTTTTTTTATGTATGTTAGACTGTAAGATATTTATTTATATGGGCCTTAGAATTAGTGTTTACCATCTAGACTATTCTCATGATGCCTGAAATAAATGTTTTTTTTTTCTTTAGGCTTACAAAATAAGCACTTAGACAAGTCGAATATAAACTACATATAGGTAATTTTTAAAATAATCTGAGCAATATAGTGATAGTTTTTTTTAATTTATTTTATGTTATACAAATAAGCACTTATTTCATTGAAAAAGCTTAACTAAAACCGTGATTCGGTTTGTCTGAAAGCCTCTTAGACCAGTGTTCACAAAAGGACAGTCGGACAGTTATCACATATACCTAAGCTTCATTGATTTAGCTATTCATAAAATATTATTTACTTTAGTAATACCTCTAATTAGTTGATTTCCCCTTCGCTTCACTTGTTTGTCCACTTTTGTAAGTTTAGATTACTACTAGCTTGCACCTATGGCTTCGAACGTGTTTCTAAATCATACACGACATCCAAACTAATGCATCACGACGACAACCCAAAAATAAATCTTTGACTTAATCTCATACATTTCAGTCTCGCTTTGCAATGCAAAACAAAATATGAAAACAAACTAATATCGACTCTACCAAAACTAATATTACACACAGATATTTGGAGTTAAAAACTAAAAAAAAATTCAATCTAGTTACTCTTACCAATAATATAAGTTAATATTATTATGTGAAAATGTGTGTGTGTGTGATTGTAGGTTTAATCGGTACTTTACTAAAAACTCTGACTGATGAAGACTGCGCCTAGATAGTCTTATTTTAGATTTTGTTTCATCATCACCATTATTAGCCTAAATATGTCCACTGATGGTCATAGGCCTCCCCTAATGAGCGCCATAGCGCCCTGTCTTCAGCTTGCCGCATCCAGCATCTATCTACCAGCAGTCTTTGAATATTTTATTTTGACGTGACTAAAATAATGAATAAATAGATAAAGGAGGTTATTACCTTATCGTTCAAAAGGCTGCATACTTCATAAACATCAGCAAAGCTGCTGCAATTCTCATTCCTCTTCAACACCAGCTCAATTTCTTTCAAGTTTTCTGATATGTGGCTCTGGAATAAAAGTCGAAATCGAAGTCACGATTGATAATTCCTTTAAAAATTATCCTTTAGAAAAATATATCTATCTATTTACTATATTTTATACATTTATTTTTATTAGGTCCAGTTTAAAAAAAAATGTGAATCGAACCAAGGGAAAATATTTTTTAGTTAAGTACTTATAGTTAACCATAGTTCTACATTAAATACCTGATATGTTTATGGTTAAGATATAAGTTAGTACTTAGTACATTTTATTTTACAAAATAATGTAAATTACTTCTTCATAAGTTTTGGTGTACTCGCCATAGGCTAACCTAAAAAATTATGTTACAAGTCACAAAAGTAATATAATAAAAGATTTTTACGATTAATTACGTAATCTATTATAGATAGATAGATAGATAATAACTTTATTCAATAAAGTTATAAACATCAGAGCATCTTAATACTAATTTAAACTAAAGTGGCACAATCACAATAAAATGTCTAGGTAAAATATAAACGTATAATAAGTAGCAATAGTACTCACCTGAACAAAGCAGTCGTGCTTCTTGGCTATCTTGGCGAGTCCAGCGATGAGTTCCTGGTCACAGCTGACTCCGCCGCGCGGCGTCACCACCGGTTGCACCAACTCATTCTGAAAACATATTATAAATAAATAAATAATGCTGGACAATCCACACACCATCATCTAGCCCCAAAGTAAGCTATTCAATGCTTGTGTTATGGGTACTAGATAACTGATATATTTAATCACTACATAGTATAAAAGTCTCTTTTTCTGTCCCTATGTCCTTATGTCCCTTTGAATGCTTAAATCTTTTAAACTACGCAACGGATTTTGATGCGGTTTTTTTAATAGATAGAGAGACTCAGGAGGAAGTTTTATATACTTATAATACAACTGTGCGAAGCCGGGGCGGGTCGCTAGTAAATAAATAAATAATGCTGGACAATCCACACAGCATCATCTAGCCTCAAGCTAAGCATAGCTTGTGTTATGGGTACTAGATGACTAATAGATGGATAGATATTCTTTATTGGCAGGAGACTCTCGCTCCGGTTCGTTCTTGGTGCAAAAGGTGGCCCCATCGCTATTCAGCGAGGTAATGCTACAAGAAATATGGGCGCCTTTGCGCCGGGAATGGTCAGGGGCGGGTTATTCAACGACTAATTCTAAATTGTATTCTACTTATATTATGTTTCTCCGACAAATCTGATTTTAAAAATAAATGATGGCCTACGTGTTTCATAATTTTACATAGAAAACACATAGAATCAGAACATAGCACATAACAACTGGCTATCCCCACCAGTGCCCTCTACTGTTACATAGCTAGTTACCTTAAGTCCCTTCACTGTCTCCACAAACAGCTCTGCCTCAGCTAGTTCTGTCTCAGTGCTCTGGTAGTACCCCGCACTGTTAGGTATGTTCATGCTGACTTTCCCCACCAGTGCCCTCTACTGTTACATAGCTAATTACCTTAAGTCCCTTCACTGTCTCCACAAACAGCTCTGCCTCAGCTAGTTCTGTCTCAGTGCTCTGGTAGTACCCCGCACTGTTAGGTATGTTCATGCTGGCTTTCCCCACCAGTGCCCTCTACTGTTACATAGCTAGTTACCTTAAGTCCCTTCACTGTCTCCACAAACAGCTCTGCCTCAGCTAGTTCTGTCTCTGTACTCTGGTAGTACCCCGCATCGTTAGATAGTTCATGCTGACTTTCCCCACCAGTGCCCTCTACTGTTTTATAGCTAGTTACCTTAAGACCCTTCACTGTCTCCACAAACAGCTCTGCCTCAGCTAGTTCTGTCTCAGTGCTCTGGTAGTACCCCGCATCGTTAGATAGTTCATGCTGACTTTCCCCACCAGTGCCCTCTACTGTTACATAGCTAGTTACCTTAAGACCCTTCACTGTCTCCACAAACAGCTCTGCCTCAGCTAGTTCGGTCTCAGTGCTCTGGTAGTACCCCGCATCGTTAGATAGTTCATGCTGACTTTCCCCACCAGTGCCCTCTACTGTTTCATAGCTAGTTACCTTAAGTCCCTTCACTGTCTCCACAAACAGCTCTGCCTCAGCTAGTTCTGTCTCAGTACTCTGGTAGTACCCCGCATCGTTAGGTATGTTCATGCTGACTTTCCCCACCAGCGCCCTCTGCCGGTACTTAGCGACACTCTTCACTAGTTCCAAAGTCCCTTCGTAATGCATTGTGGCGAAGTAGCATACTGTTGTGGTGCCATTTTTGATGAGATTTCGCTGGAAAATGAATGAATGAACACTTTATTGTACTAGAAAGTAACATACAATTTAAAAATTATCTTTATAGACAGAAAAATGCTCATAATCAAGAAGTCGAAACTGAAACAGAAAAATTAGACAGGTTAAATTGTTTGACTTCATATTTATTTGTACTAGTATATACCCACGGTTTCGCACGCGTTGTTTCTATGGAAACATTTCAAGACTCTTTTTTCTATCCCAGAGGAACTGTTGCCGGATGAGAAGTAGCCTAGGTTTTATTCCAGTGTAAGAACAATGTCTATTACAAGTTTCACCCCGATCCGTTCAGTATTTTTGGGAGAAGCAGTAACAAACATACACACAAAAGTTCGAGTTTATAATATGAGTAAGGATGTATGTATTTGGAACCCATAATAAAACACGTTACATTACAAATAACAGGAAGATACAAGAAACACATTTAAGAATAAAACTACTAATATGATAACAGATTATAAATTGTAGTATAATATTATGCAAGGGGCCAAAAGGTCCCTATCTCAATATTATATCATAAAATAGTCACGATATATCCATTTCCTATCAACACAATTTATACAGTTTTTATTTAAAACTAGCTATGCCCACGGCTTCGACCGTGTAGTTTTTTTTAATTTATTTTGTTATTCGGGACGGAGACAAATCCAACAAAGATAACATAGATCAGTCTAGCCGTTCTGGAGTTATAATTATAACTAACCCAACTTAGTTTTATAAATAGATGATATGTTATAATGGGCGCTATCTTTCACTTAATTAATATTTCATTGTTTCCCTTTTTCATACAAGCAACTTTAATTCCAATTATCTTGTTAAATAGTAACGATAAAGATTAATTATCTCAATTTCCCTGTATAGCAAGCTTTTTCTAAACGCAAATAACATTTTCGATTTTATTATAAGTATCTATCAGAGATCGTAACATAGAGATCTTAATTGAACCATATTAAGATTTCTATTATCTTAAAGAGTTTTATCGATACCTGATAAAAAATCGGTGACTATGGAAACAGCATTCGCGCGTCTGCCGTAGGTACCTACCTGATAACGATAAAAGAAAAATCCATTCTTACCACAACTTTATCGTAAACCGTAGCAGCAAACTTCGAGTCGTTGTATTTGATCTCCAAAGGGTAAGTGTACTTTGGCAGCCATTCCAGTAGTGGCCTGTCCAAGCCTAGCCCAATGTTGGGGAACTGAGAGGCGTGAGTGTGGCAGTCCACGAAACCTGGCATGATGAACTGGTCTTGATCGAGCTCGATGATTTGATAGTCTTCAAACTCTCCCCCATTTTGGAGCTCTGTGAATTCTTTTATTGTTCCCTTGTTCGTGATCTGTAAATTCGGGGGAAAAATAAGCATTATAGAATATCATTTTTAATATAATAAAAAAAAATTAAAGGTAAGTATAAATTGAAAAAAACAATGTTTTTAAGGTCTTGAAAATCCTCTTAAGTGACCAGAATCCTTATTTAAAACTATTCTTAGGTACATATATCTCAGTATTTTACGTACCTAACATGTTTTTGTATCAACAATAGCACTGTAATTTATCGTAATAATATAATAAATCAAATTTCGCTAAGACAACAATTAAATGTAGGTTATCCGATTTATTGATAGACTATATCAACTATCTGCAGTTAGCTCAACTGTTTCAAATAAAATACTAATTCAAATATGTTTATATTTTTTGATGTAAATAATAAAACAATTTAATGATGTAAATAAACAATACTAATTATCCAGTGAAGATGTGGCTTAATAACTCGGCAAATGAGAAAGAATCCGCAAAGTTCATTTTTTATTTCGCGTGCGACGAATTAACCGCAAGATATGGCAAAAAATTTACCGGTCGAATCACTAATTACATTCTTGGTACAAGTTGCCCTGTCCTGATTAACTAAACTGTAATAACTAAAATGTTATCTATGACTATAAGTTGCGCGAAAAAACTTTTAATCTTTAAGCCCGTTTGCCTGTAGAAATTGTTCTTTAGAAATATTGGGGACGGATTTGTACCAAGCTTAGGGGATTAGCAAAGCTAATGTTGCGAATAAATGCAAAAATCCTGTATTTAAAACTTGCGTTGTTTAAAAAGGCTTGGCAAACGTTTTTTGAAATAAAAGATAAGTTTAAACGTATTCCAGGTATGTTTATGTCTGCAAAATTTCAAAGTACTTCATTTAGTATGTTTCGTCACAAATATTTAAATTTATAATATTAGTAGGCAGTATCTACATTAATTAATTTAACGTGTTTAAAATACACCGACTTAATTCTTTGTGGCAAAAACAAGAACTTCATCAATATATTAGATAATAGAAGGAAGTCAATAAAATACGCATAATAACTCGAAAACAACTGGTCAGATCTTGATCAAATTTATATGAAACCACATGAAAACACCTGCTTTTCAATTTAAAGAAGCATCCAAATCGAATAACCTAGAATAGGTAGTTCTAAAACCTACTTCTAATAGGTACACATAAAAAGACAGCCGAATTGAGAAAAAAGAGGTCCTCTTTTGAAGGTTTGAAAAAGTGCAAATTTAAAGACCTTCGAATGACTATTGTGTAGGTAGGTATAATCCATAATTAAGTAGGTTCGTTTAGAATCAGTCCACATACGACCGGCTTCCAAAACCAAATTGAGTAGACACTAGGCTGTATACACGCAAAAAATAAAAAAACAAAAGACTCACCCGTCCATTCAGCACACATATAAACCCATTATAAATATCCAGATCTTTCAAAGATGCCGAAGACGCGATCGTCCCAACAAACACTAACTTTTTGTCCATGGTCATTTTGTACCGCGTGTCTTCACTTCCACAGTCAACTGACGATTGAGTCACTGTAAGATAAAACTCCAGTTGTGGTGGACATTAGATCACGGACTAGACGAATGGCGAAAACCGGTTACTTTTTATATAAAGACATGGAAATGAATGGTTAGTTTTGTACTTTAAAAAAAGCGACAGAACCACGAGGACGTATGTTTCGATAATTTAAGATAGGTATATTCTTTCATAACGATTTCAATATATTGCGCGAGAGCAATGTCAATGAACTAATCTTTCAATTTATTTTGATTGTACGATTCATTGGAATTTGAAGTACTTTTAGCATTGACTCTACCATACAGACAAAAATGGTTCTCCAAATAAGATAATTTACCTATTGTAAAAATGCATCTACATTTTTACAATAGGTAAATTATCTTATCATACTGATAAAAGTTAAAATATTCCACATTATCCCGTGGAATTTTTCATCGTTACACAATTATTTATTGCCGTAATAAATTACCTAGGGTGCTCTACCACGAGTTACGTACGTAGTTTGCTAAATTTTGAAAACAAGATATGAAGTCAGGGAAAATAATGTACTACGAGTAAAATTGACATAAAAAGCCTGAAGGTCAAATCGCACATAAATAAAGATACTTTTACGTTCTAAAACTAGTCTTCAATTTTAGATAACCTAGGTTCCTTTTGACAAAAGTTAAACAAAAAGCTCTATAGTTCAAAAAATAGGTTAGATACTATGACCATCATGCAAGTAGTCATAATGCAACTATTATGCATTCATTACAAAGTACAGTTTATCTTTAATTATCTATTGTCTAGCTCGCTTATGAATCATTAACATCTGCTTATTACAATGTAGGAAGGCCAAATGACATGCGCGAAATACCTACTTCGGACTCTGATACATTATGGATGAGTCATAGAAATACCTACATATTTTATCTTTTTTTATAGCTGCGGATTTGATTTTACGCAAAGTTCTTTGTGTTTTAATTTTAATATTATGAAATCAGTCGAAGCCATTTTTGTAGTTCTCCAATGGATATTCAAATGAGATAAAAACTCGCGTGTTAAAAGGTAATATATAAAAAAAGTTTTCTTTCAAGCTTTGTTATTGTTACAACAACAAAATCTTACTAAACATCTAAGTATATACCTAGTCCTAAAACTCTGAACACAGTAAATGATAGCCACATTATAATGCGTCAAAAATAACCAAATTTCTATGTTTCAATATTAAATTAATCAATCGCCTTCTACGTTATCATCAGTTTCTTGCTATCTTAGGACACTAATGAACTCATTAGCACTCGATTCTTGTAATTATTATATTGCGAACTATTATATAGTTAAAGGATTATTTTGTCAATTTTAAACCACAACCAAATATACAGGGCTGCCCGTTTTTATGCTCTATTTCAGAAGTTTTTACGTGAATTAAAGTGAATGGGAATCTGGAACTCAGTTATTTGGTGGTTTAAACCTCTCTACTATAATACGTGGCACTGTGAATAAGTTAAATTGAAACTAATAAAATATTATACATAAAACACACTATGTGATCATGGTGTGTCCTAAGATACACGCCATGTATATTTTTTATCAATTACTAGCTGCGCCCCGCAGCGTCGCCCGCGGGGAAATTTATTTTTTGTCAAATATCATATTTTTATACATAATATGCTATTCCCGACGATGACAAATCCAAAAACACAAAAATCATAAAAATCGGTCCAGCCGTTCTCGAGTTATAAGTGTTGTAACAAACACGACTTTCTTTTATATAATAACCTACACTTTCAAGTTTATATTTACTACATTAGCAACTGTGTATAAAATGAGATGCTACAGCCGTTTCATATTAATTGAAATTCAGAAAAGTTATATACTCGTAGTATTTAACTCGTGGTCACCCTGTATATTACCTAAATAGGTTAACAACGGAAAAGTACCGTTAAGTACTACTTATCTAACGATGGAATATTACAAGGTTAGGAATATAAACCAAACTTAACTGGTTTCGAAACCTAGTTCAGTGACATATTATTCATCTTTGTTTTGAAACATAAGTAAATAAAATAAACGATAACTTGAAAACTTTTTAATAACAAAAATATTTATACATAAAATCTGACGCTTAACACGATTTAGATCTATTCGGAAACTTACCGGAATGCATTTAGGTAATCAAATCTGCCATTGATTTGTCCTCACTGTTATAGTTTCTTTGTGAACTGGTTATGAATGCCCTTTGCATATATCTTTGACCTTTTCCCCCTTGACGTATACTTGCGCGATGTTCCGGTCGTCTCCTACGTAGATGAACCTTTGCAGCAGACTCTCGGAGTACTCCTTGGTCCCGGGGACGAAGGGGGGGAAGCCCTCGTATTGAGTTACGGGTCCCCCTTTCTCGTAGACGCTTATGAGCAGTGCGTCGAAATCTTTGCCGATCTCGAAACTGCCGATTTTGTCGTCAAGTCGCAATGCTGAAATGTTTATTGTAGATAATTCTTTGCTTTGCCAACTCCAACTAGATACTTTGTGTTATACGGAAGGGGATCGCTAGATCATGACCTCCAATTATCACTCAGTCTTTATGTTGTTCTGTTGTAAATTGTTTCTATTTTAATATCCCTAAAATAATTAAATAATGAAATGAAAAACTTTTCATTTATTTTATATTTTAGATGTGCTAAAGTTCCTGTTAGCCTCCGTTTCCTATTATAGAACTTATATATACACTAATATAATATCTAAAAATATAGATGACAACAATTTAATCATCAGTTAAATTATATCACTGATCGAACTAATTGCATATGCAATAGTCACAATAAAATTTCTATTTTTGAAGTTTTTTCCGGTTTATATCCAAAGAAATTTACAAGAATTATTATTTAAAAGAATTTTAAATAAAGTTTAACCGTACTTAAAAAAAAATATATATGTAATCGTTATCCTTGAATTATAAGTTCCGACGATTATTTTAATTAGACTGATTAAGTCTAATTAAAATATATATGCTTAATAATGCATGCTTAATTCTGTTTAATTTTTATTTTTAATGACTTATATTCCTTTTCTATTTTTAACGTTATTTTGCTCGCTTACTCTCTGTATGCACATAATTTGTGAAATAATTTAGTTCGAAACCCATATTTTAGGTATTATGTGATTATTTTATGTTTTGTGCATCTTAATAAAGAAAAATAAAAACATAAAAACGTATATCGAGAAATTATTTATAGATTTAAAAGGATACCAAGGTATTTAATTTCATACAGGTATATCAGGATATTATTTATAGAAATACAAGAATACCAGGGTTTTAAATTGAACATTAAATTTCATCTTAATTTTGTCTTGATCAGTTTTAGATTGTGTAAATGTGCCAAAACCAACAGACTGATATTTTCGAAATAAATCATGGCATTATCGAGTCGGTTCTCACACAAAGGGTTCCGTACCAACGTTCAAAACGTTTTCACAAACGATACAAAATAAAACCCCTAAATAATTTGATGTTTCTTACAAAGATTAACGACGACTACATATTTCATTATTAAATAAAAAAACTTTTGCTTGCTTTGAATTAGAACAAATCTATTTTTTGACGAGAATAAAATAAAGTATGAAAGGACTACCCGGTAACAGTAAAAGAGGACGACCACTCGAAAGGTGGGTGGATGAAATTAAGGAAAGAGCTCGAAAAGAGTGGCAAACTATAGCGACCAATAGAAAGGAATAATTATAATGTACCTACTTATATAATTGCCTGAAAAAATGATTTATAATAGGGTAGATGACTGAGTAAGAAAAATATTATTAAACAAGTATTTTTTCTTCTGACAACAAAAAATTACCAAGATAAGCTCATTACAGTTGAGTGGGGGCTCCTGACGTCACGTCTTTCTATAAAATGTCCCAGGACGTGACGTCACAAGCTGACAGAGAAGATGAGAAGTGAGGTTCTCATCTTTAATGCGCTTTATCTTGGTCATTGTCTGTTTGATTCGCAAAAGAAAAAATACGTGTGCAATATTTTTCGAAAATCTAACTGACTAATTCGACTTTTTTAAAAGTCAAGCCTATTTTATTTTATTTATTTATTTTATTTTCAACTAGCGACCCGCCCCGGCTTCGCACTGTTTTATTATACATATAAACCTTCCTCTTGAATCACTCCATCTATTAAAAAAACCGCATCAAAATCCATTGTGTAGTTTTAAAGATTTAAGCAGTCAAAGGGAAATAGGGACAGAAAAAGCGACTTTGTTTTATACTATGTGTGATATAATATTTACCTTTAGCCCCTCCCAATGTTGCCAGATAGAAGGCCTCTGACCACGAGATTCCCTCGCCAGCACCGTCGTCAACAAACGTGGAGACGTCCATCGCGCGCCGCATGGCGTCCAGAATGGTCGCGTTGTCCCCGCCTGATACATCTGAGGGTAGTTGACAATTGTTGTACACAAGTTACCCACCGTCTATACCTGGACAGAACACGTGTGTCTCCAAAGGTTGTCTGGATGATATCGCTGTTAGCAATACGACCGATTATGCTATTTTAGATATAACTAGCGACCCGCCCCTGCTTCGCACTGTTTTATTATACGTATAAAACTACCCCTTGAATTACTATCTATTAAAAAAAATCGCCTCAAAATTCGTTGCGTAGTTTTAAAGATTTAAGCATTCAAAGGGACATAGGGATATAGGGACAGAAAAAGCAACTTCACTACATAGTATAAAACAAAGTCGCTTTTTATGTCCCTATATCCTTGTCCCTTTGACTGCTTAAATCTTTAAAACTACGCAACGGATTTGGATGCGGTTTTGATTGCGGTTTTGCGGGGCGGGTCGCTAGTTGTTTTATACTATGTAGTGATAGTGTGATTCTCCATAACCATAACGAATCTTATCTGTTATCTAGTAACCTTAACTCTGGGACTAGATAATGCTGTCTGGTTTATCCCGCATTATTTATAAGCATGAGTCAATCAACGTCCTTATGTTGATACTAGATAGATAAGCAAAACAAAAAGATAATAATCAAGAAGGGATCAATGGCCAAGCGACCTTATTTTCGACCTTAGGCAAATTATTATACGATCAACGCTAAAGGTTACACTTCGCCAGAGGAAAAGTCAAAGTATTGCGCGGTATCTAGATTTAATAGGAAAAAACGTGGCTAAAAATATTTACGCGGTTTTTTGGTAAGTCAGAAAAATATTTTCTTATTGCATTTGTCTTTTATTGATCTCCGCGAATACAGTTGACCATATATCGAGATTGATCGATCGTGAAATTTTTATTTTTTTATGGGTTTTATTCACTCTTTGCAATGTTACGATCGGAACTTAGTAATGCTAGGATCTTTGGTTACGATGACGTCTCGATATCACCTTGAACTGGACTCAACCCTCTGCTATGTTTTTTTTATGTAAACTATAGTATTATAATAATTTATTTAAAAGTCTGCTTTGTCGTTTCGTTTATGTACCGACCTATGTGATTATTGTTAACTAGTAATGTTATAAGCCCATAAATAAGTGAAACTATAGAAATTGATGGGCTACTGGCAAAAATCCACGAGTAGATCTTTACTTCCTAAGTGTAAACCAGGCAATACTTTAAGGTAGAGAAGTACTATTATAGTACATAGTCTTACCAGTCCCCAAGCCCACAGTGACGTGACTCGCGATGAGCCTGCGCACGGGACACAGTCCCGACTTGAGCCTCATGTTGGAGGCGGGGTAGTGCGCGACCGACACGCCTCGCTGTACCAATAGTCTGTTAGTTAGTAGTACTATTACAGTACATAGTCTTACCAGTCCCCAAGCCCACAGTGACGTGACTCGCGACGAGCCTGCGCACGGGACACAGTCCCGACTTGAGCCTCGTGTTGGAGGCGGGGCAGTGCGCGACCGACACGCCTCGCTGTACCAATAGTCTGTTAGTTAGTAGTACTATTTGAGTACATAGTCTTACCAGTCCCCAAGCCCACAGTGACGTGACTCGCGACGAGCCTGCGCACGGGACACAGTCCCGACTTGAGCCTCGTGTTGGAGGCGGGGAAGTGCGCGACCGACACGCCTCGCTGTACCAATAGTCTGTTAGTTAGTAGTACTATTTGAGTACATAGTCTTACCAGTCCCCAAGCCCACAGTGACGTGACTCGCGACGAGCCTGCGCACGGGACACAGTCCCGACTTGAGCCTCGTGTTGGAGGCGGGGAAGTGCGCGACCGACACGCCTCGCTGTACCAATAGTCTGTTAGTTAATAGTACTATTGTAGAACATAGTCTTACCAGTCCCCAGGCCCACAGTGACGTGACTCGCGAGGAGCCTGCTCACGGGACACAGTCCCGACTTGAGCCTCGTGTTGGAGGCGGGGCAGTGCGCGACCGACACGCCTCGCTGTACCAATAGTCTGTTAGTTAATAGTACTATTGTAGAACATAGTCTTACCAGTCCCCAGGCCCACAGTGACGTGACTCGCGAGGAGCCTGCTCACGGGACACAGTCCCGACTTGAGCCTCGTGTTGGAGGCGGGGCAGTGCGCGACCGACACGCCTCGCTGCGACAGCAGGGCGAGCTCGGCGGGGTCCAAGTGCACCCCGTGGGCCATTATGCACTGGAAAAGATGTATTACGTTAATTAAATAGCAAATATCTAATCAGTTATTAATTGTTATAAAAAAAATTAACCTATTGAATATCGAGCTTGAATAGCAGCATCCGTAGTCTAATAACTAAGCTTAATAAATCTTTCTTTGATAAATAGATATAATATACGAGTATATATAGAATAGACTAGCTGGTACCCGCGACTTCGTCTGCGCATGATTAGTATTTGGAGTACTCGCGATTTTACTTGCGTAATTCCCTTTCCCGTGGGATTTTCGAGATAAAATAAAGCCTATTTCTTATTCCAGCTTATAATCTATCTCTGTGCCATTTCATCCAGATCCGTTCAGCAGTTTTTGCGTGAAAGAGTAACAAACATCCATCCATCTATCCATTCATACTTAAAAACTTTCGCGTTTATCAGTTCAATTCAGTTTGATTCCCCTGGGCTATACGGGTTTTCAAAAATTTCTCACATCATCTGAACGACGAGTGTGCAACGCGTCGTTCAGATGCTGTGAGAAATTTTTGAAAACCCGTATAGCCCAGGGGAACCAAACTGAATTCCGGGATAAAATGTCTCCCATGTCCAATCGTCCCGAGTTCCATTCGAATTCATTCAATTCCGTCGTGATGCGTGGTTAAAGAATTTTTCTTTCACCCTCTCTCCCAGGGGAACCTTACTGAAATCCGGGATAAAAAGTATCCCATGTCCTTCCTTGTACTATGAACTCAAATCGTCCCGAGTTTCATTCCAACTCATTCAGTAGTTTCGGCGTGATGCGTGGTTAAAAATTTTTCTTTCACCCTCTCTCCCAGGGGAACCTTACTGAATTCCGGGATAAAAAGTATCCTATGTCCTTCCTCGTAGTATGATCTATAATCATGCCGAGTTTCATTTCAATCCATCAAGTAGTTTCGGCGTGATGCGCGTTTACGATACAGACAGACAGACAGACAGACAGACAGACAGACAGACAGACATGAATGAAAAAAATTACAGTTTTGGCTTGAGTATCAATAATAGAGTGCCCTCCAAAAAAAATTTCCAAAATATCTTCAATGTACAGAATTTGACCTGTTACAGTTTTATTATAAGTATAGATAGATATAAATAGATTAGCCATAAGCGAGTACAGTAGATGTTTTACATGTATGCCTACTCATATTTAAAAAATATCTTTATTCATTTATGGTGAATTCGTCTGTAGTTAATGCGAATAATAGTCTGTTATTATAATTATTATTTGTGTTTTTTGAAATTGTATTTTGTTTCTATAAGTGGGAGCTTGTTAATAGCCACCTGTTATCTTAACAAATCTCTAATATGCACCATTGTGCTGAAAGATCCCCAAAAATAAATAAATAAAATAAATAAATTAAGTATATCAGTCACTCACACAACACAATCTCTGTTTAGCTTGGGACTAGACGATGCTGTGTCGAGCATTATATAAAAATAAAAAAAATATGACTGAAAGCACGTTAACTACGAATCTAGTTAGTATTGGAAGAACCAATGGAATATTGCCTTTGGCAGTTGTCCCACCGCCGACAATGAACGAGAAGCGAGCAGTGTTTGAAAGTAGAATCGAGTTGGAAGCATAAAAAGGGTTAACTTTAGTAGTAATCTTACCAGTCCTCATTTAATAACCAAATACCTAGCTAGACCACAATTAGACCGAGACTTTAAATAAATGTCATAACGACCGACCGCAAGTCTACCCTAATATCTTGTTTAATTTATAACTGCATATAACTAGTTCAAAGTGGAAAGTGAACTGACTATTATTGGAATCGTTTACTTTACCTTAACTTCTTAGCTCAATGACCTATTTTGATAGTATAATTATAACACAGATACAAATATAAAGTCTACTGGAATAACTAAAAGGAACACGTTTGCATGTTATGTTTATGAACTACGTCAAGGTATGTTTGTGTATTTTACATTACGTTTTACCTATTTCGAATGCGTAACTTAGTGTTATTTTTAGTTATTTTACCTAGCACCCTATTATCAGAGTAGAAACAATGCTTTATTATTATATTTTTCGTTTTTTTTTATCTCAGTCTATATTCAATTTGATGACGAGATTGATCTTTAACAGAAGAATGAAGATTGTTATTTTTGCATATAATCATCATCATCAACCTATATTAGTCCACAGCTGGACATAGGCCTCCCCTAATGAGCACCATATAATACAAGAGATCAAGTATTGTGTGGAACACCATTGGCACAATCTAGGATAATATTCCAGTGTGAGCACGGACCGCAAACGGCGGCAAAAGGTTTCATCCGATCACGTCATACACGTATAGTGTCTTGCTTTTTAATTTATGTATGTATTTTCATGATTGCTCAAAATTATGAGGGCATCACTACATAGTATAAAACAAAGTCGCTTTCTCTGTCCCTATCTCCCTATATCCCTTTGAATGCTTAAATCTTTAAGATAGTGATTCAAAAGGAAGGTTTATACATATAAAATAAAACCGTGCGAAGCCGGAGCGGGTCGCTAGTTGTTGATTTATAAACCAAAGTAGTCTTATATCTAATCTTAAGTAAGTTATTGCAGTTACCTTGTCGTTTAATATATGGCTCTTATCATAAACTTCAGCATAGCTCTTACAGTCAGGGTTACTTTGCAGGACGAACTCGATTTCCTTCAGGTTTTCTGATATGTGGCTCTGAAAAATTTTAAAAACTATAAACCGACTCCGAATTATTGAAAGTATAATGATAATTTAATCCAAAACTAAGTCATCAGACTTTTATTACCGACTTTAAAAAAAGGGATTCTTAATTGTACTTATTTATGTAAAACACATAAAAAACCATAACTTGTTTCCATGTCAACCGTTATTATTTGAAAGCTGGTTGGTGCTTCTCTTGTCTTCCCTTATGAAATTGATTAAGATCTGAGCAGTAGTTTTTGAGTTATATTTAAAAATGCGTTTAATTTGAAGTAGCTTGTTGTTTTGTGTTGCTTTACATAACAAAAAGCAAAGCAACATACTAAAATAAAAGATGCAACAGTAACTATCAGAAAGTTAAAATGGAAATGGGCAGGACATACAATAAGAGGAAGAGAAAAATGGTCAAAGGCGATAATGTACTCGTTCACAGGAAGCAATAAAAGGAAGCGAGGTAGACCATCAAGAAGATGGGCCGATGACTTCAAGGAAACAGCAGGTGGCAGATGCTCCACACTGGCCAAAGATAGAGAACAATGGTCACAATTGGAGGAGGCATGCAGGCAGATACAAATTAATAGTATTTAGATATAATTTCAGTTAAAAACAAATGTAAACTGTCTGAATAAAAGGCTTATTTATTTATTTATTTATGTTGTTTTGTAAAAAACAATTAAAAATTGAGTCATAATAATATGCTCAGTCATTAGCCCTGACTCTTGCCCATTTTCTGGCGATGACACCATTAAAATCTTTTCTTTCTGAAGACTGATTCTTCTTTTATTTCTGAGACTACTTGATACAAGTATGAAGGTTGCGGGTTCGATTCCCGCCTTGGGCAAATGTTTGTATGATATGCAAAAATTTTTTCACTAATCATTTACCACACAAGCTCTTTAGCTTGGGGCAAATTTTTTTTCACTAATTAGATAGATAGAGAGATAGATAACTTCTTTATTGCACCATCAAAATTAGTTACCACACAAGCGCTGCTTAGCTTGGGGCTAGATGATGCAGTGTGGATTTTCCATCATTATTTATTTACAAGCAGCTAACCGCGGCTTCGCACGCGTTGTTTCTATAGAAACGTCTCAAGGCTATTTCTATCCCATGGGAACTGATTTATGAGATGAAAAGTTAGCTTATGTGTTATTCCAGGGCTAGAACTACGTCTATTCCAAATTTCAGCCCGATCCGTTCAGTAGTTTTTGCGTGAAAGAGGAACAAACATCCATACATTCATACAAACTTTACATCTTACGAATATTATAAACGCGAAAGTTCTTAAGTATGGATGGATGTTTGTTACTCTTTCACGCAAAAACTATTAAACGGATATGGATGAAATTTGGCACAGAGATAGATTATAGTCTGTATCAGATGTATTCAGATCATATTTTATGCCGGAATTGCCACAGGAACGGAAATTACGCGGGTGAAACCGCGAGGCGCTGCTAGTTTATAATATTAGTAAGGATTGAATAAGGGCGTAGATATAAATAAGGTACCTGGGTAAAGCAGTTATACTTGGAGGCGATCTGTGCAAGCCCGCTCATTAGTTCATGATCACAGCTCACAGCGAAACGCGGCGTTACCACAGGCTGGACTAGGTCATTCTGGAACAGAATACAGACATTTAATTAATGAACACTATTGTACTAGAAAGTAAAGATAAGTAAAGCAAAATTTATATCAAAACAAAATTAAGCCTGGTCGCTGAGTGATTTCTCTTCAACAAATAGGGTAGTTTCCTGGTGATTTTTTTTCTATTTTTAGACACAAGTAGAAAACTAACCCATTGTGTTGGTAGTACGCTGATAGTACCAACATAATAACATTCACATATAGAGATTTACCATGTTTTACTTAGTACCTACCTAATGTACTTCAATGTTAAGCTTACAAGTACTAGGATCAAATCTACATTCGTTTTTTGTAATAATTTATTTCAGTTACTAAAGATAATTTTGAATATAAATTCAACAATACCTTCATCTCTTGCACTCTCTTGACAAACTCCTCAGTATCAGCGAGTTCTTTCTCCGTGCTATTGTAGTATCCCTCGTCGTTCTTCAAGTTCATGCTGACTTTCCCGACCAGTGCCCTCTGCCGGTGCCTCACGACGCTGGCGGCTAGCTCTAGCGTGCCCTCCAAGTGTAGAGAGCCGTGGTAGCATGCTGTTGTTGTGCCATTAGCCAGAAGTCTTTGCTGGAAAATAGTAATTAATAATACTTTAGTTTTTAGTTGTTACCTTGCTGTTACACTGCCATTATCAATTAGGTACTGTTAGTTTTTGTTAAGTTTTCATACATAAGTCTTTCATTCTAATCAACAGGAACAGTGACTAATAGCAGACTGTTACAAGCAATCTTGAGGTATCGAATCCTTATTAATACCAATCAAAAGCATCTCCAAGAAACTGGCTTCATTACCTGCCATACAGGAGGTATGGCACACACAACTAAAGAGAGCTTATTCAATATTAAGCTTAAGAATACTTACCACAACTTTATCATACACTTGTGTTGCAAACTGAATATCACCATACATCTTTTCCAGTGGAAATGTATATGTTGCCAACCATTCCAACAACGGTCTATCAAGTCCTAAGCCCAGGTTAGGAAACTGAGGAGCATGGGTGTGACAATCTACAAATCCAGGCATCAGAAACTGGTCTTTTCCCAACCGGGTTATAGTAAAACCAGCAAAGGTCCCTGCACTTTGGAGTTGTTCAAATTCTTGCGCAGTGCCCTTGATTGTAATCTGAAAAGGTTCAAATTAGTGATTGCAAAGGTTATTATAGTAGTTCTTATGTATTAAAATATTATCCCTATTTAAAATATTGGTGTCTCTGTAATGTAGAAATATAATACAATGATTATGTACAAATACATTTATCAAACTTATTAGGCTAGGTAAGAAGGTAAAGAGGAACTTGCCTTTCCATTTTCAACACATAAAAACCCATAACTTATATTCAGATCTTTGAGAGAAACAGAAGAAACGAGTGTTCCAAGAAAAACTAACTTATTTTCAGTCATTATTACGTTCGATTTTCGAACACAACTCGTCACTTTCAGAGCTCCCTATAGATTTATCTTAAGATTCTTATGTCATGCAACAACTACAGATCTTTCATTTCAGTAATCATTTACTTAGCTATAGCTACATGTAGAAAAAGATTATATTTATCAATATAGTAGCTATGTTATCATTTTGTCTTATTTTCTTGATAACAGAAGAAGCGAAGGAAACGTAAACAAACAAAACCGATTAAGAATGAACGAATGATTTAAATTCATGGGAATGACCAGCGGCGCGAGCGCTTCATGATTCATTCATCGATTATGACATTCATAATAGATGACGTTGACAATTTTATTTCAATGGCGTTTAATGTTTTTGCGTTTCATTCTGCCATTGGGTCATGCCATGAGCGCAAAAAGAAGGTTGCGTTGCGGGTTCGATTCTCGACGTCACTCGTACACGACGATTTGTCGTGTCTGTGTAAAATATCTATCTAATAATAAAAGCGATGTATGATGGTACTTTTATTTATTATATTTATAATTCTACTACGTACAAATTCTACCTACGTCAAATAAAAAGTTATGTGCAAGATTTACATAATTAGGTACCTACCTGTAATTTGGTGGTCTGGTGATGTCCTTAGATGCTTTTTGATTTGTATACCTAGTTAGCGTCTGTTGGAATTGTTAGGTAGGTACTTACAAAATATTCTCCACGCAAAACCACTAGTATGATAATATTGAACAATAATTTTGTTACTTTATCGATATTTACTTTTATTGTAACACTGAACATAAATAAAACGTTTAGAGAAAACGGATTAATACATTTTAAAAAACATAGGGTAAGACGAAATAAGACGTCCCTGTATGAATTTACGACACGAAAAAAAGAAGTGTTTCATTTACCTACCTGTTCTAACAGAATGAAAGCTCCCAAATCTAACTAGGTACCTACATGCTCCTGTGTGACTGTGACTTCGATAAAATTAAACATGAATCTCGTATCACCTTTAAAGTTCCCGGAAGCTATAACACACATTCTAATTAAGTACTTCTTGCGGTGGTGATCCTGTACATGATTTGGTACCACGAAGAGCAAGCGTGTTCAGTCCCAGCCTGCCAGTCCATGAAGCAACTGGCCCGCGCGTTCTGCGTCCAAAAGACTGACCTGGAGGTGGCAGCGCGGGCCAGTGCCTCCTCCAAGTAGTTGTTGATACGCCGCGCTTCTTCAGACGCCTGGAAAAGTTGAATAGCAAAACAAGCCTGTTAATCCCGGCCAGGTGCGATGACGATCTGTGAAAGACTAATACATTTTATAGATAAATTGTAGATTAGATTTAGTTTTTTTGTGTATAGGTAATATGGTTCTTTTTCTTTTGTTTTTTTTCTGGTAATGCAAGCAAGTTGTTTAGTTTTTATAAGCGAAGACATTTAAATGTTTTTTAGGTTAATTATTACTGTTTGTACAATTGTTTGTTCTCCGGATAAACCAAAATAAATACCTATAGTTACCTATAAATAAGATTATGCTGAAATACTGGCAGATGCTGGATGCGGCAAGCTGAAGACAGTGTGCTATGGTGCTCATTGGGCCTACGTACAGCAGTGGACTAATATAGGTTGTTTCCCTGCTTTTGATGTTCTCGGGGCCATATTGTCTAGCTCAACTGATAATATCGATCGGTTCATTTTTGATATTTGTAACCTAGCCTGGATTTTGATTGCAACACTGGTAATCTATTTGAATTTAACTGATAATCGATTTCAAGTTAGACAATAAGGAAGCGGATGTCGCTTTCCTAGCTTTTGGTGTTCCTGACCGTTTTATAAACTGACTAGCGACCCGCCCCGGCTTCGCACGGTTTTATTATAAGTACCGAACGGGATAAAAAGTATCCTATGTCCTTCTCCTGGCTCTAAACTACCTCCCTGCCAATTTTCAGCTAAATCGGTTCAGCCGTCCTTTAGTTATAAGTGAAGTAACTAACACGACTTTCTTTTATATATATAGATATCGAGATCGATTCATTTTTGACATTTCAAACCTAGCCTGTAAATAATACCCTATGTTCTTATTCATTTATCATTTATTTTGCCACTCGCTCTTCCCATTCTGTTGTTTCTTCGTGCTCAAAATGTATAACATCGAAAATACATAATTATGAGCATTTTTGTTTGAATTGAAAAATTCTACAACAAAATCATCATAAATTAACTAATTTAAAGAACAAGCTGAATTTACTCCAGTGTCTTAGTTTTTATTTATGTTAGTATCATAAGTCTGTTTTGTTTTTGTGTAATTAGTAGTTCTAAGACAATAAATAATTTTTCTTTCTTTCTTTCAACTATAATTGGAGATCAAAGGGGTGGATATTCCGACCTACAAAGGCGTGTGACGAGTTAATCCACTGAATACCTACTCAATAGATCCCGAATTAAGTCAACTAAATAGCAACTCCAATGAGCGTCTAAAAAGAGCATTGCTGGAATGCTTCTTCTAGGCGCTTCCAATTAACGTATACCACATGCCCGCCGCTTCGCACGCGTTGTTTCTATGGAAACGTCTCAAGGCTATTTCTATCCCATGGGAACAGATTCACGGGATGAAGTAGCCATGTGTTATTCCAGGGCTAGAACTACGTCTATTCCAAAGCCAGCCCGATCCTTCCATTTTTTGCGTGAAAGAGGAACAAACACCCATCCATCCATACAAACTGTCGCAATTATAATATTAGTAAGGATGTGTATACCATTTTTTATAATTTTACCTAAGCACTTGCCTGGTTAAAAAGCGTAGTGGAAGCTTGTATTCGACCAGACAGCTTGAGAGAGTTTGCTTTCAGCAGCATCCAACGAGGGTAAAGGGTGCGCATCAGGCGGACATCTCTCTCCAATCTAACCAACTCCCTGTCGGCTATAGACCGCAACTCCATAAGATCCACTACCTGTAATAAGTCTCTTTGTTACGACTCAATTATTTTCTATATAGACCAACCTATTTTCAGAAACATACCTTCTTCAAATCATCGACTTTTTTGGCTAAGCTCTCCAACATCCCTTCAGCTAATCTCAAAGCACATAAAAGAGTGGACATAGATCCATCATCAGAGTCATTCGCCGTCCAGCTTAACGCTTCGGTTTCGAACCGTCGAGCTTTCTTCTCCGAGTCTGCTCTCAACCAGTAAGTCCACAAGCCTACAACCAGCCTTCGTCGGCTGTTGCCACCCGACTTTCCCCTGCTTATCGAAAACTCAGCAAATCGACTTATATCTGTTGGGGTTTCCAACTGGAAACCAGCATCTAATATCATATCCATGCAAAGAGCATAATACCAAGTCTCGCAATCCGAAACTTGTTTGTCTCCCAAACGATGTGTTAACTTCAAAACGTCGATGGCTTCTTCTATTCGCTTTCGAGAAAGTAAAACGTAGAACAAATCGGGTATGATTTCTAAAGTAATATTGGGTGCTTGAAGGAAGCGACTGACAGTGATAGCTCGGAAGCCTGACCTGACGGCTGCGGCTAGCTGGCCTCTTGCCAAGCGGGCCCGGAATGATTCCATGAAGAGCTTACCGACCGCATAGAGTTCATCAGCTTGGATAGGCTTTGTTAAATGTCGTAATGTATGACTTGCCATTCTTTCTATTTCTGCTGTATATTCAGGTGTTCCTCGATCTAGTTCTATTACAATTGCATTGCTGTATGCATCACAGATGTCTACTACGGGACATTCTACATCTTGAATGATTTGCAAGGCTCGCGCCGAAGAAAGTTTCGCCGTCCGTTGTTCTCCCGTCATCGAGCTCAGGAGAGTTAGCACATTCAGACAATAAACAGAATCGGATAGCATTGCTAGTTTGTGCTCGCGATATACTTTTCTTTTCATCGTGATTGAATTAAATGCACCTTTTACTTGGAAGAAGCGCGTGAATTCAAAATTTATCTTATATACCTTCAATGCTCTGTCTAAGGCAATCTTTGACATAGTTATTCTTCCACTCATCAAACAAGCAGCAGCTCGCAACGAAAAAATTTTACCCAAGAATCTTTTTTTCAGAAATCTTGGAAGGTTTGAATCTTCATAGCACATTAATTCAGCTGTTTCGAGACTGGGAAATACGGTTTCCACATTATTGGACAGTAAATTCAAATAGCTGGAAGTTACATGAAATTCTATAGCTTTGCTTTTGAGTTCTGCATGCAAAGCATGATTAATTAATTGTTCATAAACAGCGATGCGTAAATCAGCGCAAGTACACTTCGCAAAATTTGTTTGCGAAACACTTTCTTCTAGTTTTATACAAAGCGATTGTCTGGCATTATTTTTTTCTTGTTTCTGTGTTACTAAGTCATCTTTACTATCAACAACGCCCAATTTGTGCCAATCGTTAATATTTTCAGCTTCTGTTACCTCTCGAAGCATTTCGAATACCTTGATATCGGGAAAGGGTTTATTTGGTTTTAAATTGGCATTGGTCATAGTTACACGTTTAGATCTTCGTCTCATAATATCAGAGTCTTGATTATCAACGGTCTTGATTTTTAAAATTGAATTATATTGTTTTTTCATTTTGTTGAAGAAGTCATTTTCGAATGAATGTAAGTCTTGCCTTATTATTTCCTCGCTATTAGATCTTTTAGGATTACCATGTTGCAAAGGTTCAGATTGTCTTTTAACTATTTTCTCTGAAGTAGACGAATGATAATTCACTTCTTCTTCTGGTTCATCTGTTTCGGACTTTTCAGAATCACTCGGTGACATTTGTTCTGGTAAGTAGCCACTAGAAGCTGATGAGAATGATGCTAGGCTAAGCATAGATTGAACAACCATAAGAGCTCCCCCGCAGTTTGGGCATTTGTGTTTGTTATTTTCTAAATAATGCACTATTCTGGAATGAAATTCTTTCTTTTGATTGAGCGGCAGCAGTTCGTAACATGTCTTACTTGAGTTTTTGTTTTTAAACTTTAGTACTCTACAAAATGCATATTTAGGTAGCAGTTCAACATTTTCAGGGTCGTATTCAAACGAACAATCACATGTTAAATTCGAGTCTATTGTTGCGGGTTCGGTAGGTTCTACTGATGTCAGTTTACGTTCTGATTTCATTCTTGCACTAGTTGTGGATGCGCATGTTAGTATTCGCATTGAAAATAACCTTTTGATTGCTTTAGCAGTAGTTACTGGGTTATTTTCATACATAATACTCTCTAAAAGATCTCTGGACACAACATTGCCAATGACAGATGCAATTTTTAGCAACAACTGTTGGTATGGCGTCAAAGAATCTATTTGTATCATTATAAGAGTATCTAAATTTTGCACGTTGAAATCTGTATTCAATTCCTCTTTTTGTGTTACTATACAAATTTGTATTTCTCCGTTGTGATTATTTTCTATAAATCCGTCAAGAGCTGGTTGGTTGTTTATATCTACTGCTTGTGGGTGTAACAGGCCAGGATCCGGATATTGCAAATCATATTCAGCCCATTTATCTTTTTCATCTTCCTGGATTTTCTTCAATTCTAATGCCCCGTTAGAAAATAAATGGATAATAAAGCCTTCAACAATTCCTGGCATGCCGTTACTTTTTGCTAGCAGAGCATCGCAAAGATCTTTTGGTACAGCATTACAATCCAAAAACTGACAAGCCATAGCTGGAATCAAGGAAGGTGGTAGTGGTCCTAAAACCATTTTTCTAATATTGTTTTTAACAAATACAGTGTAAAGCCAATCCTGAATGGAGCTAAACTTCCCCCTATTAACTGACAAAATTGTAAATATTTTATTGTGATTGAGCATAAGTGATATGAACTCCCAGGAAGGGGCATCCAAATTTTGTAAATCGTCAAGAAATATCAATTGAGTTTCATGTATTGCTGATACTATTTTTGCAAAAACTATTTTAGCTATTTCTTTACGTTGGTCATCGTCAAGCCCATGAACGGTGTCATTATAAGCAAAGCGGACGTTTAAGATTTGATTCAGATAACACAAATCATCGTTGTAAACTGTCAATAACTGTATAATTTTTTCTTCTTTTAGGAATCCAACAACAGGTTCTTTGAGTCCAAGTATTTGATTAAAAATTTGGTTTAACGCTAAATAAGGGGTTGCAGAATGTATGGTCGATAAAGTTACCATGCTCACGTTGTAACCAGCGTTTCTAGCGTGTCTCAGCATCCATTCCATTAATCTAGATTTACCGATACGTGATTCCCCAACGATAAGTAATGAATCGAAGTCCCTGAAGGCTTGGGTACTATTGAGCCATGTGGAATAATATTCCATCTCGTCTTCCCTATCCAAAAGACATGGCATCATCGGTATATCGAACAACTCCTTTATTCGAATGTCCTCTGTATACTCATATATTTTACCCGATTGACCAATACCTTTTAGTTCAGTTTCCGGTTGTAGAGTAAAACCATTACTCGACATTTTGCTTTTTATGAATGTTGTTTCATCACAAGTGATTTTATTGCGAAATCCACACATAAGCCTAGCAGCTTTGTTGACAATGGCGCCAATCACTGTAAATTCTCTTCGAAGAGGATGACCAACGACACCGCAGTAGACTTGACCGGTTGTGACACCTATGGAAACTTCCAGAACACCGTCTAGAGCTGATACTGACTTTCTGATGTTATAACCACATTTTAGCGCGGCTTGCGCCTCTGATTCATGCTTGAAGCCGCGGACGCCGAATACCACAAGTATCATAACATCTTTGTCAAATAGTATTATTTTATTCACACAACCCATAGATTTGTAAACGATTTCGCACGTTATCTGATATGCATTGTTTACAATAGTTATTAGCTGCAAAAATGGGCAGTCTCTTGGTTTGAGTGTCAAGAACAAGATAGACACCTGTCTCATCTCCGTGAGGTACTCCAGCGGCTGGTGAGCATCAATTTGGGTTAGGACGGGTCTTATCATAAACTTTCGAATATCGGAACCAAGATTTTTCTCTTCTGCCACGCAAATTGTTTTACGCAGGCTAAGTATTTCAGTCTTTTTTGACACTTCAGCATGGCTCAGGTTTTTATTGGGTTCGAAGAGGAATTCTGGAAGATTTTCTGATGCATTTAAGGGTCGCTTTATTTGTTTTACCATTGCATTGAACCCGAGAAACGGTTTAGACACGTCGCTAGCTTGGGGGTCGTAGAGAATTGATTTGATCGTGACGTGGCCATCTTCGTGTATGATATGGTCATAATTTCTGGAATAGCAGTGACCCCAAGCTGTTCTGGCTAATTTTACCTCGCCAGAGGAACAAACACTTTCTGCAGCTTTGGCTTCCAACACGGGCAGTCCAATAATGACATAGTTCATGTCGATTCCGGCGCCAATAGGGGCAAACATGAGATTCCCAGCAGAAATAGCGAGTTTCACTCGAAGGTTAACTTTCACATCTGTCTCGTATGTCGAGTAAGAGTGCTGAATCAACAAAGCACATGCAATTACGTTGTGAATCGTATGGCATAGGAATGTACGCTTGTCGGTTTTCCACAGCGCTAGAAATGCGTCTCCAGCGAATTTCAGTATGTCTCCACCGTGACTATAAATTAATTCTATCAGAGATCCTAGATAGGTGTTGAGGGTCACAGTGAGCCTGTACGTGCCTCCTTTTCCGGTGTTGTTGTATTTCTCTGATAGTGCCGTGTATCCCGACACGTCTGCCATAAGAAGCACTCCAACAAACCGCTTTGGTTCTTTTTGATCATAGCTGAAATAGTAATTTTGATATAAAGAAATTAGGCAATCAGTTTCTTTTCCAAAAAACATATTTGCAAACTTACTTTTCTATCATTAATATCTCATCAGGAACTAAAGTGGAAAGTATTAAAGTCTGTCTCTGCGTCAGTTTCACTTCTACGTCTTGATCTGTCTTATTTTCATCGGGGTTGTTTTTGTTTTCCAGAAAATCTTGTACCCAGTCCTTTATCTCTTCATATTTTGGGTCGTCATCGTCTGATTCATCTCTTATTATCTCTTTCTTGGAGATTGTCCTTTTCCTGTAGTTTCTCCATTTCTCTGTTGAGACCATGTTCATCGAGTTTCGTCTGGACCGATAACGCGTTTTGCCGAAATTCATTTTGTTAACTTTTTACATGTACTAAAATTTTGATATTTTTTTAACGATCACTTTAACTTATCATATGCATTATACTTACAAATCTATGAGGTCTCGATATTTAATAGGAATACTGCGAAAAATTCTTTGATTTTTGTGCTCTCGTTCCTTGTTTTTGTGTTTACCAGTGTTTACACACAAGTACAGCACAAGTTTATCAAGTGGTCGATGACATTTATACTCGCTCAATCATTTGAGGTTTTATTTTATAATTTTAATCTCGCGTTCTTTTAAAAGGAGTCCTAATTCCAAGACCCCTTTTAATTTTCAATAATAAAATTATTTCACTTGACCTAGCACCATGACTCAATGATGAAACAATTCTATTATTAAATGTTGTGATGAGGTACCATGCCTTGTTTATTTTATTACTAGTATGTGCCCGCGACTTTGCACTCGCTTTTTTATATGGAAAAGTGTAAAGGCTATTCCTATCCCATGCGATAGGAATAGCCTTTACACTTTGTCTAAGTTTTAGTTTTAGTCCTGGGCTAGAACTAGGTCCATTTCAAATTTCAGTCAGTAGGTAACAAACATCCATACATACAGGTATTCGCGTTTCTAAAATTAGTAACGAACGATTGTTATTCAGCTAATCTACCGACCCACTCATTCAATGATGTAACATAACGGCAATGTCAAACTAATCTACCTCTCGATTGTTTCAGTTTTGTATGCAGTCACGAAGTTGGTACTTTAGGCACATAGTGCACTAGTCACATATCTACCACCCGACAAACTTTTATTACACACTAGCGACCCGCCCCGGCTTCGCACGGTTTTATTATACGTATAAACCTTCCTCTTGAATCACTCTATCTATTAAAAAACCAAATCAAAATCCGTTGCGTTGTTTTAAAGATTTAAGCAGTCAAATATAGGGAAAAAGGGACAGAAAAAGCGACTTTGTATTATGTAGTGATGTATATGTATAAGGGAACAAGCCATTTTTTGGAGACCATACCCAGCCCAAACTGTTAAAGATGAGAGCTGAAATTAAAAAAAAACGGAAATGGAATACATAATCCAGAAGTTTTTGTTTTTTTTAAACTCGGTTTGCTTGATACTCGCAGAAAATATTAAAAATATAAAAATACTGAATACTTCTTTCAGGATTTTTCAAAATACTCTAGGAAATTGGTTCAAACGAGTTATTAAAGTTTGTGATTCATAGTTTGGCTCCGTTTTCAAATGTCTGTTACTTTTAAATATATGATGTTTATTTATGACCTGAAATGTTCAGTATGCACAGATATAAACATAATTTAAAACCAGTGTTTCAGGATTTTTTCATAAAATCATATATGGTTCAAATCGGTTGATTGAGAAGCAGAAATCGTCCACGCGAACGAAGCCGCAAGCGGAAAGTTAGTATTAAATATAACGTTAGTTGTTATGTACATAATATCGTAAAGTAAATACGGGTCGAGCGCAGTCTTCGTTAGACCATTGACCTGCAAACACTTCCGACCGAGTGTTGCTGATAAATCGATTACGATGGACGGGTTCTCGTTTCTGGATAAAGTTCCTCAAATCATAAAGGAAGAAACTGCTGATGATGTGCCGCTGATTCAGTTTGAACATCCTAAGGAATTGGAGGTAGGTGATATTAACTTGCTCATTTCATAAAGCTGGTAATCAAAGTATTGTCTCTGTAACGGGAGAGCTCCAGAATATTGTCGAAAATCTTTCACTTGAAGATACCTCTAGCTCTCTCTACGCTACACTCAGTTACTTCAGTGGCTACACTATACCACAGTACTCATTTATTAACTACCTATGTTATTTATTATTCTGGATGGAACCTAATCAGAAACTGACCTTTTAGCTTATGAAATTCTAAATGAAGTACTTATTGAAGAAATCATGAATCAAAAACCTTATTTATTTAAGCTACAAAATAAGCATTTTGACAAGTCAATTTTTAAACTACAGTTCATTATTCATAAATAGTGTTCAAAAGGTGTCGAGGATTTTCTCTTTAGATTTCAATTTTCATTTTTTTTTCACTAGTGTTAAAAGAACAGGAATGTTGTAGGAATTTAAATACTATGACCTCCAAGGTAAAGAAAATTTACGCAACAGCAGGAAAATTGAAATCCTGCGATGTAAATGCAAAAATACCTACGCTATACAAATTGTAGTACTGATAAAAGTGCATTGCAAGTTGTAATCAAGCCGGCATCGTACCGCCGCCGCCGCCGCCGCCGCCGCCAGCCGGTAATAAACCAGACCAAGGATTCCTATTCAGAAACTCCGATTCGAAGTCTTAGAATCTAACGATATTAGAGCGGTTTTATAATTTTCTGAGTTTTGCAAGGAATATAATTATCAGAAAAGTAGTTTTCCACAAAACTAAGACACTATATTCAATCACCGATGTTACAAAATAAATCATATAATGGGTACCTGACCTTTTGGTACTGTTGATTTTTAGTAATAAATCTCTTTTAAGTACTTTCTCCAAAAGTAGCACTTCATCAAAAATTTACAAGAAAGGTTACGTACTTATATGTTTTACTTATTATCTAGTACGGCAAACTTTTCCATTGTTATTTGACTTCGCGCAATCTGTGTCAAATTCCGGATTTCGTGTCGAAGATTCGGAAACGGAACCATCTTCAAGATAGCTGGGGGTAGATAAATACAAAGTAAAATACGTGGCCTATTGTTTATATTAGGTCACTGCACTAAATTGCTAGATGCAACTTTACTGTGCGTATTCAAGATACAAATCAGGTTCAACTGAATGACAATATACCTAAACTATAGTAGGTGGTGGTATGGAGGTCCATAGATAGTTGGACGAGATAGCTTACGAGATAAGCCCGCCCATTGACTTTTATCTTAAGATGCTCTGTGATCTTAAGTTCCTAATGAATGGCTCTTTGAAATGTTATTTTTCTGTATACCAAACACAGGGCTTGTTCTCTGGTAGATAAGATATAAATTACGTCAAATCATCATCGACTGCTCGAAATATTTGGAACTTTAGTTTTTTTGGAAGCGTTTCGAGGCTATTATTATCCCATGGGATGAAAAATAGCCTTATCTGTTCCAGGGCTAGAACTACGTCTATTTCATCCCGATCCGTTCAGTAGTGTTTTCGTGTTATGGGAACAAACATCCATACATTTAAACATCCACACATCCATATATCAATTGAGTAAGGGAATCGAACACACCACCTTTCTCGTGTCAAGGGAACTGTCCCTCAATACGCCATAGAGGTTGTTCAAACACGTTTTAGCTAATCAATTCAATCAAGGTCGGTTGGTGCTTGTTGACAAACGTTAGATAAATAATGGAACATTTGTTTCACACTTTCGAAGCAATTGAGATGATTGTAGACTTTTGAAAACAAATATCGCAGAGAACTCCGGCTGCTTGCCCTGCTGTATGGAAATGCTGATGCGCCGTCATCATCATCATCAGCCTATATTATAGGCCTATACTAGACATAGGCCTCCCCTAATGAGCGCCATAGTGCCCTGTCTTCAACTTGCCGCAGCCAGCATCTGCCAGCGCTGTGCCAACTTAGAATAATTTTTCCCAGCAGTTCATATGAGACCTTTTTCGGTTTTTAGAAAACTATCTGATAGGTTGACGCGTGACCCGAGAGCTGGTGTTGTACCCTAACCCGTAGTGCGTAATATCTAAAATAATTCCGGACAGTCGACACAGCATCATCTAGCCCCAAGCTAAGCAGAGCTTGTGTTATGGGTACTAGATGACTGATATACTTAATACAATATATTACATAGGTAGATATTTTTTATTAATACATAGAAAACACCCAGACCAACGGAACAAATTTCTGCAGATCATACACAAATTTGTTCCGAGGCGGGAATCGAAACCGCAATCTCCTGCGTCGCAGGCGGACCTTCGCCCACCGCGCCACATCGGTCGTCTGGCGTAGCGCTTTGCCATACAGCGTGGTAATGCAACCAGATTCTTAGGGATGCGATGACTGGTAGCTGATGATGGAACAGTTCTGCTTCTTCTGTAGTTACATTTGTCGCTTATTTGCTTACTTGTTGTTTGAATATTTCCGTTCTTTAGTTGTTATTTTCTGTGTTAAAGTTACCTTATTGATAAGTAAGTCCGTAGGTCATAGTAGTAGGTATATTAGAAATAGGCCTATCATTAAGTAGACCTCTTTAATTAGTCTACATTAACTCGAAGTACGTCTTAAATTGCTTATTACTGTCTATTCTGTGAATTTATTAATTGTTATTTATTGCGAAGTACCTACGTATGTAATCTGTGTTACATAGGGTTCATTACTCGAACGATAAGTGTTTAATTATCACCCTCTGGCTTTCCACTTCATCAATAAAAATATCTATCTACTTATATAAAATGTATCAGTTATCTGGTATGGTACCTATAACAAAAGCTTTGAGTAGCTTACTTTGGAGCTAGATGGTGCTGTGTGGATTGTCCAGCATTATTTATTTATTTATTTTATTTATCATCATCATCAATTTGGCAGCTTCGTCTGTAAACGTTGATTTTTTTCATAAAATTAAATTAAAAAAATAATTAGATATTTTATTTCGAATGTCATGTTTGTTAAGTCAAAGATGTATTAACGTAGTACTTGATCTTAGTGTTAAGCAAAGATGTATTACGGAACGTAGTACTTGATCCAAAGATGTATTATAGTGAACGTAGGTACTTGATCTTAGGGTGTTACGTAAATACTTCAACTTCAACTTCTTGAAAGTAAGTACTTACTAATAATAAAAGACATAAAAATGAGGTTAGTTACACTGACCTACTCACACATTCAAATTATAAAAAAATTCTCAATATCTTTCCAGAAAATTCTGGACCTAGACGTCAAAGAAGGGGTCGACAACACACAGCTGGAGTCATGTGTGCGGAAGGTGCTCCAGTACAGCATCAAAACCAACAAGGCGACGTTCAAGAACCAGCTGTTTGGCTCCACAGACCCTTACGGACTCGGCGGGGCGTGGATATCGGAAGCTTTTAATACTAGCCAGTAAGAAACTTACTTATGCTACTCATCAGCAACTACGTACATCGACAGTTGTGGTATGTATATGTCAGTATGTCTCCATATCCATGGCTGAATATGTCTCCCATTATCATATAAAATATTATTATTTTATTATAATACTAGCGACCCGCCCCGGCTTCGCACGGTTTTATTATTATACGTATAAACCTTCCTCTTGAATCACTTTATCTAGTAAAAAGAAGCATCAAAATCCGTTGCGTAGTTTTAAAGATTTAAGCATTCCAAGGGACATAGGGATATAGTGGGACATACACACAGAGAAAGCAACTTTCTTTTATACTATGTAGTGATTATAATTTAATTCCATCAGATACACCTTCGAAGTAGCCCCAGCATTCACGCTCATAGAACTGAAGCTGCTGCGCCACATGCTGCAACTCTTCGGCCTGTGCGACGGAGACGGCATCTTCAGCCCTGGAGGCAGCATGTCTCTGCTGTACGGCATCGTGGCGGCGCGGTACCGGGCCTTCCCAGAGGTTAAGACGAAAGGCATGCGAGCGCTGCCGGACCTCGTGCTTTTTACTTCGGATGATGTAAGTGTTGGGGTAAACGTGTTCTTGAGTGGAGACCGCGACTTGGCAAACGTAGTGTAGGACGCCCTCCGGCTAGGTGGGATGATCTGCGGAAGACTGCTGGCAGATGCTGGATGCGGTTAGCTGAAGACAGGGCTCTATGGCGCTCATTAGGGGAGGCCTATGTTCAGCAGTGGACTAATATAGGTTGATGATGATGATGATGTAAGTGAAGAAGACAGGGCGCTATGGCACTCATTAGAGAGGCTTATGTCCGGCTGTGGACTAATATAGGCTGCTGATGATGCTAATGAAGTTTAAAGTAAATAAATGACATAAATAATGTTCGACAATCCACTCAGCATCATCTAGCTCCAAGCTAAGCAGAGCTTATGTTATGGGTACCTGATATTATATACTTAATACAATACCTACATTACATCAATAAATACTTTTTCATAACGATTTTCAGCTACCTCCATCCATCCATCCAATAGGTTAGGCAATTGACCAATTCATATCACCATTTACTTCGGAAACACAACCTACTCAGTCCAATTGATATCTCCTCCTTAATTAAACTCGTTTGAAAATGAAATAATTTTATAGAGACTGACGGATTTCGTCCAGAAGCGGGACAGTTAGTAGGTACATATTAGTAAAAAGCGGTAGGTACTCGTGCGCGAAACAATTCGAATAAAATCAATTTGGATAAAAAACTATTCGCATGTCAAAAATTTAACTAACAACAACTCGATTAAAAACAATTTGAATAAAAAACCTCTTATACCCCTTCTATCTTTTTCAGAGTCACTATTCAATCCGCAAAGCCGCGCACTGGCTGGGTTTCGGCACGGAGAGCATCCGCTTTATAAAAACGAACGCGCAAGGTCAGATGCTCACACGTGACCTCGCAGACTCCTTACAGGAAGAGATCTCTGCTGGAAGACACCCGCTACTGGTGAATGGTACCGCGGGAACCACGGTCTTGGGGGCTATAGATGACCTGAGCGAAATCGCAGAGATTTGTGAGAGGCATGGAATATGGTTTCATGTTGATGTTAGTATTGTAGTTATTAATAAGTCGAAATAATGTGGAATACGACTATTTATTTTGTGAATTATTAGTTTTCAGAGAAAAATATATATACCTTTGTTCTGATAGAATACTTGACCTGTTGCTTATTTTCAACAATCCATTCAAGTCTTCGGTAGTATAGTGGTAAGTATCCCCGCCTGTCACGCGGGAGACCGGGGTTCGATTCCCCGCCGGAGAGACCACTTTTTGCATTGTAAAATTCTTAATTCCTTTAGAGTTTAGTTTAGTTTACTTTACAATAGTTTTTTATTGACTTGTTTCTTTACTCTAATTTATTGAAATTATTTAATATTTTTTCAGGCATGCTGGGGTGGAAGTTTAATTTTGTCACAGAAATATCGACAACGTTTGAAAGGAATTGAAAGGTAATTTGCTTAAGGTTTTTTAGTTATAAGACGACAAGGAAGGCAATCTTATAACCATTATATAGGCATAATTGCCCATATCATTAAGTATTTTGATGGGTAATATTCTCTTGAACAATAATTTCTCCCAATCAATAGATTCCCTCTCGTATATTTTTCTTACGACTAACGACTATTGAACTCTCGTATATTTTTTCTTGTAATATTTAGTTTGATATGTAAGTTTGCAGATATTGTTTTGTATTTGTTTTCATGAATTTATTTACGTGAGGTGGCTTTCGTATCACAGCACCCCTGATAGGCCGTATTTGAGTACAATTCACAGATAGCACACTAAGTGTAACGCCTTTAAATGTTTCAGAGCAAACTCCATATCATGGAATCCGCACAAAATGGCAGGCGCTCCCTTGCAGTGCTCCGCCTTCCTGATCAGAGAGAAGGGATTGCTACACGAGTCCAACTCAGCCGCAGCTAAATACTTGTTCCAGCAGGACAAGTTCTATGATATCAACTACGACACCGGGGATAAGAGTGTACAGTGTGGGAGAAAGGTAAACCTCTTCGAAGGAACTATTGAAGTGTTTCTAAAACATTACTACTTTATAGTTATAACGTAGGTCAATTGAGGCTAGTTTACTCCTTGCATGTACCTAAATCATTTTAGTTCCCACGATACAGGCCCAGCCTAGTGTGGGAATCATTATCATTTTTGTAATATATCCTTTCTACTAAATAATATAATTTCTGTACTTACTTTCATGTATATTTAGATTAGTAGTAGGTAATAAACATATTTTTCATTTTTTCAGGTAGTGTAGTGTTGAGCTTAGTTGTAAGAGAGCCAGCTAGCAGAATGTTGCAGTACCCTAGTAGGGAGCATGCTTGTTTTGATATACTTATACCTACTTTAAGTTAACACGGCATTCTGACATGCCCAAAGTATGATCGCACTTTTAACAACAAGCTTGGATATGCAAGCCACGAGCGAGCACAGAAAAGGCCAGAAAACCAACGCCCTTAGGAATGAACTAAGTCTCAGTTAAAATACTTGACCAGGCACACAGTCGCCGTAGCCGAAATCGGCTTGGAGGCCATCATATCATCATCATATAAGTTAACACCTTAATAAAACAATTATTGTGCCTAGTGTGCTTTTCTCTCACTATTGCGTATCTAGGTTTAATTTATAGGGGGGCGCAGGTCCTCCTGAAAAAAACAAGGTACGCCAGGGGTAGTCGGGGCCTCCTAAAAATCTACATTTCGACACAGTGAGATGGGCACTAGACCATTTTGGGGTGGGCACGGATCACCCGCCACCCGTTGTACTAAAATATTTCTGCATTTGACCTAATATGCATTATCCCGTGACCACGACAGTGTGTAAACCTGTCGAAACGTCGGGAAAAAATAGGTATAAATAAACGCGATAAATACCCGTACATTAATAATCATAATTAGTTATGTGTTCTGATCGCGTAAGTTTAAAAAACTAATATGCATTAACTTATTTCTTCCAGACGGACGCCTTCAAGCTCTGGGTGATGTGGAAAGCCCGCGGCGACGACGGCCTCGGGGCTCTCACCGACCGCACCATGGGCCTGGCGGAGTTCTGCCTCACCACCGTGTCTTCGAGACCTGGCTTCAGGCTGGTGACGCCAGCGCTGCAGTGCCCCAACGTCTGCTTCTGGTATATACCGGTCTACATGAGGGGGGACGTGGAGGATGAAGAATGGTGGAATCAGATGCATAAGGTGATTGTGCAGCTTTTGTTTTTTGTATCAAAGAACGTAGGTACCTAAATTCATAATGCGGGACATTCCGCATGGAATCATTTAGCCCCAAGCTAAGCACAGAGCTTGTTTTATAGCTTTATGATCAAACTAAAGTTCCTATAGTAAACGGAACGCCTTAAAATAACAGTCAAGATAACTCTACTAAAAACATAGCAATGTGTTAATTCCTATCATTGGCAAAGCGAAAGACTAAAATCTTTATCAAAGTAATTGGAATAACACATTATTAGTTTCAAGTCCATTTAACTAGGAAACCATAGATTATCCCTACGTAGAATAACACCCCTGGCTATCAGAGAAGCGCGCGAATTAATTCAAAATTCGAACACTTGATTTTTTATTTAGTGCAAGCTGTCATAGTGTTTTGCAAGCGACGAAGAAGATTTTAAATTCTTTTCTAATGAATAAACTCTTTTCTTTCTATTATTTAATTATATTCTCAATTATTGTGACATTTGATTTTAGTTGTAAGCACATGATTTATGGATATGATTTATGATCTGAGAATAAATGATTTAATAAGACTTTAGAAAGAAAGCAAGGCAATATGAGCTTAATTTAATAATTCTGTCCGCAGATAACCCCAAAGATCAAGGAACTCCTCACCACCAGCGCTCGCTTGATGATAGGCTACTCCCCACTGCGTCACCACAAGAACTTCTTCCGTCTCGCCTTCACCTTCCACCCGGCCATGGACGAGGAGCAAGTCCTGGAGGTGCTGCGAGCTATCGAGGAGTGCGGGGAGCTCGTCACTCCTGATATGTTGTAGGAACCAGACAATCAACCAGAGTCGGATCTAACCTCTTGGGAAATGAGGGCCCATAACGTAAATACGGATCGACAATATAAAAATGTAGGCAATTTCAAGGGCCTCCAAATTATATTATGCTTCTATCTAGGGCTAGATGCATAGATCCTTCGTTAGATCACTTTGCGATAATTACTTAATATAAGTAGGTACTTCATTTATTAATAAAGAAATTAACAATCAAGGTACCTACTTATAGAAATTAATAAAACAATTTTATAAGGAATTGAGCTATCTGCAGCATATCTGTCGCTTCTGTAGCTCAGCTGATCCATATAAAATTCCAGTCGTCGCGTCCCCAAGACACTGGCTGCATTACCACGCTGTATTGCAATGCTGATGCGCTGCGCCAGATACTCACCAGCTCTCGGGTCACGCGTCGCATCGACCAGACTCTCAGTTTTTTAAATTTCCTTACTAAGAAGTTAAACTACACTACAGCAAATGTACTGAGTATGTGTACATATTATAATAGATCATAATAATGTATTCAAATAAGTATAAGTACCGTTTAGATTTAGTACCTAAGTATTACAATTAAACACTTTATAGAAATCTGAATTTTATTGCGCAAACACATAAAGAGGCCTTTTATTCTCTACGTACAAAATCAGTTTCATAAACTCAAACAAATCTATGGTAATACAGAGAAATTATTATTATTTGTATGTATTTAACTTAATCGTTACATACATACAAATCATTCCTTTTTTTATTACATTGTAACGAATACCTAAACTCAAAAAGTTCAGGAATGATTTCAAAAATTATTTCACTAATTCGAATGCTACATTATCCCTGAGTAACATAAGCTAAGCTATAATTATTAATATAAAAACTAAAACTTCTTCCCTACTAAAACTTAAATTAGGTAGGTATATAAACAAAGGTGCAGAAAAGTTAGCCACAAAATATATTTACTGTTGTCGCTACGTGTAGTTTTATTTTTGTCATAGACAGCTTAAACTGTATTAAATATGACAAAACTAAATGATTTCTTTTATTTATTCTACCCTGTATATTTTTACAAATAAGAGTTCTTACACACGAAGGGCAAGTTGGAACGGCAGAGGCTACTTCAGCCGTCGCTAAAGTCGCTTAAATTGTAAGTGATTTCGCCATTTTGCAACTGGTTCCTGTACAAGCCGATCACGACTGCTAGTACGCGGCACTCGCGGCAAGCGTTGTCGCCTGTTGACGGCAGTCGTCGACGTATTGACTGCTGCCGCCGACGCGTTGACGACTGCCGTCGACAGGTGGCGACGGCTGAAGTAGACAACTTGCCGTTCGTGTGTAAGAACTGTAAGTAAGTTGTTGATAGTTTAGAAGAGTGCGTTGTCAACGATCCACTGCAGGTACTTGTCGACGCGGGTGTACATGCCGGGGTGGTTGGGCTCTCCGCAGCGGACGCCCCACGAGACGACGCCGATAGTGGCCCAGCGGCCGCTCGACATCTGGTACATCAGCGGACCGCCGCTGTCTCCCTGGACAATACATTAGATAGAAGCTTTTATTACATATTTTTAAATGCAATCTTGGTGTACATTATGTAGGTCTTAAAATTTAGGCATTAGGATTAAGTTCGAAACACACAGAAGCTGGAGGCGGAGCGGAGGCGAAGGCGTGCCGGTTTTTCCTATGGCACCGCGCCGTCACCACCTGCGGTCTGTGTGTACGCTTTCATATGATTCAATAGAATACAACTCGCACGCCTTTGCCTCCGCTCCGCTTCCGGCTTCTGTGTGATTTGTACTTTACAGGCAGAACAATGGTAGCCGAAAGTTCTCTTTCGCCGAGTTTCTAGAAAGTTTTCTAAAATATGTAAGCAATACCTAAGCATACTTAGTTATTGGTTATTTTTATGCTTTATTTTTCGCTTGCTAACTGCTGCACGCGTTTTTTTTACAATATTTTATTAAACTTACCGTGTTAAAACTGGCTTACGCACGTACTGGCACGTAAAACTGGCTTATTTTAAACTTTATTTTTATATTTCGACCGAATATGCCGTCAGAAACCGAGTTTTGGACGGCCGGTACTATTTCGCTCATTAAGGTCTATGTCCTGTCCAACCTATGTCCCAGCTGTGGACTAAGTAGATGAAGAAGAACTTACTGACAAGAACTTTGTCAGTCTTGTCAGTAAGTTAAAAATACGTTTAGAAGTTACCTGACAAGCGTCTTTTCCGCCAGTATACCCTCCCGCGCAGATGTTCTCATCGAAGACGGTGTCCGTGAAGGAGTCCCGGCAGGTCTTCTGTTCCCAGATGGGCACGGTCACCTCCATGAGCACGTGGCTGTGAGGGCCGCCGTACCACTGGGTGCCCCAACCTGTGCGTTATAAAATATAATATAGTTAGAGCAACTAAAGGTTTGGTCATAGTGAAGGTGATAATAGAAGGAGAGATTTATTGACAAAATATTTATATTAATCCTTTCTTTGCAAACAGGAGCTAAAGTAGCGCCACCACTTATTTTATCATATTATTTATAATTCCACTAAACAAAGGAATTTCCAAAATTCACACGTAGTTTGTTAAACCTATCATAAGCTTTTTTTAATACATCTGAAGTACATAGTTTCATTTTGTCTATTTTAGGAAGAGATACGAAAACAGAGTTTGTTGACCACCAAAGGCAACTTCACAATCAAGAGCTTGTGTTATGGGTTCTGTAAATAATATGACCAATAACATTATATGGATAGATATCTGACTCACCAATAATAACAGCGGACTCATTGACCTTCAGCTTGAGGATCGCGATGTCGTTCTTATACGTGTTGTTGTCAAACTGCCGGTGCATGCGCTTCTCCACAGATGTATCTGACTCACCAATAATAACAGCGGACTCATTGACCAAGTCGAGTCCGATGGGCGGCAGACAGATGGGCCAGACGTAGGAGTTGAAGGTGGCGGGGCGGTTTAGCTTGAGGATGGCGATGTCATTCTTATACGTGTTGTTGTCGAATTGCTTGTGCATGCGCTTCTCGACGACCTTGAAGTTGTAGGAGCGGGTGTCGTTGCTGCGCTTGAAGTCGTACTCGCCGAGGCGGACTTCGAGCTCGTCGGCGTCCCATCTGAAGCAATAAATAATGCTGGACAATCCACATAACATCATCTAGCCACTAGCTAAGCAGAACGTGTGTTATGGGTATGGATGACTGATGTAGGTACTTAAAAAAGGAAATACAAGGCTTTACTTAATATATGTGCTGTATAGTGGGATCAAATGGGCTGTATAGAGGGATCAAATGGGCTGTATAGTAGTGTCAAATGGGCTGTATAGTAGTGTCAAATGGGCTGTATAGTGGGATAGTTAGGTACCCTATGTTAGACTCCGTTCCCACACAAGGTCAAAACGAGCTGTACAGTAAGTGTCAGAATGGGCTGTATAGTGGGATCTAATGGGCTGTATAGTGGGATCAAATGAGCTGTATAGTAGTGTCAAATGGGCTGTATAGTGGGATCAAATGGGCTGTATAGTAGTGTCAAATGGGCTGTATAGTGGGATCAAATAGGCTGTACAGTGGGATCAAATGAGCTGTATAGTAGTGTCAAATGGGCTGTATAGTGGGATCAAATGGGCTGTATAGTGGGATCAAATGGGCTGTATAGTAGTGTCAAATGGGCTGTATAGTGGGATCAAATGAGCTGTATAGTAGTGTCAAATGGGCTGTATAGTGGGATCAAATGGGCTGTATAGTAGTGTCAAATGGGCTGTATCGAATGGGCTGTATAGTGGGATCAAATGGGCTGTATAGTGGGATCAAATGGGCTGTATAGTAGTGTCACATGGGCTGTATAGTGGGATCAAATGGGCTGTATAGTAGTGTCACATGGGCTGTATAGTGGGATCAAATGGGCTGTATAGTAATGTCAAATGGGCTGTATAGTGGGATCAAATGGGCTGTATAGTAGTGTCAAATGGTCTGTATAGTAGTGTCAAATGGGCTATATAGTGGGATCAAATGGGCTGTATAGTAGTGTCAAATGGTCTGTATAGTAGTGTCAAATGGGCTGTACAGTAGTGTCAAATGGGCTGTACAGTAGTGTCAAATGGGCTGTATAATAATAATAATAATAATAATAAAGCCTTTATTTTTCAAACTCCTTAAGATTATTTTACAAAGTTTTAAATTAGTATTTTTCTTAGTTTAAGTTGTTAGTGATTACCTAATATTATATTTATATTTATTTATGTGAGTTTGATCCCTACTTGGGTATAGGCCTCCTCCAGCTTCATCCACAACTGTCTGTCGGTTGCCTGGCTCATCCAGTTTGTCCCTGCAGTTTGGATTATATCATCAGCCCACCGTCTGTATGGTCTTCCAACATTTCTTTTGCCCGCTGGTCCCTTCCATTTTATAGTCCCTATGGTCCATCTTTCGTCTGTGAGGCGCGAGATGTGCCCTGCCCATTTCCATTTCAATTGTAAGGCTTGTGTGAGTGCATCTGTTAGCTTGGTTTTTTGTTTGATTGAGCTGCTTTTTATTTTTTGTATTTTCCTTATCTTGAGAATGCTTCTTTCCATTGCTCTTTGCGTAGACCTCACCTTTAATTTAGCTTTATTCGTAAAGACCCATGTTTGGCAGCCATACAATAGACAAGGCAAGAGGCAAGTATCGATCACTACTTTTTTCATACCTATGCTGTAGTCTCCTTTTAGTATTTCTTTTAGTGACCAAAATTTTTTCCATGTCATATTTGCTCTTCTTACTATTTCTTCTTCATTGCTAGTGTTACGGAACGATACTTGTTTGCCCAAATAGACATATTTTTTGGTATATTGTATGTCGTTACCATTTATTTTGATAGGTTTCTCTATGCTATTCGTCATTATTTTTGTTTTGTTTGCGTTCATTTCTAGTCCTACCTTAGAGCTTTCATGGGCTAGCAGTTGTATCATTTCTTGGATTTCTTCCGGTTTTTCGGCTAATACTACTATGTCGTCAGCAAACTGTAAATGGCTAAGGTAAGCTCCGTTTATTTTTATGCCTTTGTGTTTCCAATCTAGCTTCCTGAATATGTTTTCAAGTACTGCAATAAAAAGTTTGGGTGACATAGGGTCTCCTTGTCTGACTCCTCTTTCTATTTTGATGTCAGCACCTCTGGTTTCAAGTTTTACCCTGCTTGTACTATTGGCATATATATGTTTTATTATATTAATGTATTTCTCATGAATATTAAAAGCTTGTAAAGCATTCCAGATTGATTTATGACTTAAACTGTCAAAAGCTTTGCTGTAGTCTATAAAGGCTACATACAGTGATGTGTTAAACTCCTTGTATTTATTAATAACCTGTTCTAATGTATGTATATGGTCCATAGTGCTGAAACCTGAGCGGAACCCTGCCTGCTCGATTGGTTGTGACTCATCGATCATTGGTGTTATCCTTCTCAATAATATTGAAGCAAACAGTTTATATATGCTAGCTAGTAGACTTATTGGTCTGTAGTTGCCGATGTCCATTGCATTTCCTTTTTTATAGAGGAGTGTAATGTCGGAGGTACACCATTGTTTTGGTACAGTCTCAGTTTCTAATACCATATTAAATAGTTTTGTTATATGTTTGAGAAGGATAGGTGCTCCTGTCTTTAGAGTTTCATTGGTTAATCCATCGGGTCCTGGACTTTTTTCGGGTTTAAGTTGTTTAATGTGTTTATATACTTCGATTTCACTTATGGGCTCGATGGTAGTTGGTTGTTCCTCTTCGACCATTTGGTTGTCTGTGCTGTTACTGTTGTCATCTTGTCTTTCCTTATACAGTTCTCTGTAGAAGTTTGTTGCAGACTCTAAAATGTCTTTCCTTGTTTTGGTTTCTGTTAAATTGTTTCCAAGTTTTTGTATCCATGATCTGTGTAAGGTAAGTTCTTTGAATGCTCGTTTTGTGCTTCTAAATTTCTTTAAGTTTCTTTTTATAATTTCTTGTCTGTGTTTACCGTAATCTTTTCTAATTGCTTTATTTGTTATTTTGTATAAATTACTTAATTCCTTCTTCATATTTTTATCTTTGTTCTTTTTATTATTTAGTTCTGTGCGTCTTTTTATTAGTTTCTTTGTGTCATCACTAAGGATATTATGATTTTTCATGATAACAGTTTCATTTATTGTTGGTAAACTACATTTTATGGCTTTTTCTATTTGATTATATTTATCTTGAATATTTAAGGGTTCTTTTGAGTTGTCGTGTTTTGAGTTGTTGTGTTATGATATTTAAGACTACTGACATATCTTTTGATTTCATCTTCTGTTATTGGGTTCATGGGCTTTTGTTTAAAGTTTCTACGGCTTTTCTTCTGATTTCCCATAAGGAATGTCGCACGAACCATTCTATGATCAGTTGGAAATTTGATGTTGTTTAGAACTTCAACATTTTTAATTAATTTAGGTTTGTTTGTCATTATAAAGTCTATTTCATTTTTTGTTCTATTGTCCGGTGACTTCCAGGTCCATTTTCGGCTTGCCTTTTTCTTATAGTATGTATTCATTATTGATAATTTATATTCAAGGGCATACTCTAATAACCGTTCGCCCCTTTCATTTCGTTTGCCAAAGCCATAGTTACCCATAATAAGGTTTTCTTCAATTTTTGGTTGTCCAATTTTGGCATTGAAATCTCCGATTACTAACACTGTGTTATCTGCTATTGAGTGAGCTGTCTTAATATCATTGTAAAATTTATTGATTTCGAAGTCACTTGCACTTTCTGTGGGTGCATAAGTTTGTATTATTGATATGCATAGTTTGTCAAATTTAAGTTGAAGTAAGGCTACTCTTTCTGAGATTCCGGTAAAGTTAACAATATTATTTTTTAGTTTTTTTCTTATTAAAAATCCTACTCCATGTAATCCTTTAGTTTGTCCATAATAACATAGTATGTAGTCTTTATATTCTTCAATATTACAGCCCAATCTTCGTACTTCTGAGAGTCCTAATATGTCGCAATTAATGTTTTCTAGTGCATATACAAGTTCTAGGTATCTTTCAGTTGTCATCAGAGATTTCACATTGTATGTGCATATTTTTAGGTTTTTCTTATCCTTTGTAGACTTGATGGTGTTATTTCTTGATGGAGGGTGGTGGTCTAATTTCCCACGAGGACCAGTCGGCTTGGGAAATGTTTTATTTTTAGTATTTTGTTCTGGCTCATATGTTGTTGTTTTCCGGTGTCTGATGGCGCTATCCTATTTGCTATGCCCTGATAATGATGAAAGAGAGTTGGTTCTCGACCTCAATACATCGAATGCATTAATCCTGTTTGATTTAGAAGAGGTATTTTGTTTTCGAGGATGTTCGGGTGCTGAGGTTTCTGGTGACAGTAGTGATAGGTTTCTTTTACGGTTTTCCTTATCATAGGACCCCTCTTTAACTATCAGTTTATCATACTTTATCACGGCGTAGTTACCCTTCTTTCTTTCTTCAACGAGTTTCGTTTGAAGTTCCTTCCTTTTGTCCAGTATATCTTTTGGGAAATCATCAGTGGCATACACATCTTTCAATTTGTTTTTGTTTTTCATAACCTCGATTTTTCTCCATCCACTAACAAATGAGATGAGAATTGGTCGGTGACTTCTGTTTTTGCTGTCTTTCCTGCCGAGGCGGTAAATATTGTTTATATCTCTGATTGCGAGGGATATGTCCAAGTCGTTATTGATTTTTCCTATTGTTAAATCCATGAGCTCTGATGGAGAATGTTCCTTTTCTTCCATTCCAAAGATAATCACGTTGTTGAATCTTTTGTTTTTCTCCATGTTTACAATCTTATTTTTCAGTTGAAGATTTTCCGATTTCAATTCCGCAATTTCGCGTGTGAAAGGAACAAGTTTTTCGTCCATTTGTGATATTATTTCTTTAGTTTGTTTGGCCATTTCCATTTTCATCTTATTAAAGAATTCTCCCAATCTCAAGTCGTTCATGGCTTCGCTTCCGTTCTCGTGGTGATGTTATGGGCTGTATAGTGGGATCAAATGGGCTGTATAGTGGGATCAAATGGGCTGTATAGTGGGATCAAAGGGGCTGTATAGTGGGATAAAATGGGCTGTATAGTGGGATCAAATGGGCTGTATAGTAGTGTCACATGGGCTGTATAGTAGTGTCAAATGGGCTGTACAGTAGTGTCAAATGGGCTGTACAGTAATGTCAAATGGGCTGTATAGTGGGATCAAATGGGCTGTATAGTAGTGTCAAATGGGCTGTATAGTAGTGTCAAATGGGCTGTATAGTAGTGTCAAATGGTCTGTATAGTAGTGTCAAATGGGCTGTATAGTAGTGTCAAATGGGCTGTACAGTAGTGTCAAATGGGCTGTATAGTGGGATCAAATGGGCTGTATAGTGGGATCAAATGGGCTGTATAGTGGGATAAAATGGGCTGTATAGTGGGATCAAATGGGCTGTATAGTAGTGTCACATGGGCTGTATAGTGGGATCAAATGGGCTGTATAGTAATGTCAAATGGGCTGTATAGTGGGATCAAATGGGCTGTATAGTAGTGTCAAATGGTCTGTATAGTGGGATCAAATGGGCTGTATAGTAGTGTCAAATGGTCTGTATAGTAGTGTCAAATGGTCTGTATAGTAGTGTCAAATGGGCTGTATAGTAGTGTCAAATGGGCTGTACAGTAGTGTCAAATGGGCTGTATAGTGGGATCAAATGGGCTGTATAGTGGGATCAAATGGGCTGTATAGTGGGATCAAAGGGGCTGTATAGTGGGATAAAATGGGCTGTATAGTGGGATCAAATGGGCTGTATAGTAGTGTCACATGGGCTGTATAGTGGGATAAAATGGGCTGTATAGTAGTGTCAAATGGGCTGTATAGTAGTGTCAAATGGGCTGTACAGTAGTGTCAAATGGGCTGTACAGTAGTGTCAAATGGGCTGTATAGTGGGATCAAATGGGCTGTATAGTGGGATCAAATGGGCTGTATAGTAGTGTCAAATGGGCTGTATAGTGGGATAGTTAGGTACCCTATGTTAGACTCCGTTCCCACACAAGGTCAAAACGAGCTGTACAGTAAGTGTCAGAATGGGCTGTATAGTGGGGTCAAATGGCTTGTATAGCGGGGTCAAATGGGCTGTATAGTGGGATCAAATGGGCTATATAGTGGAGTGAAGTGGGCTGTATAGTGGGATCAAATGGGCTGTATAGTGGGATCAAATGGGCTGTATAGTAGTGTCACATAGGCTGTATAGTTGGCTGTATAGGATCTAATGGGCTGTATAGTGGGATCTAATGGGCTGTATAGTGGGATCTATAGTAATGTCAAATGGGCTGATTTCGTCAAACTACGAAAGTCCCTATGTTTGTGTTGTGTTTCTTGGGTATGTAACAAAACAAATTAAACAATTATTTTAGAGACCAGAAGGCGCGATCTGTCCCTAAAAAAAATTCGTTTATTTGCTGCAATTTTATAAAAAGATTGCAACGGTTTAGCGGTTTAAAAACAAGAAAAATTCTGTTGGTTTTGTATGTTACATCAGATTTGTAGCACTTTAGGCGTGCGCGTTGAAATCTTTTGTATGCTACGCAGTCCGCGTAGCTTCGTAGCATTCGACTACGAAGTTCATGTTTGGGCGATGATGTTTGTCGGTAGCTTGAAGCTAATGGACGTGATGGAGGCTATAGACGGCTTCTAGCTGAGGTTTCTGTAGTAATTTAAATAAAAGATTTACTACGATGTTAAATTAGTTTTTATGTTTTTATTAGCTTCCTTTACAACGTCTCACCAGCAAGTAATTCATAGACACAAATCCTAGCGCTCACTCATTTTCTATATTATCATTTGTCTTTGATGGCATTCTCGCATCAACAACTAATACATGATGGTATTCTCGCATAGATTACTACAGTTTCTTGACAATCCGTGTCCACTTAAAGTGACCTTACCTTCTCAAGCAGTGAGCTGCAGTGAGCACATGTCTGTCGGTGATAAGCACGCCGCCGCAGTACTGCTCGAAGCCGATCGGCGTGACGGAGGCCATCCACGGCCACTCCCCCAGGTTGGCTGGTCGTGAGCCCATCAGGCGTCCGTGTGGACTGGTGCTGAGACCGCATCCTGGTAGAAATAGATAGAGAGATCATTTATTGGACTCGCAAACATAGACAGCGCAATGATAAAGAAACAAACATGCAACAAAATAAATAGATTTCATAACATAATTTAGGAATATTTTAATACATACTAATAGAAAAAAAAAAACTAAAATAATAGGTAATTAATTACTAATTAGATTATCATCATCGTCATTTGCAACCTGATTTCAACCACTGCTAGATATAGGCCTTCAAACATTAGTTCCACTCGCCAAAAAATAAATAATTCTGGAAAATCCACACAGCATTATCTAGTCCCAAGCAAAGCAGATCTTGTGTTATGGGTACTAGATCAATAATATACTTAACTGTACAAAAATAAAAATATTTTCAGATAATGTACCTCTGTTTTCGGCCCTGGTGATCTTCCCCAGTATCTCCTGTTCCTCTTCCCTGGGAGCAGTCGCTGGTAAGTCCCCGGCCAGTCCTTCAGGCCCCAGTACCATTTTCCTGTCAGGGCAGCATACTCCTATCTTCCTGCTATCACTGAAAGATTTTTGGATAAGTGTAGATAGACTCTATGGGTTATACTACACGGGTGGTTCTCCCGCCGCGGGAATCCAATCGACAAAGCTGCCACAGACCATGCCTCGACGGGAAACCACGCAGTGTAGTATGCAGCATATAACTTTTATATTAAACTAGCTGGTGCCCGCGACTTCGTCTGCGCATGATTAGTATTCCGAGTACTCGTTATTTTACTTGCGTAATTCCCTTTCTCGTGGGATTTTCGGGACAAAATAAAGCCTATGTGTTATTCCAGCTTATAATCTATCTCTGTGCCAAATTTCATCCAGATCCGTTCAGCAGTTTTTGCGTGAAAGAGTAACAAACATCCATCCATCGATAGATGGATGAATGGATACATTCATACTTACAAACTTACGCGTTTATCAGTTCAATTCAGTTTGGTTCCCCTGGGCTATACGGGTTTTCAAAAATTTCTCACAGCATCTGAACGACGCGTGTGTACGCGTCGTTCAGATGCTGTGAGAAGTTTTCTAAATTCCGGGATAAAATGTATCCCATGTCCAATCGTGCCGAGTTCCATTCGAATTCATTCACTTCCGTCGTGATGCGTGGTTAAAGAATTTTCTTTCACCCTCTCTCCCAGGGAAACCTTACCGAATTCCGGGATAAAAAGTATCCCATGTCCTTCCTTGTAGTATGAACTCAAATCGTCCCAAGTTTCATTCCAACTCATTCAGCAGTTTCGGCGTGATGCGCGGTAAAGGATTTTTACTTTCATACCCTCTCCCATGAGAACCTTACTGAATTCCGGGATAAAAAGTATCCTATGTCCTTCCTCGTAGTATGACCTATAATCATGCCGAGTTTCATTTCAATCCATCAAGTAGTTTTGGCGTGATGCGCGTTTACGATACAGACAGACAGACAGACAGACAGACAGACATGAATGAAAAAAATTACAGTTTTGGCTTGAGTATCGATAATAGAGTGCCCTCCAAAAAAAATTTTCAAAATATCTTCAATGTACAGATTTGGACCTGTTACAGTTTTATTATAAGTATAGATTGTGATTAGTGCGGTTCAGAAACGGATTCCCGCGGCGGGAGAACCGCCCAGTGTAGTATCTCATAGTGTAGCAATGTCTAGCTAAAATGTGAGCTGAACTAGCTAGAGTCGCAAAATTTATAACAGTGCCCATATACAGCAGCTTTTATGACATTCTTAACATTTCTGTTTGTAATAGCATTTATAGAACTAAATCAAGTGTACTGGTAATACGTGTAATGTGCTAGATGTAACTGTCTATAATTGGGAGATCATGACTGGTGATACATTTATTTTCTCTCTTATTTGTGTGCATTGTGTATCTTCTCTTGGTAGTTCTAAATAAATAAATACCTTTGATGGGATAAAATGAACATGCATGTGAAATCAAAAACGAATAGTCGTTAGGTTTCTATTTCATTTCCCGAAATCGTTATAATGAAGCAGAGAAACCTGTAGGGGCATGAAAAGCAAGTTTAAACTGTTTCGTAAGGAAAATCCCCTGATCTTTGATCCTTGAGTCATTGATGTTGTAATGCCCTAGCTAGGTATCAAACTAGAGGGCCTAGACAATGAAACATTCGATTAACGAAAAAGATAATAAGAAAAGCCCAAAAATGTTTGGATTTATGCCATTGATATCACGTAATCTGTTGTGAACGAATAGATCATTGGTAGACAATTTATATACATTTCGATATCATCAAGAGAATAAATAATAATAAATAAATAATTCCGGACAGTCCACACAGCATCATCTAGCCCCAAGCTAAGCAGGGCTTGTGTTATGGTACTACGAGTAGAATCGATAACATTAATCGATTTTAGTTCCATACAAACGCCTAGCCTTTTTGACACTTTTGTCAAGCTACTTCGCTAACTCGCTTGGCTACCAATCGAACTTCACTATCATGTGAGCGATGACGATTGTAGAAATAGAATCGATTCGCAGCGAATGCCGGTTGGCTAGGCCTAGGTACTTAGGCAACGGATCCTAACAATAAGCGTTTGTTCGTGGCCCTCCCACGAAGAACTTATCTGCAATGATTGATTAAGCGCTCGAAGACGCGTGCGGAGAAATCGATAATCCTGATGTAGGTTAGCTGCTACTTATAGAGACCTACTTATGGTGTACTGTTTGTAGGATGCGGATGGTAGGTAAGACACAGATTTATTTCCTTTTGATCATATGGGACTTGGACAGGACAACAGTTGACATGGGAAGAAATAAAATTCACAGACTGGGGATCTTTGTTGTATAGCGGCAACTGAAATACATCATCTGTGAAATTTCAACTACCTAAATATGAGTTCATGAGATACAGCCTGATGATAGACGGACAAACAGAAAGACGGACAGCGGAGCCTTAGTGGGTTCCGTTTTACTCTTTTGTTTGAACCCTAAAAAATGGACACACATCCACGACACTTGACTCTTATTGTAATTTATAATAAGTAGTTTGTTACTCATCATCATCATCAGCCTATATTAGTCCACTGCTGGACATAGGACTCCCTTAATGAGCGTCATAGCGCTCTGTCTTTCAAAAGATGATACTTACGTGTTATCAAGTATGCAGAGGTTCTCGGCAAACGCGACGAAGTCCTTTTGCAGCTTTTCCTGCGGACACTGGTGCAGAGGCTTGCAGACGCCTGGAGTGTTGTCTGGCAGCTGACATGGCTCCGCGGGGTTATTGGCCTGGTGAGATACAAGGTATAGTCAACAAGGTATGTCATCAACGAAGTCTCTCTGGAGTTTCTCCGGCGGGCACTGGTGCAGAGGCTTGCAGACGCCTGGAGTGTTGTCTCAGTTGTCTGACAGCTTATATGTCTTATTAGTTATCAAGTCCTGTGCGCTCTGCGTCGTAAGGTCGTAGAACTGCTGGATCAGTTCTACGACCTTCTGCTCAGGTCTTCAGTCCATCTCGTTTTCGCTAGTCTGTATCTAGTAACGTTCTTTAAATTGACAACCGTTTTTGGTGTAGTGGGTAAAGTCCACCTGAGACGCAGAACGATGCGGGTTCAATCGAGGACCTGATATTTTTCACGATCGAAGATCCGCCTGTGACGCAGGATGTTGCGGGTTCGATACCCTTTGATAATCTTGGGACAATTTTTTGTACGATTTGTAAATATGTGTTTCGGGGATTCTGGGTGTTTTCTTTGTAGTTATAGAAAGAAAAACATCTAATGTATATGTTTAAGTATATCAGTTATCTAGTACCTATAACACAAGCTTTGCTTAGCTTGGGGCTAGAGGATGCTGTGTGGACCAGCAAGATTTATTTATTAATGGTGACGCTTTACGGGTTTTTTTTATGTTATTCATGCATTAACAAAAAAATAATTGGCAACGCCAATAAAACATAAGTTCTCTACAATCATTGAGACGAGACTGTTTTTGAAACAACCAACTTCTTACTCTTTTTTTCAAAAAGCCGATCTTCAAAGACCTATTTACTTTATTTAAAATTAATCCAATACAAAAACAAGAGACATTTTAAAATTGCAAATGGCGGTGCCTCTATGGCGGCAAATTTTCTTGAGCTTGCCTCCGACCGTTGCAAAACATAAGGAAATCACCATAATGGCGCCAAAGATAGTTACCAAGTCGAATGGCTAACATAATTGAAACAGACATTAACACAATAAAACTGAGACTGTTTACCCAGTAAGGGAAGTAGAGGTAATTTGTTTACATAAAGTCGATGAGTTTATTGTAGTTAGTTGTTGGTGAAACGCAGGGAAATCACTTTATCTTGATTACGGTAGAATAAATCTATTATTACTACCATTTTCTGTATCCCGTTATGATTTCTGTGATTTGCGTATAGAAATCTAAAGGTAAAGAAAGATACCTACGACACAGCCTTATACACTACGCTGGTCAACGCTGATTTCCTATCATCATCATCAACAATTTTGAGTGTAATAACATCTTCGGCCACGGGCCACGTCGTCACTTACCATGTGGTGAGATTGGGGTCAAACGAGGTCTTTGTTGTTAAAAAAACAATACCTGGGTGAGAAGTGGTCAATCGGAGGTCTATTCTTGATAAAAAAACAATATTCATAGTTTTTGTAACTATGATCACATTGATCATTAAATGAAACTTTTTATTTATTAAATTGAGAAATAAATATATAAGTTCAAGAGGAGTAAAAAGACAGGAGAGAGGCCCTCAATCCTCTCATAAACAGTTCGATAATACTTTTAAAAAATATCAGTAGATAGAGCATGCATCTTACTTGATTCGGATCCAGTTCAACAAAGCGTCTGTGTCTGCCGCTGCCGACGACGCCTACACCACTGTTGGAGATCTCATGCCAGGCTGACTTCTTGGGTTCATCTGGAAAACCACAACATTTAGCTTATAGGGAGTGGACTAGGGCAAAATAACAATAATAATAACAAACAAAAAACATTTCACACACACACTTATTCTCTCTTCCGATCCGAATATTGAGTTTTTTTAATTGATAGGTACTCTAGTAGGACGTAAGTATTTAATATTAGTTACCTTTTTAAATTATGTTGATATGTAAATTCACAATGTAGGGTTAAAAATTGTAGAAGGATTCCTAAACAAAACGTTAAATGGACCAAAAAGTTCACAGCATTTTCTCAGACTCGGTAGATACCGTTTAAATTTGGCATAATCTTACTTATCTTACTATTATAATAAATGGGAAAGTCTGTGTAAATGGGTGATTCTCCCAGGGTGGAAAAAAACATGTCCGGCTCGAAAAATCATACAAAAAGTATCCCTAGCCCTTTGATTTTTTTTATGATAGTAGATTAGACAAAGATAATGGGGGAGGCCTTTTTTAGTTTTTTAATATTCTTATTTTAAATAAGTAAAAATAAATAAAATCCTTGGAAATTCTGACTTCCGTGGTGCGTCCGGACCTCATGTTCCTGTGTTAATAAATTTTTATATCATTTCCTGAAAACACTAGTACTAATTTACATAGGTTCACAATAACCCAGATAGTTACTTGCTTATTTGACGCTATTACTACGCAAAACTAAGCTTTAGTTGACAAGTTACAACGAGATAACTTCGCGTCCGTCGTTTAGCTCTGATTCCCCTGGTGCGCACTAATTCATTCATAAATGCTGTACTTTAACATCTGCGTAAATAGTTGTTAGATCGAGAGAAACTATCAGTCACGCCCCATCAGTGGTGTGTACAACAAGTGTGTATGTCTCCACGTCACTCTGTTATTTCAGTACGTAATCACTTTCCGTGGCTTGGTATCTAGAAATTCTGATTACCATGTTGACTATAAATTTGTTTATGCTAATCCTATTGTTTTATTAATTATGATAATTCATGCCTTTTGTGTTCCTAATTTTGACTGCATATTTCAATGTAAAATAAACCAGCAAATTAAGAAAATTTCTAAGATTTTGTAATTATTTTTGATTTCCGTGGTACTGATTTCCGTTGATTTTGCGGGTTGATTAACATCTCAATAATATTTTTTTACAGTTTTTATGATGTTTTTTAGGATAAAAGTTTATAATAAATACAAAATGAATAATTATAATATTTGTAATACAAAGATAAACATTATTAGTGTGATTTTTGTAAAAAGTTACTTGTATTTACAGTAGTAATGATTTAAAGGTGTTTTTGTAAAAACTGATTAAAATTACAAACGTCAAATAATTGGTCCTTAGTTTTAAGAAGCTTAATAATCTACTTACTACCGAAAACACATATTTTTATTGATAAACCAACCCATATTTGATTTTGGTGATATAAATTCTGATTTCCGTGGACACCATATTTTTAACTCCGTAACCATAAAGCCAATAAAGTTCCCTTCACTACCAAAAAATTCAAAATTAAATCTTCGTTTAGAATATACTATCATGATGTGCAATTTCAACAAAAAAAATGTGCCACAGAAGTCAGACAAAAAACGAGTTTTCGTAGAATCACCCAAATGTTTGTTATGAGTATTTTGTGTAACTACTTAAGATATTTAAATGAAATTTGGTATGTAGATAGTTTGGGATCTAGAATAGGACATAGACGTGCGCGCCGATACCAAATTTGCCGGCGGCGGCGCGCCGACCCTCAAGCCCGGCGCGGCGGCGCCGCGCCGGCGTGGCTTGTTTTTTCCTATGTTTTAAGTAGGTATCGTAAAACGGGGTAAATAGATACTGCAGATTGCATAGAAATGAACGAAATCCAGGAGCTAGACGTTACCTGGCTAGTAGCAGTGGATGTCTTCTTAATCCGTGATTTTTCACCTGTGTGAGTCGATCTGACTTCTGCAAAAGGATATTTTGCTCCAGTATTTCGTCTATTTCTTTCTATTCACGCTTAAGAGCCACTTTTATAACAGAAATCCAAGCAACGTCATGTTAACCCAGCATAGTTAACACAGTGTGCCAGCGGGTTGGCGTAGAAGTGTTGATAGATGGCAGACACAATGATTAATGCTACCAAACTCATCATCGATCACTTGTGGTGCTTCTAATTATTTAGCGGAGGATATGGCACCATAGACCACATTCATACAGTGAGGCAGATTATACAGAAGTCCGAAGCGTAAAATCAGCTTCTGTCTCGCTTTTGTGGACTATGAGAAGGCCTTTGACTGAGTCGAAACTTGGGCTGTTCTGGAATCCATACAGCGATGCCAAGTAGACTATCGTTATATCGAGGCGCTGAGATGTCCCTTCGAAGCCGCTACTATGAGTGTCTAAGTACAGGGACAACAGTCTAAACCCATTCAATTGCGCAGAGGAGTGAGAAGGGGATGTCATATCCCCGCAACTGTTCACAAGCTCATTGGAAGATATGTTTAGAACCGTGAAACGTTGAGAGGTGAGGGCATCAAGTTCTGCAAAAAACAGCGAACTGACAAGAAGTCCAAAGTCTCGGATGAGACTCTGGAGCTGATGACAAGAAGACGGGAAACCACTCAAGCAACTTCGTCTGAGAGGTCAGACCTGAACAAGCAAATTGCGAAGATGGTACGGCGCGACCTTCGGAGCTTCAACACAAGCATCATTGAAGAGGGAATAGAGCGAAACCGAGGGTCCAAAGTATTCACTCAGCAGCTTGGCAGGAGCCACCTGATGAAGCTTAAAACGCACGACGGGAGGATCGTATTGTCAAAACTCGAGATCTCGGCCGAGATAGAGGATTTTTATGGCCGTCTGTCTGTACACTGCACATGCCCCTCGTTCCCGACAAGACGACCTTGATTCCAGAGCCACCCGGAGAAGTCCTATCCTAAGGCGTGGAGCGGGAGTTTGGTGGTTCTCTTTTTTAAGAAGGGTGATAAAACTCTCCTTAAGAGTTACAGAACCATCACACTCCTGAGCCACATCTATAAGCTGTTTTCACAAATGGTCATTAATCGTCTAACCATGAGACTTAACGAGTCACAGCCAGCGGAGCAGGCCGGTTCCGCGGAGGATATGGCATCACAGACCACATTCACACAGTGAGGCAGATTATACAGAAGTCCGAAGAGTATAATCAGCCCTTGTGTCAGTCTTTGTGGACTATGAGAAAACCTTTGAATCCGTCGAAACTTGGGCGATTCTGGAATACTTACAGCGATGCCAAGTCGACTATCGCTATATCGAAGTGCTGAGATGTCTTTACGAAGCTGCCACTATGAGTGTCCAAGTATCAGTACAGGACCAGCAATCTAAACCAATCCAATTGCGCATGGAGTGAGACAGGAGGATGTCATATCCCCGAAACTGTGCACGAGTGCATTGGAAGATATATTTAAGACGCTTGACTGGGTGTGGTGGGACTGGTGGTATTAACATGAACGGCGATTACATCTCGCGCATGCAATTTGCTGATGACATAGTCGTAATGGCGAAGTCGCAAGAAGAGCTGAAACACATGCTGGACGGCCTAGCCTCATCCTTAAAATTGTTTCCGAGTACACTTACCTTGGGCAGACTGAGCAGTAAGGTAAAAACAATTTTGAGAAAGAGGTCAAGAGGAGGATCCAGCTGGGCTGGGCAGCATTTAGGATACTACGTCAAGTCTTCTCGTCATCCATTCCATACCGCAATGTTTGAAAACGAAAGTTTTCAATCAGTGCGTCCTACTCGTAATGACCTACGGAGCTGAGACGTAGACACTCACGGTAAGGCAGGTCCACCAGTTCAAAATCACTCAGCGAGCTAAGGAAAGAGCTATGCTCGCGGTTTTCTGAGGGATAGGATTCGTAATGAATACATCCGACAGAGAACCACAGCTATCGACATAGCTCAAAGAATTAGCAAGCTGAAGCGGCAGTGGACTGGACGTATCTCTCGAAGAACCGACAACCGTTGGGTAGACGTGTTCTTGAGTGAAGAACGCTACATGGCAAACGTGTAGGAAACGATATACGAAAGACTGCTAGCAGATGCTGAATGCAACAAGCTGACTGAATGGGCGCTCATTAGGGGAGGCCTATGTCCAGCAGTTGTTATTTGATTTTTATGGAGTTTAGGTATATTTACGGCCATCATGAACTTCCAAATTCAACTTCCATGACTGTCAAAACAACAGCCGGGGTACGGAGAGCGGAGAGAGAGGATTACCTCTATCCTCTCGCCGCACCCCAGCTGACGCCGCCGCCGCCCGCTCGCGCGGGTCCGCGGCTAGTCGGCGCGCCGACTTGTTAACCCGGCGGCGGCGGCGCATGAAAACGGCGGCGCGGCGTGGCGGCGCGCCGGCGCGGCGCGCACGTCTAATAGGACATAGGCTATTAAAACTTGGAAATTTTAACCTCTGAGGGGGTTAAATAGGGTGGTAAATTTTTGTATGGAAAATAATTTTTCCTTAGTTCGATTCACTCAAAACTCGGTATAAATAAACTATGGAATGAATAATTAAAAACGAATTTTTTTTTTACTCAATAACCCCGTGTGCAATAAATTTCTGAATTTGTACGAAAAAAAACTCTGGTTCGCGGGCGAAGCCGCGGGGTGCATCAAGTATTTAATTTGATGTTTTTTACAAAAACTAACAACTGACTTGTATTTTCACGACCACACGAAAGGCCTTCAAGAAAAAAAGAACCAAAATCAGTTCAACAAGAAAAAAATTATACCTATGGTATGTGAGTATTAAGTACTATCGAATTAAAAAACTCCTTTTTTGAAGTTGAAAAAGAAGTACACACACAATATGTATTTTCATTACATAACTATAAGACGTTTTCACTTACCTTCCACGCAGGCACAAAACCCCACCAACAAAACTGTTATTTTAAATATTAAGAGCATTTTATACAATAACCAAATACAGTGATTTTTGTAACAACACTGATTAATTCAGCTTCATCGCCGCCACTGGCCGGATGCTGGCTAAATGTGCTGATAAATAGAATTATCCACAGGATGTTGAGTGTTGATAATATTTTGCAGTTCGTATAGGAACCCGCATCTTTGCGAGGTCAAGGTATGAAGTTTACAGCTGAATTTAGAATAGGCCTTCGATAAATGAGAATTTGGCGGAAGAACCATTTTATTCATCATCATCAATAACCTTCATAATATATCAGTCCACGGCTGGAAATAAGCCTCCCCTAATGAGCGCCATAGCGCCCTGTCTTCAGCTTGCCGCATTCAGCATCTGCCAGCAGTCTTTCGCAGATCGTCATCCCTCCCGGAGAGCATCCTACACTACGTTTGCCGAGTCGCGGTCTCCACTCACGAACACGTTTATCCCAACTATGTGTCTATGTATATTTATCATATATAGATGATGTTGTGTGAATTGTCGAGCATCATTTCTTCATTTATTTACTCACCGTCACATGTTTATCACCGAACACCGGAGCAAATAATATATGCATATCGTGCAAACATATTTTGTCGCAAGGCGGGAATCGAACCTCCAGCGTCGCAAGCGGATCATCTCCCACTGCGCATCATAGAAATCTCGGTCTGGAAGATGTTTTAGAAGGTTGACCCCATAGAGGTTGACCCTTTATGTCTTTGACTATCCTTCGGTTCATATTATTTACATAAGAGTTGGTTCCTTCTTAATCATTATAATGAATGTAATCGTGTCGTAAGCGAGTATTAACCGGCATCTCAAGTAGTTCAAAACTCTATCCCAGGTGTGGCAACAAGGCTTCGCAAGGACTTTAATTTGCGTACCACCCAGTCGTAATAGAAATAGTCTCTACGTTCTGTCTTTACTGATTGTTCGTAGTTGGGCTTACATTAAAACAAAGATGGCGGGGGTAATTTAGTTGGGAATGATGATTATGACAAAACATTGATTGGTGGTTCATCAGTGGACGATGAGGTTGGGAATCCACGATGATCGGAACAAAGTATTTGGAACGTGAACAGACGTGGACAAAAAAGGCATAAAAATAAAACTCTACTGACTTGTTATCCAGGAGATACGATTCCACATGAATAAATACCTCCCTAATAGGTAATCAATCACTAAGCACTAGATAGATAGATGAGGACTACTACACGAAGCCACAGGTGTAAACGAAGCATCGATCTGTTGATGTGCAGCTTTTGTCTTCCAGTAGCGTAGCGTTTTATGAACAGGTGCTGGGAATGCACTTTTTTATTCCACATGTCATTGATTAACTAATATTAATGATGTCATAGAATAATTTTTCTCCCCCATGGCACTGCTGTTTTTAATAATTATATATTATATTCATATGCTGTTATGAAGCTTTAGTTTATTATTTTAAAATCATCCGTAAACTAAACGTTTTTTATGGGTTTGATACCTATGCCAGGCAAAATAATGAGGTACACAAATCGTAGTCCGCGAATGTACCCGCATTCCTCTAGCTATGGCCAATTGTTTAGTCTGGTGTATGCTAATGGTCAAATATTCGACGCCCATAGCGCGTGTATTCATAATAACTAGGTAGGTGGGTAAGGCAAATAACTGCGTAATGTGAATAAGGAACATTTGAGAACATTTGTTTTGAACACGATAACATTGGTAAAGATTTAGTCCTCAATGAATTATTTACGTTATATACATAAGAGTATAGATAACATTGGAAAAGATTTAGTCCTCAATGAATGATTTACGTTATATACATAAGAGTATATAGTACATAAGAGGTTCTTAAAAAAAACATAACCTGACCTCAGACTATAGAACTATCCTTGACTTTTCAAATTCCTCAATATTGAAACTGTTTTTGGTACTTTGAAGTTTTCCGGAAAAATCATAATAAAATTTTAAAGGACCATAATATGGTCGAGCTTCTTATACACACGAGATTATTCCCTTCCTGGGATCTTCCATGTTACATTACACTTAAATTCGATTATTTTGGGTGTGAGTGAAAATTGGCAGTTTCTCGGGGCTGACAGTTGGTTAGTTTTGTGTAAGTGAAAAATACGTGATTAATTTATTTACTGTGTAGTTAAATTACAACTATGTAGTATAGAAGTAAATCGCACCAAGGAAAAATGTTTTTCCAAACAAACTTGACCACCCTTTTTAAGCCCTATATTATATACTAGCTGGTACCCGCGACTTCGTCTGCGCATGATTAGTATTTCGAGTACTCGCGATTTTACTTGCGTAATTCCCTTTCCCGTGAGATTTTCGGGATAAAATAAGCCTATGTGTTATTCCAGCTTATAATCTATCTCTGTGCTAAATTTCATACAGATCCGTTCAGCAGTTTTTGCGTGAAAGAGTAACAAACATCCATCCATCTATCAATCTATCCATCCATCTATCCATTCATACTTACAAACTTTCGCGTTTATCAGTTTAATTCAGCTTGGTTCCCCTGGGCTATACGGGTTTTCAAAAATTTCTCACAGCATTTGAACGACGCGCGCGCGTCGTTCAAATGCTGTGAGAAATTTTCAACCAAACTGAATTCCGGGATAAAAGGTATCCCATGTCCAATCGTCCCGAGTTCCATTCGAATTCATTCACTTCCGTCGTGATGCGTGGTTTAAGAATTTTTCTTTCACCCTCTCTCCCAGGGGAACCTTACCGAATTCCGGGATAAAAAGTATCCCATGTCCTTCCTTGTAGTATGAACTCAAATCGTCCCGAGTTTCATTCCAACTCATTCAGCAGTTTCGGCGTGAAGCGCGGTAAAGGAATTTTACTTTCATACCCTCTCCCATGGGAACCTTACTGAAATCCGGGATAAAAAGTATCCTATGTCCTTCCTCGTAGTATGACCTATAATCATGCCGAGTTTCATTTCAATCCATCAAGTAGTTTCGGCGTGATGCGCGTTTACGATACAGACAGACAGACAGACAGACAGACAGACAGACAGACATGAAAGAAAAAAATTACAGTTTTGGCTTGAGTATCGATAATAGAGTGCCCTCCAAAAAAAATTTTCAAAATATCTTCAATGTACAGAATTGGACCTGTTACAGTTTTATTATAAGACGTATAGATTGTTAAAAAATAGATTTGACTATGACTGTAATATTCTAGAACAAGACTATCGACACACCAAATTTCATCCAAATAATTTAAGTAAGTAGTTACGGAGATAATTTCATAACAATAATTCACATAGTCTTTCACATTTATTATACCGTGTGGGATCTGAACCGTAGGGACTGGTAAAATTTAGAAAATATTCGAAGGACCTTAGATTTGAGTTTTTATGTGTTGATGCTGTAGGTACCTAACGTAATACCTAAGGAAAAAAGATCTTTGCTCGGTATGTGCAGGGCAGATTAAATAGCTAGGCTCTGACCTGATTCTCCACACCATGCCAGGATCTCAGCTTCAGAACACAGCACCAGACACTCGAGATAAAGTTTTAGATTTAGTGTTGGTTTTAATGTAATGTAGTTATTGCACGGCAAATAACAGTAGGAAGCAATTTGATATTAGTCTTTCCAAAATTTCACTGGATTATGTCCTTCTCGTACGGCGGTTGAGTTCGAACAGGAGGTTCGTGTGCAAGAGGTGACTGCACTCGTTCACCAATTTCCCAACAGAGGGTAGGAAGAAACTGCTGATGCCATCACTAATCAAAACTACCCTGCGTTTGAGCAAAGATCGAACAATACTAGTATGATAGAAAACACCCAGAACCTCGATAACCAATACCAAGGTACTATTTTTATATCTTACATTATGACCTATACCTACTACCTATACTCAGTTTGAAGGTGCTAATAAATTCAAGAATTTACATAGTCTTACGCACGCTGTTGATGAATAAACAATGATTACAATTAAATATTCTTCGTTTGTATCATTAAAATAGTGACTTGGTTATAAATTATCATGCTTATTCAAAAAATGTGAGCTCTTCAGATGGGGCTACGCGGAACCATGATCAAAAGAATGTTATGGCATAAGAATAAATGTTTTTGTCTATTCTTATGGTTAAAGCGCAAACAGGTGCTAAATTAGCGCCACCCCTTATTTTGTCAAACATCATTATCATTACCTACGTTAAACAAAAGAATTTCCAAAGTTAACTGACACACAACAAACTGAACGTGTGAATTTTGGAAATTCCTTTGTTTAATGTAATTCTATGAAAAAATAAGTGGTGGCGCTACTTTAGCTCCTGTTTGCAACTTAAACGAACTTAAATGAACTAAAAGTAACTTAAATGAAATAAAAGAAGTCGCGCGACATAAAAACGCACTTCAAAATCACTTTGATATTCAATTCCATAAGTCTTATGTAAGTTAGGTATCTACCTCCTTCCTCTCGTTAACCTTAATTAGCTCCAAATGATTAGAACTTACCTACTTAAAATTTAATTTGTCCTGTCCTACGCATTATTGCGATCGCCTTAGAAACTGTATGCAATCATTTAGTTGTAAATGGTTTTGAGCCATTTATCATTTTCGTGGTTTTACGAGGCTATAAATTAAATTACGTAACAAGGTATTCAAAGCTTTTATTGAGGTAATGTATATTATAAATATATACATAGGTATGTTTATTTCACAGCCTGACTTACTTATGATTTCTGAGGTTATTTTATCGTTTAATAATTTCAGACGGTCAGACAGGCTTACAATAATGCAGTTTTACACATGTCCACTGGAAATCGTTCTAAGTCGTCTTATGATAACCTTTTAAATAAATATAGTACGCACACACTATCGTCGAGAAGATTACTTTTAGATCTAAAATTATTTTATAAAATCTGTCACTTTACTTTTGACTGTAACCAACTTATGAATCAACTATTCATACATGTATCCTATCGCTCTTATAACCGAGAAGTACGTAAACTAAACCTTTCGCACCAATTCCTTGTAAGACAAACGCTGGTGAACGTGCCCCTTTAGGCTGACCGCACACTATAGTCAAGACTGTCTTAAGACAGACTATTGCCTTATTAAAATAATGAAGACGCGCACACTTGAGACAAGACGTCTATTAGACAAAATTGTCTCATAGACTCTGCGACAAGACTGACTAACGACAGTCGGCTTCCCCTTTGCATGTATGGGGGTGCGCACATCAAAGACAAAACAGTCTTGTCTTGTAGTGTTGCCGGCAGTCAAAATGAAAAAGCTCCGACTCGAACGCCAAAATGGTCCGATATTGCAAAAGGACCGTTTTTATAAATTTGTGAAAAAAATTATCAGTCGTAACGGGGATATCGTCGTAAATCTTCATTTTTTATTTTGCTTTATCTATGATGAACTTCAGTAAACTTAGCAATTTTTTTTTCAATGGTTTACTTATATTTTTAAATATCGATAAGTAAATATTATAGGTACTTACTTAATTAACTAAGTATAGAACTCAGATGTATACGAATAATCTCAATTAGTGCAAGACATTAGGTAAGAATCTCGGAATTCGAGATACCCAGCTGTAAGTCTGTAAATAATATATAATATACAAGATATTGGCACCCTAAAAGTTGTCTCAAAACCTACTTATAGTAGGGTGTGCGCAACTATTAAATTTCAAGGTCAAAGTTCTCAAAAATCAGTTTTCTGCGCTTTTTTTGTAAATATCTCATTTCCCATGGGTTTTTTGCTGTTTGTACTTATATTCAATATTGTAGAAAACAAAATTTTCTACAAATTGTGTTAAATATTTTTTTATACGGTGAACCGTTTTCGAGATTGAGGGCGGAGAGCGCGCGGTCACATCACTTCTGGTCAACCGATGCGTTCGGTCTATCTATCTATCTATCTATCTTGACCTTGAAATTTAATAGCTGCGCACACCCTACCATATGTAGGTTTTGAGACCACTTCTAGGGTGCGAATATACAATTATTTACAGACTTACAGCTGGGTATCTCGAATTCCGAGGTGAACTTACTATAATGACTGGACCATCAAAATTTATTTAGAGGGAATAATGACAGATCTGTACCTGAATTACCTTATTGACCCAGCCGCATCAATCGGTCAAAACATTATCGAGTTGTAAATTTTAACACAACTTTCTTAACTTTTTGTATGCACGTAAATTTATGCATGCGTTTCTCTTTCAAGTTTTGATATTAGATCTGTTTGGGGTAATTCTGAAGTAGCTTAAAGTGGCCATTCTAATTTTTTAGACACCCTAAATGGCTACTAGTAGCCGGATTAGACTTTTGGTAGCCATTTGCTTAGCTTGGGGCTAGATGATGCTGTGTTGGCTGTCCGGAATTATTATTATTATTATTTGACCCCTAAGGTAGCCTAAGCGGCGATAATTCGCCTAATCTGGCATCACTGGCCGCAGACGATGTTTTACAAAGACTTGGTTTTTTAATTTTTCACTTAAATTTCGAGGTTATGTTAAAAGTGTACGTAGACATTAGGTTTCATTTTTCTAGCCAATTCGAGATAAACCGTTTTTGCTCTTAAACACTCACCCCCTTCCACTTCCCGACTTCACATCGCCCGTAAATTATTTTTCCTTTAATTTTTAGTCATTTTAGTCTCCTTTTCCAATGGGTTTCATCCTACTATTTTTATTTTTCAAAAACCTATCTAGGTGCCCTGGTCTAACATGCACAGTGTGTAACAAAAGTGAATATCATACATAGTTAGGTACGAAGTAGCATTGTATTTAAATTCACTTTACAACTATTTCAAAAGAAAACAAGTGGCGTGGAAAGAATCTGAACAAAGAACAGTGTGCATATTACGTTTCGTTACAAGCATAATCATCTCTATTTTGAGTAATTCTGAAGTAGCCTAAAGTATTAAAGTATTAACTAGCCGTTCTAATTTTTGTAAATGGCTTATTCGATTTTTGGTATCCATTTGACCCCCTAAGAAAGCCTAAGTGGCGACAATTCGCCTAATATGGCATCACTGGGCGCAGACGGTGCGCGTTTTAAAACAGTTTTGTCTTAGGTGTGCGCAGTGTGGTAGACAAAACAGTTTTGTTTGTGTCGTAAGTCAGACTTGTCTATGTGAGACAAAACTGTCTCAAGACAGTCTTGACTATAGTGTGCGGTCAGCCTTAATTAGACTCATGAAATTATATAACAAATACTTTACTAGCATCGATTTATTTGCAAGTACTGTTAGTCAATTTGGGAAAGACGTAATCGACTTATTGATGTCGATTACATATGACTAAACAATATTACAAACTTTAAATCACATTTGTAGTAATTATTTATCTTTAATATCGCTTTACCTACCTATTATTGTATAATATTTCCATTCTACCATCTTTAACGTAGTAGCGTTACCGTTTTTTATTGCGCTACTTGGTATAATATAAATTTAATAACTTAATCCGCCGACAACGGGGCTGATTATACCTAGAGTAAGACTACATAAGTTTAAGTTTATTTATAGTAACACCTTTGTATAATTGTTTGTTGTCGCAAATAAATAAAAATAAATAAAAGAAATGAAATAGGCAATTCTCTTTCTTTGGATGACATATTATTGAAAGAGTCTAAACAGGCTTTTGTGAAAATTTTTGAAGCGCTGAAGTAGTTTTTCAGGCCTTTATATTGTGTATTGTAGTCACTTCTCTTGACGTTATGTGAATGGTTAGCATTATTTATTTATATTCATTTATCCGTACTAATTTCCCTACTAAAATTATAAATGCGAAAGAAACTGTCGACTATCTTTTACGTTATGCTTTCACGCAAAATAAAATAGGGGATAAAATTTTGAATGGAAATATGTAAGGATGTGACTGCCCAAAGTCGCTTTTCCACGCGCATAAAGTCGCAGGCATAGCTAGTTTATATATAATTCCATTGAAAACTGAGTTGAAATTTGCCTGACACAGTTCTCTAAATATATTTCCATGGTTCGAGTCAGGGTTGGGGCCTATGGACATAGCTAGTTTATTTATAAAAATCCATTGAAAACTGACTTGAAATTAGCCTGAATTCTCCAAATACTTTTCCATGGTTCGAGTCGGGGTTGGCTTATTAAAATAAGATCTATAGTTAGCAGGAAACAGCAAATAGTCAGATCAGCCCGCGGCGCCAGCGACTTGCTCAATGGCTTAGGCATTTCAATTGAATCTGCATACCGGTCAGCTTTGACTATGGTTTTCACAAGATAAACATGCAATTAGGGACACCTTATTTTTTATTATCATCATCATCATCATCAGCCAATAGGTATTAGTCCACTGCTAGACATAGGCCTCCCCCAATGAGCGCCATAGCGCCCTGTCTTCAGCTTGCCGCATCCAGCATCTGCCAGCAGTCTTTCGCAGATCGTCATCTTACCTGGTCGGAGAGCGTCCTACACTACGTTTGCCAAGTCACGAATTCTTGTGCTTAAGATTTTTTACTTGTACAGCCAGTGACTTTGGGGATACCTCCGTCTGGTATTGGGGGTATTGGTATATCTGGTATTCTGGTATTATCTGGTATAAATTGATAAGGATCATTTGATCTACCTATAGACTGTTTGAAACCGTCTTTTGGATTTCATGAAAATAATAAAAAAAACCTTACCAAGGCTGACTACGATATTCGACAGTAGCATCGATCGATCGATCGATGAAGATAATAAAAGCGACTTGGATTGGAACCATTCATCAATCGTAATAAATCGATTTCGCAATGTTTTGATCGGCATTCAACGTCGGCTTTATACTTATCGTTGTGAAATATAATGGAGAAAAAAAGATTATTGTCTTGCTTTCCTTTGAATTTTATGGTTAAAAAAAAAAATTGATAATTTTTTTTTTATTATGTATATTTCACGGTATTCGATCGCAAGAGATTCATGTTGATTATTTCGTATGCCCTTCTGTTCCATTTGCATACTATTATTTAAATGTTGCATTATGATATTAAAAATATATTTTAATGACATTTTTTGAAAATGGATTCTGCCTCCTTGGTAGAATGCGTAATACTTGCTCTTCTAATAAACACCCAACATCGATAGAGCCTAGCATTATGCTCTAAGCACAACAATCAACGGTAAAGCGCCTTCAATTCCATTTTCAAAAACAAAATGTGTTTCCTTGTTTATCATATTCATCATCATCATCATCAGCCTATATTAGTCCACTGCTGGACATAGGCCTCCCCTAATGAGCGCCATAGCGCCCATATCATATTGTTCACCCATAACTATTTTATTACTAAGGGGTCAATGTTTTTGTAATGACTGATGATAACTGGCAAAAATTAAGAAGAAAAAATATGTTACGTCCCGAGGGATAGATATGTAGGTAAAATTCTATTTTAATACAGCTACCTACGCTATCTTATAATGACTTAAGTAATTTTGAGCAAGAGAAGTGAAAATATTATTTTAGGTGAATAGTAGATTAATTTCATTTATAAAACTTTGTTTGCTATAATTTTAAGTACGTTTCGTAGGTACCTACATGTGGTTGATAGCCTTTATTGTTTCCTTTAACATAGTATTTACGCAGTCAATATATTGTAGTCGACATACAACCTGCATAAAGAATGCAAAGTTAAGGACATAGCACACACACACACCGCTGCCGCACACAATTATGACCTAAAACAGGTATTATTTACATTCATTTTACAGTGAGCATAAAATTGCAGCTTGGTAAGCGACTTAGCCAATCTTTGGAGACCGCAAAATTCAAGCAAGTGGTCTCACTATGTCTCAATTTTTCTATATTTTGGTTAATCTAGTGTAACTACCATCCTCGACATTATTATGGCCAAGGTTGCCTTGAAAATATAGCTATTATTTTTAGTATGTATTATTTTCTTTGTATAGTCATTTTATTGTAAATTGTTAAAATTATTTGAGTGTGCAATACATTATTTTCTACCTATATACGATTATAATTCTCCTTTTGGAAAACGTGCATTAACAGCAAGCTTGCTGCTAGCTGTATGAACAACGCTTGATTTTTTTTTCTACACTTTGTGCTGCGGAGGCATGCGGACACTGTGCAGGACCGGTGTGGCCTATGTGTGCGACAACCTTTACATGTCTTGTTATATTGTAACGTCCAGACCAGGCTCATAAATTTAATAGTACCGACTTACGTAAATAGTAGCATTATTATTTTTATCTATATCTTGTTTGATCTATCCATAGACAATTTAATTAACGCCGACATGTTGACAACTGGTTATTTATTTTTATGTTTTTATCTTATGGTTTTAATAACATTCCTTAGAAGGACTTATCTTAGATATTCATATCGTGAGAATCAACGAGTCTTTAAGAAGCTGGACATAATATATATATTTTTAGTTTTATTAAGATCACATAGATGGATCTATTAGATTTCTGTAGAACCTTTTATATTATATTTCGCTATTACCTCGGACGATATACGTGTCAAAATCAGCAAATTGTCATATTAAATGCTGAGGCAGGGGACTTTTGGGCCCCGTATGTATATTTTTTCCTTATTTGTGTTCCTTGTTTCATATTATTTAATTTATATCCAAAATGGGCTAAATAAATGGATTTTATTTCGTCTGTACTATATTCGTATATCTTAAAATTTAGAAATCGCCTACATACAATGTATATTAACATTGATCAGACCGAAATAATGTTTCATTAAGCTTATGGATCACTCAATCTTTGTAGATAAGTTAGACACTATTATATTTACGTCTCTATATTTAGGAATTTACGATAATCGCGATAAACACTTGTCTGTAAAACCGTTATACGATTAGATTGATTCATAAGCCAAATAAAACATTATCTTGGTCACAACAATGTATAAAGTATAGTAATTAATTCATGAAATTTAATTACTGTTAGCATGATATTCAACCTATCTTAGGGCTCCCACACAAAACTGCGATTTGGTGCGATTTGGTGCGATGCGATGCGATGTGATGCGATGTCACACGAACTTGATTTGCGAATTTCTGCGATGCGAATTTGTGCGGCGAACCGTTTTGTAGGGTAACCATACCTTCAAGTTTAGTCAGCCGTATTGGACGTGTTTTTAGGAAGCGTAAGATGGATCCCAAAAAGATAATTGAACCGATTTAAGCAAAAATGATCCAACCCACACAAACCTCATTTCGAGATAATCGATATTTAAGTTTGTGGCGGTATTTCTCTAGCTTTGTAATACAAAATGTTGTTATTTTAATTTAATTTAATGCTATGTAACTCAACTTTTTTGTTATAAATAATATAAAGAATAAATTGTAATAGTTTAGTAGATAATTGGGAAAACTTGCGCCTGGATCATTATTACAAAATAAATTTTGTATGGAAAGAGCTATGTAGGGTGCAAAAATTAAAATGCAAAAATGATTCAAAGTGTGATAAAAATTAGTAATCATTTTTGTGTTTTAAAAGACAAAACAAACAAAATTGGCCCTACTCCTCGTCCAAATCAGAATAAGGTTCATCACATAAACCATCTACATCGTCTATTATTGCAGCTTCCCTTCGGTTTCTTAAATTAATCAATGCAATCATCTGGTATCTAATATAAGATCTGCTGGCCCTGTACTTATTTTATTTTATTTATTTATTTTTCGTTAAAGTACGAAACACACAGAAGCCGGGGGCGTGCGAGTTGTATTCTATGGAATCCTATGAAAGCCTACACACACACCGCAGGCCGTGGCGAACGCGGTGCCATAGGAAAAACCGGCACGCCTTCGCCTCCGCCACGCCTCCGGCTTCTGTGTGTTTTGAACTTTATGGTTTATTTCGTTTACGTACTTAGATGGAATAGCAATTTCAAATATTAACTTGTCAAAGCTTAACTTGTTTTATATCATCATCATCATAATCAACCTATATAAGTCCACTGCTGGACATAGGCCTCCCTTAATGAGCGCCATAGCTCCCTGTCTTCAGCTTGACGCATCCAGCATCTGCCAGCAGTCTTTCGCAGATCGTCATCCCACCGGACCGGAGGGCGTCCTATACTACGTTTGCCAAGTCTCGGTCTCCACTCAAGAACACGTTTACCCCAACGGTTGTCGGTTCTTCGCGAGATATAGCCGGCCCACTGCCACCACTTCAGCTTGCTAATTATTTGAGCTATGTCGATAACTTTGGTTCTCTTTCGGATGTATTCTTTACGAATCCTATCCTTCAGAGAAACTCCGAGCATAGCTCTTTCTATAGCTTTCTGAGCTCTTTGAACTGATGGACCAGCTTAATATTATAGTTTGAATCATTGTAGCAAAATAGAACGGTTGTATGTTAGGGTAACCAAAGCAACACAAAAATGATTCAAGTGGCATGAAACACTTATACATTTTAAAAAATGGTCTTCGACATGACAGTTGTGGGTTGGATCATATGGATTTTCCACATTTGTGAACATAGAGGTGTGAGTCTTTGATATGTTAAAATATACCTTATACTGATTACATAGGTTAAAAAAACTCGAAATTGACTAGGTTGTGGGTTGGATCATTTTTGCATAAATCTGTCCAATTTCACTGCTGTTATTGTTAAATAGATATAAAAGAAAAAGAAGATTCTGGATTCATCCATTTAATACGATTATGAACTCTGAAGGGAACTATTTTACTCGAAATTACTATGAGTTGAGAACTGAAGCAGTTTTTTTTTACAACACAAAGAAGGCGGCTCAGGCGCCGCGCATCTTTCGCTACACTGAGAAAAATGACTCTCGTCCTTCATTATATTTAAACATGAAGAATTATAACTAATCAAGACAACTGAATTAGTATCATGTGCATTTTAAAATGTTGTTCAGCCTGGTTCGATTTACGTGACATCAGATTTATATATGATGAAAAACTTGGTTGGCTATCATGATTGCTCATCATTAGAACGTGAAGTTACATACTAATGAGGTATCAGAACTAGCATGACGTTTTATCGTGAAAGTCATATTATTCTGTTGTTTTCCTGATTAAGTGACTAGCACTACATTTCTTAAGTTTATAACTTGCATGAGTAGTGATGATCATTAAATTACCAAGGCTGCGCATGATTAATTGTCAAGACTGTATTGACTAAAGACTAAGAATCGAAATTCATCACGTTACAAAATCAAGAATTCCTTCTAACTTTAGGTGTAGGGTTAACAGGAGAATCACTATAAACAGTTAGGAAAGCTTAATAGTATATTATGCTGTCATGATAAACTTTCGTGCTGTCACGGCAAACTTTCATGCTGTCACGACAAACTTTCGTGCTGTCATGACAAACTTTCGTGCTGTCATGACAAACTTTCGTGCTGTCATGACAAATTATCGTGCTGTCATGACAAACTTTCGTGCTGTCATGACAAACTTTCGTGCTGTCATGACAAACATTCGTGCTGTCATACCAAACTTACATGTTGGAAATGGAAAATCAAGAATAACTAGGTACTTATTATATTTGTTGGGTATCGATCGGGATCTGGTTAGTTCCTATAAAAATTAACTAGATGTCGCTAGTAAAAGTGGACGAAGGCTAGATCGCGCTGACGAGAACGCACGGGTGTCGGCTATAAGGTGGCAGTTATTTTTGTTACACTGAGCTCCTCTCGGTAGAGAGTATTATGTTCCTTGCTGAGCTCGATTGGTTGATTGTCTTCGACTTGCAATAGAGTTTATTGCAAGTCGAAGACAACCAACAGTTCTACCGCGCTTCGAACATCGTACTTTATTGATGAAGTACCTTTGCCAAGTTCAAAGCGCCGTTTTATTTGGATTCCAATATTTTGGTCCTACGTATACTAATAATATAGTAAAGCATACAGATTTGTCATAACGGATCGAAAGGTTTCAAGATAAAAGAGGTCGCACCATAACCTTACAATACTAACAACAATTAGGGTAGGTCAGTTTCACAAATATTATTAGGAAATTTCTACTAATTAACATGATGTCCACAACAACATGACATTCAAATAATGATATATTAATATGACTTCAACAATTTCTATCATTCCCCTCATGATTTCTCATTATTACTGTTAGGAATATTCAGAGTTCTTCATGACAAAATGTTATAACGCGTAATGACAACACAAGAGTATGCAGCACTCTGTGTCATTCCCATCATGATGGAAACTCATTTCTAGTAATGATTATTAGGCACGAGCAGAGAGTTAGTCACGACGTTTTGTTATGACGTGTAACGATAAGACAAGAGTTTACAGCACTTTGTATTGTCGTGCTATTGTAATGATGTTCCTTGGTGACCAGTTTATTGATAAATTGTTAGGATTTACGCACAAATTTTTAGTAAGAACTCTTGGTCCGTTTTTGTTGGGAATACGGATAAAATTGCTGGAATTCCTTTAAAATTATTCGTAATCACGAAAGTTATTTTTCTCAGTGTAAAGTTGTCTCAGAGCGGACTAAAAGGGGGGTCACCAAGTATGACGTAATATGACAGGAATGCGCGATGCAAATGAGATCGGACGTTATCGTGCGAGCTCGCAGATATTTGCGATGCGATGCGAGCTCGCAGTTTTGTGTTTGAGCCCTCAGTCCACAACTAGATTTGTCATATTACATTCAATACCTACTCGTAGTTATTTTTGTAAGTTCTCATAAATCAACAACCTTGTTTGGCTACTTCATAATATTTTAGTGCCCTGACGGAATGAACCATAATCTCATAATTTTCTTTTATAGTTATCAAAGTTATAAACATGATTAATGTTTTTTAATGCATCGTTATTTTAACTGGTCAAAGCGACAATGTCCAGGAATTAGATAATAAAAAACAAACAAATAAATAATACTGGGCAATTTTAACAGCATCATCTAGCTCCAAGCTAAGCAAAGCTTGTGTTATATGATATAACACAAGCTATAACTTATATCCTGTGTGGATTGTCCAGCATTATTATGAATTTATTTATTGAATAAAGTCGGTTTCTCTTAGTCTAATTGGCATATTGTAGACGTTTTTTATAAATGATACTGGACAATTCACACAACATCATCTAGCCCCAAGCTAAGCAGATTTTGTATCATGGTTACTAGATGAATGATAGATGGTATTACATTATAACGTTTTTATTTGTTTCTATTTCTTGGTTGTAATTTTCTTTGACAATAAATAAAATTATCATACTACAATGATTTTTTTATTATCCATAGAAAACAACCCCGAATACCCTGAACTAATATGCAGATTGAACAAATATTAGTCCCGAGGAATCGAACCCACAACCTCTAAAACCTCCAAACCAGTTTGAACTAAACTGAAGATCGTAAACGTCATAATTTGTTTTTCGGTTTCCGAATCAAAACAGTTGAAACCTGTAGCTTGCTTTATTACAAAACTAGTATATGCCCGTGGCTTCGCATGCGTTGTTTCTGTGGAAATGTTTCAAGGCTAGTTCTAGCCCATGGGAACTGATTTATACGATGAAAAGTAGAGTATGTGTTATTCCTGAGGCTAGAACCACGTCTACTCAAAATTCGGCCCGATCCGTTAGTTATTTTTGAGAGAAAGAGTCACAAACATTCATACAAACTTTCGCGTTTATAACATCACTACATAGTATAAAATAAAGTCGCTTTTTCTGTCCCTATGTCATTATGTCCCTTTGAACGCTTAAATCTTTAAAACTACGCAACGGATTCTGATGCAGTTTTTTTTAATAGATAGAGTGATTCAAGAGGAAGGTTTATACGTATAATAAAATCGTGCGAAGCCGGGGCGGGTCGCTAGTTAGTAATGAATCAATATCTTTATTTCTTTAGGCTTACAAAATAAGCACTTAGACATGTCAAATTTAATACTCTAGGTACATAATTATCAAAATAATAGAAGAAATAAAGTGATAATTGATTTTCAGTGCGCCCCACTTTTTTGTCTACTAGTAGAAGAGGCGAAATAGAAGGTACCTAAGTAATAATAAGGATAAGAATAAAATGCTCATTCAGTTCGCCTCACGAGTGAACTGATGATGCGGAGTTTGTTGGCCCTAGCAAAAAGTTTTTGAATCGATACTCATTCCGGTTCCTCACCACATACGCCAGTCTAAAGAGTTTGCTACAAGTTATTTAGAAAAGCCGGTCGACTTCGATGGTTTTATCCGTCTTTTCTTTTAAATATTCTAATAATTTAGTATTTTCCCAAAGGTCTGGATATTTTTCATTAGCAAATTAGCTGGGTCGGATAGATAAATTATTAGGTTCCTATCCACGATTTCATTATCATAATCAATGTACATTAGTTTACTCCTGTTGATATAGGCCTCCCCTAATGAGCGCCATAGCGCCCTGTCTTCAGCTTGCCGCATCCAGCATCTGCCAGCAGTCTTTCGCAGATCGTCATCCCACGTGGCCGGAGGAATTCTCGTGCTTCGTGCACGATAATTGAAATGGCTGCGAAGGAACAAAGTACCTACAGAAATATAATTTATTTATAAATGATAATATAATATAAAAAAAATTGAGTATCTGGCACAGCGCATCAGCATTGCCATACAGCGTGGCAATTATTTCTATGAAAGTTTCAAAAATGTACTTATTCTACTAGCTTATTTGATTCCTCTTAAAAAAGTTTTCAAATCTGAATTTATCATCACCAAAGTCGGTTATAACGTCAATAGCAATCTTGTAGAGCTACTCTAGCTAACTCATTGACTCTGCTTAGCTCGGCCATTAGCTGGCCAGTCACGTACTCATCGCTAAACTTGAAGCTTTTAAGCAAAAAAAATTAAACGTATGATAGCTGCGTTGATGTTATTGTTTATTACAAAGATCTTTTAGAACTAGGACCAAGTTATCTGCCTTTGTAAGACGTAAAACATCTGGCCGTGCTTTGAGAAGGTTAGTTTCATTCTACTGAATACCGTTTAAAGGTTTCCCCTAACCCTGACATTCATTTTCCTATATATTTTACAAGTGGACTTAGTGGCTAAGTAAAAAACTAAACGTCCAATATATCTAGCTGATTCTGTTTCTGCCACAAGAAAATATTTTAAAAGGGTAATTAATTATTAAAACTCTGCACTGCAGTGCCGCGATAGTGCGGTTCGACCTTAACTACGTATATCATAAGTGAAAATAAAATACACGAAATTACTTACCGATTTTTATAACATGTCTGATGTTACCTGAATTTTGTATAGTTACAGTTACATTGTAATGTCCTAGTCAATGAGAATCATGCTGGCATAGAGTGATAATCTATTATTCCATTACTATTCCCTTGGCACAGTTCTGCGCTCCCAATTTGATGATTGTCTCTTCATTGGTCGTTTATTACAATATGATTTACTACTTTAGATTTATTTACTTTTGATGTTGTCCATGCGTGTGAAAATACGACGGAGATTTCGTTGTTAATAGGTATGTAGGAACAATATAAAGGCCTGGATTTACTGTTCCATTGAATAATGTTAATGTTTAAATGTATCTTTCAAAGGGATGAGGTGACAAATCTAAATCGAGCTGTGCTGCGCTGTACTGCGCTGTGCTGTGTCAACGTCAACTCGCTCGTCTAATGTTTTAATGAGGATACAAACAAACCATGCTGTGCTGTGCTGCGTCAATGAGTTGACCAAACATAGTACAGCGCAGCACAGCTCGATTTAGTTTTGTCACCCTTACTCTTTGTATACTCATATACAACAAAACTCCATGAAAGTCCATACAAATAGTAAATAATTCGAACAAATTGTTAAATATAATCTTTGTAAAATGGCTTAGGTACTACAACATATCAGTTTATCTAGATGACAAAAAAAGCTCGCGACGAGTTTTGTTCCAACCCGACTAACAACCTAACAAGGTAAAGGTTTCTTATTCGCCTATTTTTTTCTTTAATTGATGATCTTCTTATTTTCGATTTAAAGTGTTTTAAATCGGTTTATTGTTTTCTAGACAAACCAAATTATTAAAGTGTTCATTCATACACTTCACAAACGCATATCTATCACTTAGCTATATCATTACGCATTTAAAAGTAACACATATTCTTCACAACCACTCTCTATAATTTGCTTAGGAAGTAATTGGCTCAACAAGATAATAACAGGCATCGTTTCCTGTTCTTTAGTTTTACCACTGTTTTGAAACATGTTCTTCTAATGAGATGACATGACATATAGATCTGTGGAGGCCGAAGAACTGAGGAGTTCCCATGGAGAAGTGATTCTATCCATTCATCAGAGCAATGGGAGGGTCCAAAAATTAATTGAATTGTAATTGACCCACGTAGGTTTGTGTTGATGTGGTTGTGAAATACTGAGTTTTATAGACTAAGACTTCGAGCTGCCTAATACATTATATTTCTTTTGATGTATACAGGGTGTTAGTGTGAACACCGTTGTCCTTGAAACCAGAGGTTCAGCATCCTTTGTAGAATCCAAAACCGATGAGAAAAGCTTAACACCTATTTTAGTTTTGCAAGATTTTGATATTTCATGTCTTCGCTATCGTACACGATAACACGATGCCATAGTCACTCTACATACTTTAAGTACCTGCCTACGTAAGTACTTATACCCGCGCCTTACTTGGATCGTAACTTCATTACTTGTGCCCTTCAAAAGACGGGATATTCGCACAGAAGGTGATCCGACACTGAGGTGCACATGCCACGTGTCGCCTGGTCGAAGTACTTGTGTCACGTGTTTGTGAGCAAACGTTTAGTTTTTATAAAAATTTTCTTTAAAACATGAGTAAAAAATAGAATCGTCTTTTTTTCATCCGTTTTGGATTCTACTCATGATGCTGAACCTCTGGTTTCAAGGACAACGGTGTTCACACTAACACCCTGTATTTATCTTAAGACATGGAAGATTGAAGACAGTACAGACTCATATAGACTTTTAATAGAGCTGTGTAAATAAATAATATTTATTTAATGTATGTACATGTATGTAAATGTACATGTATCTATCTTAAGACAGCTCTTGGAATATTGATGACAATAAAAAGTTTTAAAGACAGCAAGTTGTGTCAATAACGTATTGACACAACTTGCTGTCTTTAAAACTTTATTTTGTATACATTTGATTAAATATTTATTTTGTATACATTTGCCATAAGCCATACGATAAAAATAAATAAATAAGGCACCTCATGGAAGATTGAAGATAATTTTGAAATCTCCATTGCGAAATATGTAAATAGGAAGTTCGACAACCTATTTCTTGTCGAAAACCAAAATCGACTTTAAGTTTCTGACTATTAATAGTTAGGTAATTTTTTGAAGATTTTCCTGATAAATAATCCTTCGAGAATGTTAGTAACAAAATCACCTGAGAATATTTTTTTATGATGCACATGACAAACACAAAAAATAGCATACATTCGAATTGAGGACCAAATTGAGGACTCTTTCTATTTATTATAAGTCGGTAGAGAAGAAACATATCAAAATTGAAGATAAGTCCTTTAATAGGCTTTTAAAGAAATACACTAATTAGCTGCATTACTCCAGCTTAACGGTCCATTTGATTTTTAAATCGACCAATTAGCACGTTCGATCCGGGCTCTATCATTTACTCGTCTGAGAGTTAGGGCGATAACTCACTGGGAAGTCAGGATATTTATAAGATGGAGTTCGCAACATATATTCCACTCATTTGTATCCTAACCTAACACCAATGATCGCTAAAATATTTCAATTCAGTTCAAAAATATATGTTATTGGTGGCTGATAAGTATGTATGTACAATCAAAAGGTAAAAACTTTGTAAATTAATCTTTACGTGATTCCCAAGGTGGAATGCGCACATAGTGAGCTATATACCGACAAATTGAGACGTAGTAAGTTTCTTTCATACAAAAAGCCACAAATTACTTGTAATTTCACCAACAACCAAATATCTTTATTTAAACAAGCACAGCAATGCTGTATGGCCGACATTGATGACCCAAATTATTGGGACGTTGTCAATTTTGTCGCAATCAACTTGACACATTTTAAAATACATGAGTGTTTTTGTAATATATTTTATTGTAGACCTAAATTACTTTATCCGCATTTTTTTGGGCATGAAAAAAAACTTAGTCTGATTATGAAAGTCTATTCTGATTCCCGCCACGGGACAAATATTTGTACGAACTGCAGAGGTTTTTTCAGGGTATTTAAAAATAACTATAATAATGCAGTATAATTTTTACCTTATGTAGTATATCAGTTATTCCGTACCCATAACACGCTCTGCTTAGATTGGGGCTAGATGATGTGTGAATTGTCCATCATGGCGACCAGCCCCGGCTTCGCACGGTTTTATTATACGTGTAAACCTTCCTCTTGAATCATCCAAACTATTAAAAAAACCGAATGAAAATCCGTTGCGTAGTTTTAAAGATTTAAGCATTCAAAGGGACATAGGGATATAGGGACAGAGAAAGCGACTTTGTTTTATACTATGTAGTGATGATGTCGTTAGATTGTATCTAGACATAGACATTAATTTATTCCACACAATGCAGACCATAACATATCTATCATAATCATTTAACCTTGCCCCTGGTCTGCGAGTGACTTATACCCCAGTTCTAAATGAGCTCGTGTATCCCGTACGTCACCAATTAGAGGGTTTGCAGAAGTAACAGGACACCCCTACATGGCAGGGAATGTAGTTCCGCGAGCGACGGCACCGGCGCGGGCGCAGCGCCCATTGATACGTGGTACCGGTTTCACACTGATGTTGCTCTATGTAGATGGAAAGAGATGTAGCTCAACTTAGCTTCATCATCATCAGCATATATCAGGCTACTGCTGAACATAGGCCTCCCCTAATGAGCGCCGTAGCGCAATGTCTTCAATAACTTAGTTTGTTAAATATGTAATTTAATTATCCTTATCTTTATGTGAAAGTTTATATGAATGTATAGATGTATGGATTTTGTTCCTCTATCACACAAAAACTTCTGAACGGATTGGGCTGAAATTTTGAATAGATGTAGTGCTTGCCTTGGAATAAAACATAGGCTACTTTTATCCCATAAATCAGTTCCCATCGCATAAAAATAGCCTTGAAACCTTTCCATAGAAATATCGCGTCCCACGCGGACAGTTAAAAAACATTTAGAAATAATAATAGCATTTTTTGAGCTTACCTACTGTTAAACCGAATCCTTTTAAAAGTATTTTAATATTGTTGAGAAAGCAGCACCAAGAAATGTTTTTGATAATGGTAGATTAGCCAAGACCGGAGTTGCACATCGCATCGCATCGCGTCGCTTCTACGTATGACGGCATTTCTTTACAGTTGAAGGGATGCTGATTGAGTTCTTTCGACTGTGACAGCCCATTATCTTAACGAGTTTATGAAACGTTCTCGTAATTTATCAAGACATCGAAAGCAGAGGTCATATTATATCTACAGGAGGCTCTGTTGAGATCCCCATGACGATAAAAGATTCTTCGTTTTGTAGCCTAGATCAGCGATTTTAATATCGAATTAATAGTATCTGCCAGCGGCTTTGCACGCGTTGTTTCTATGTATTATAGGCTAGGCTAGAACTGCGTCCTGACCCGTTCAGTAATTTGCGTGAAAGAGGAACAAACATCCATATAGGTAATCCATATAAACTTTCGCTTTTATAATATTCAGTAAGGATAACATCCATACAAACTTTTGCGTAAGTATATAATATTAGTGAGGATTACCCAACGAGTAGTGAGGTACTTAAAACTAAAAATAGTTTTTATGGTCATTGTATCTAGGTATAGTTTTACGGACAGTAAGTGAGTCCATAAGCTCTCGAAGTGGTTCCTATCCTGACTGTGTTTCCTGAGGCAGTGACATCTCCAGCTTACACAATACTAGGTACCCGCCCCGGCTTCGCGTGGTTTTATTAAACATATAAACCTTTCTCTTGAATCACTCTATCTATTAAAAAAAAGCTGCATCAAAATCTGTTGCGTACTTTTAAAGATTTAAGCATACATAGGGACATAGGGACAGAGAGCGACTTTGTTTTATACTATGTATAGTGATAACTTGCCCAGCTAGTAGACTGATAATCTTGATGTCTTGATCATCTTCAATATTCCTTACCTGACTAAGTAGCTAATCATATCTGATGAATGAATGCATCAGTTGAGCTACCTCTTGACTGTTCGCATCCGTCTGCAGTTAGCTCAATTATTTTAATGGTATAATACTAGTATTAGTTTGTTTCTATTCCTTGATTGTAATTTTCGTTGGTTGTTTTCGTTGGTTTTGTTCGTTGGTAAAGAAAGTAACTAATTACCTACGCAAGTTATGTTAAGAATAGGGCTTCCATTTTTCCCAACATCTTTAGTAGTTGATTTCTTTTCGCCTTTCATTATGAAACATCCTGTACAGCGTACATGAACGTGCAAAGTATTGCAGATGAATCTGGGTGTAGCACTCGTGACTTTTGATTGTGACCTGAGAGTGATATTCGAAGGGCCATTCAAGGAGACTCGATGGTTTATCATTTATTTTAATAGCAAAGTTAGCTGGCTACACGTTTAGTGAGTCAAAACAAGAAACGACTTCATAATTAAATACTACTCGCTGATTCGATAGAAGTTGTCTTATCTTTAGTGATTAGTCAAATCATGAAAACGCGTCTTTAAATACGACTTTGAAGCTGACTCGACAGACGTTGCGTCTTGTCTTAAATATATGAAAACCAAGACTGTTCTTGTGTTAAAAAAAAAACAACAGTTTTCGCCTTAAATCCATAGAGCATTCATTGCATTAATTGCATTTATCAAACGTACGCACTGTAACTACTGCGAACTCCCGAAGACAAAATAATAGTTAAATTTTCGAAAATTATCCAATTTTCTCTTCTCAATTCACTCTTCTTTTAGTAAGAACCTTCTACAAAGTATTAGACAACATTCGAAAAAGATAAGATGAAATCAATTTTCAAGTTATAGGTAGTTTTTGATACACGTTAAATTTCACATTGATATCGTGGGTCAAAAACGTGCAAAAAAACAAAAAAAAACTTAAAATTTAACCAACTATTGGTGGACTTGGGCTGTTGACATTGCTGTATCGCGACAAAGCTGTCTAATTGTACGATTATCTTTTGGTGAACACCAGCCTTAGACGATCAAAACATTAAAAATACGGAAATCTCAATCGTTAACAGATAAATAAAATAATCTAGCTTTAACCACCTTCTGGACTAAATTAGATACCTATGTTAATAATGTATAGGTACTTATTAATAAAAAAAGTGTGTTTGAATTTTTATAAATTAAAGAATGCAATACTTTTCATATTATAAAGTTCAAGACGATTTCAAATGTAGAAAGCGCTGCTTTATGTTAAAACTTGTGATTTCTAGGCTGTTAAATTAGTATTGAAATGGCTTGTTATATTTAACAAGAAATTACCCAGCATTACCATTTCAGACTCTCCCATGCTTTACATAATGCTGTTTTATAGGGTTAGTTACGTTTCCTCTAGCAAGTTGTTGATAGATTTAGAGGCAATTACAGAAATACGCGTCATAAAGTCAACTGGCGTATATTATAAATTAGATTATTATTGACCAGTTGTATCGTTCATAAAAAGATAATAGCTAGATAAAATAGTAAATTCCAATTGTACTGACGCTGTTTTTCGTTTTTCTACCCAAAATTTAAAGAATATTAATATTAAAGAACAACAAATACTTAGTAATTCTTTCACAGATTCACAGATGATGGATTTCTGTTGTTCTAGCGGCAACAGAAATCCATCATCTGTGAAAATTTCAACTGTCTATCATGGTTTTTGAGATACTGCAGCCTGGTGACAGATGGAGGCAGTCCATAGGGTCCCGTTCTTTTGGGTACAGGGAGTCTTTACCTTTTTCACTTTTTGAATACTGAACCGTAAAAATTACAAACTTTAATTATCATAGTTAAAAAACAAACAAAAAAGTATTTCCAACTTTCTAGGTATAAGTTTTATTTGCTTAATTATTTATTTTCACAGTTTTGATTAATTACTTAGGTACTTATGAAATAGATTTGAACAAAATAAGTGCTATTTGTTATGGTATACAATACACACACCAGAAATTATAAAGAATTTTCTTTCGTTTTAGGTATTAAATTATTAGGGTAAGACCAATAAAATTTTGCAGATGCTGCTTAGATCGTAAAATTCCTATCCCATTCTTAAACGTGGATCATAAACACAGCTCTCAGTTAGGTGGCTATCGCTATAACTGCCATAATGAGGAGGTCTATCTAATAGGCCACGTCCGTCCTATCCTTCAGTACGTGACGACGACTCGAAACTGCATCATTACCGGCACAGCCGAGTGAGATGTGGCTAATTACCATCTCGTTTCCACACTCACTGCGGTTGCAGTGGGTGAAGGCTTGAATTTAATGTTCTATTGCTGAGGATTATTTGTGCTCTTTTTTATTATTTATATTAGACTACATTATATATATAATCTCATAATTATAAAATAATATTATAGCATTAATATACCTACTACATAATATGTGACATATTTATTGTTATTAGACAAAATAATATTTTTAACAGAGTGTTTTGATTACATAAAGTTTAATCAAAGCTCCTATTATTATATTTTAGATTTATGATAAACTAACTGCGCCACGCGGATTCACCCACGTAAAAATTAATGAAGAGTAGCCTATGTTTTATTTCAAGCCTACAACTGCGTCTATTCCAAATTTCAGCGCGATCCCTTCAGCAGTTTTGACGTGAAGAACAAACAAATATCCGTCCAAACTTTCACATTTTATATTATATATAAGTTTGTTTCAATGTAGGTACCCGACCATAGCGTAAACTCAAATCATTTGCGTCTGATACACGAGATCACTTTGTCTGTATGTCCGTCTGCAAAACCCTAACCAAGTATTTATTTTTAATGGAGCAATTTATTAAATTCATGCAGATAGCAACTTGAAACTCATTTCGTTTATAATCTAAGTTTAAAATATCGTTTCTGAGTCGAAAAAAGTACAGAATAAAAAACTAGACTTACTTATGTACCATACAAAGAAAGAATACACAAAATACAGCACACAAATACTAAGAGCAAAACAAAATTTGTTTATTTCTTTAACTTAGGTAATCTATACAAATCTTTAAATTGCTTTGGAAATCCCCTTTTAATTTTAAATACTAAATACTAATAGTTTTGCAAAACAATACCAAAAATTTTATTTACTTGAAAAATAATTAGTAGAGAAAACAGAAACTTTAAAAGTCCCATGCGGGCGTTGAGTTAAATTTATTTGTGTGAATTTATAATGACATACTTTCCGACCATATGGATAGAGAGTTCGGTGTACGCCAGTCTGATTAAATAAAGCCAAAGCTAAATTATCTTGTTCGACCAGTTATTTTCTCTTGCAATGATTTTATTGGGCGATTACGGATACATTTAAATAAGTCGGTGCTGATTTATATGGGAGTACATGTAAAGCGTGAAGCCATGGAGATAACATGGAACGAGAACCAAAACGAAATGTAGAGATACCATTAATGGAATATACAGTGTTATTATGATCGGTAAGGCAATAGCGCTAAATGGCAACTTAATTATTATAAATGATCTGAAAGATTTGAAGTTGGAGTTCAGATAGAGATTTATTTCGAAAAATCAACATACTTAGCTCTGGCTCAGCGCATCAGCATTGCCATACAGCGTGGTAATGCAGCCAGTGTCATGGGGACGCTTCCGACTGGTATTGACATGGATCAATTGAGCTACCTTTAGACTGTTTGCAACCGTCTGCAGTTAGCTCAATGGTTTCAATTGTAAATACTAGTTTTAATTTTTCTATTCCTTGCTTGTAATTTTCGTTGTTAATAAAGATTGCTGTAACATACTTAGACATTAAGACAAGTACTAGATAAATAATTACTAGTAATAATGCTGGACAATTCGCACAGCATCATCTAGCTAAGCAGATTTACATAATGAAATTTGCAAAGAATATGATAGGTACTAAGTACCTACAAACTAAATTCTCACATTTTTATTATACTACACATAAAACATCCAGAACCCTGATTAAAATTGCAGCTCGTACAAACATTAGTGATTGAACTTCAATTTGCAAGTTCAATTGATCGTCTACTATTTGGCTCCACTAAGCGATTTTTTTAATTAATCGTGTTGTTTTTTGGATTATTTAAACAATTTTGTGTTTTGTTTTTAACATTCGCCTCTCTAAAAAGGAATACTCTATCCCGCTGTCCTACGAATGCGAAATCCTAATTCTATCCTACTAGCACAAATAAATGCCTTCGAGTCAGTAGTACCATTGATTGCACCTTTGATGGTACAAGTGACACTTTGTATCCTTAGTACCATTAATGGTACCTACTAGTACCAACTATTTAGAATCAGTAGTATGTACCGTGTGTAGCGCAGCTTTTTAACAACACCGAATTTCGCATTATCGAAATTTATGATAATTTTATCTGGCTGTCAATTCGCGAAATTAATTGATATGTTTTTGTATCTTCATCTTCAAGTTATTCAACGAGTAGGTGGCACCGGAAACCCGAAATTGGAGCCTCGAGAGTTATGTATCCTCTTAGGTACATATCCTTTTAGTTAGTAAAACCTCCATGTTGTCTTTTCCCATGATTTTACGTCTTACGCCGACGCAGTTAACTAGCAAGGAGTTTTGATTACACATTGTAAATTCCTTTTGAAACGCTTGGGTAGTCTTTACTGTGTCTATTTGATTTATTTCTCGAATTACTTACAAATACGTGTCTCGAGCTATTTTAGTTGTTCCATAAAAACTGTAATTGCTTTGTTCTGAGTGTGAGCGGTCAACTACGAACCTAGTTTATTATCGTAATTAATTCGTTTATGGATAGTCCTATAGTATAGTTTTGTATTAAATTAGCCTTGTTTAAATAATTGCTGTTTTTATAACTTTACCAATGTCAAATTCAAAAGAAAGTAATGTAGGATAGGAATCCTAGATTCTACTTATGAAAGTTTGTAAGATTATGTTCGACGCTAACTTATAGATATGATTAAATCAATAAGATGCTTTTCAAGGAGAAAATGTGTAAGAGCAATAAAATTGTGGGTGATCCGTGGGAATCATGTAAACTGTTATTGACTGAACTCAAATTGCTCACGCTATCTTGTCTCTACATGGTCCAGCTTTGTTTGTAAGAAAACATAATGAATGATTGTGAAGGTCAGGGAACTGTATCTGAGAAATATGAGAAAGACACGGGGTCCTGCGGCCTTAGTTTTAAGGCATCTAAGGACCCGTTTTACCAGAACTGTTTTGCCATTAGAAGAATACTGTATAATGCATTAGGTATTCTAAAAATATAAAAATCTTTAACAATTTTTAACAATGAGCTATTATGTTATAGAATTAATAATTATATGGATGTTTACACAGATGTTTGACGTATTGACTTATTAAATGGTACAAAATATATGCATGAATTAATGAATGAATTAACACTTTATTTTACTAGATTATTTTAACTTAAGTGCCTTAATTATTTTACATTTTAAATATTTGAATCCCTAACAATTGGGAAATGCGAGAAACCCTATAGTATAATAAGAACAACTGTAACCACATTTTTGAAAATAAATGATTAGAGGTAGGGCTGAGTCCAGCATTGGACTATAATTAGGTTGCAACCTATCCTGGTTCACTGATGGTAACGTTGATAAGTCGAGAGTCAATGTTGATATTGTGTTAGATTAACATTAATTATGTACACTAGTGCTACAGGATTTCCTGTCGTTGCATCAGCTGAGTGCCGGCCATTTATGTTGTACTTGTCAAAGAATTTGCTTACCTATATTGTTTTAATAACGCAACAAAATATATCTACCTCTTTGTAAATTTAACTTTAAAGGAAGTTTACTTTAAATCAAGGTAGCCACGAACGTAAACTATTTACATAATACACGATTAAAGATTTAACGCAAAATCAACGGAGTGAAACTGTGAACATTAGTAGCAGCGCATGAGCCATGAATAGCAAACTGATTTACGTATTTGATTAAAACTATAATTTATATGCAACACGCGTCCATCTACGGTTAAAAATATATTTTATTATTCGTCTCGAATCTTGATGTGTTACCAAAATACAAAATTGACTTTATATAGACAAAGGTTATAAGTTTTAGAACCAAAAAGAATCGATAAGCTGCGACGCTAGAAAACCGATTTTTTTTAATTTTCTATAGGTAGTCTTTTCAATTATATTTACTGTTTATTGATAATTATATGATGGTTATATCACAATTATATGGCAAGTATCAAAACCATGCAATATATTGCATGTTTTTTGATACTTATCATATACCTATTGGTATGGTAACAAATCTAATAAATGCTCATATAGAACATTATAAAAATAGTAGACGCCATCATAAATAAAAATAATCTCCGAAAAATTCTTTGTTTGGACCGGTTTTATACAATCGTGTCAACTGGGTGAATTTCCGTAGGCAGAATTTTAACGACCTTTTTGACTAATACTCAAGTTAACTCGAAATGTCCAAAATCGGCGCCGGCGCCGCCGTCGCGTAATCCCATGATTAATGTTGTCAAAGGTTGCCAGTCTGGTTTATTGCCCGCCAAATTAACTATTCAGTTGACAGTGGCGCTAGCTGTCATGTTATTTATCAAATGACGGAATTATTCTGCAATGCGATTTTAGTTCAGATTTCATACACTGGCACAGACAAGTTTGCAGCATTGTACTTAGGCCGAGTTCTTGTTTGTTTTCTAGTTTCTAAGAATCAGATTTCTGGTGTCTGGTTCAAGGCTTTGCCTTTGTTTGAACACGGGTAGGACCTATCTATCTTAGATGTTTTTTTTAAGTTACCTACTAACTTGGAAGTCTATTTCTTACCTAGCTATCTACTTTATCTATCTTTGTATACTTTACCTACGTTTTATAGAGGTCTTCTAGTTGTAATTGTTTGTGTAGTTTGTAGGTATAGTATACCGCGTACTTGGTTGGATAACGCTGTGTGTAGACTATATTGAGAATTGGGCTACATTGTGAATATCGCTTATTTTTACATCATCATCATCAGCCTATATTAGTCAATAGCTGGACATAGGCCTCCCCTTATGAACGCCGCCATAGCACCCTGTCTTCGGCTTGCCTCATCAAGCATCTGCCAGCAGTCTTATTTTTACATAAAAGTACAATATTTTATTGACAAGAAAATTCCAATCAAATATGTGGATTTCAATTGCAAATACTACTTTTAATTTGTTTATATTTATTGATTCAAATTTTCTTTGTATCAATAAATATAAAGTATTATAAAGTATTAAATTAATAATAAATACAACAGAGCGTCATCAAAACACCTACGAATCAGAATAAGCCCCAGGCTTACAGAAGCGAAGTGAAACTAAACCATCACCAGTATCAGAAGAACTTCTATTTTACTCACCAGCAGAACTAGCCCAAAGAGCTTCGGAAGCTGGATTCAGCTAAGCAGCTCAGGCAAGAGTGGTCGCCTGGTGTAGAAAGCGTATTGCCATATCGAGCGAGTCGTCCTGGCTTACCACTTCCATATTACATTTCATATTTTAATACTAGCTTTCCACTCGCGGCTTTGCCTGCGTAGATTTTACGATTTGTCCTGTGCTTCAATCCCTTTCACGCTTTTTACGGGTTATTGAAAATTCCTGAAACACGTGATTTAAATATTAGTAATTACTTACATATTGAAAACTTCAGGTCATAAGTAGGTTCTAAATAATACGGTATCAAAAAAACCCAAATCACGAATCTCAAACTTTAATAACCCTTTTAACCCTATTTTCAGGAGATTTTTGAGTCCTGAAAATATACACTTGTTCAGTAATATATTTTTAGTATGCTCTGTAAATTTCAAGCAAACTGGGCCTTTGGTTAAAAAGACCTACAAAAAACACCAAAAACACAACACCCTTTTTCACCTCCTCAGTGAGCTCCTCAGGTGAGAAATTTCCAAAAATCGGGTGACAAAACTAAATCGAGCTGTGCTGCGCTGTACTGCGCTGTGCTGTGTCAACGTCAACTCGCTCGTCTAATGTTTTAATGAGGATACAAACTAACCATGCTGTGCTGCGCTGTGCTGTGCTGCGTCAATCTGTTGACCAAACATAGCACAGCGCAGTACAGCGCAGCACAGCTCGATTTAGTTTTGTCACCCTCTGTGTAGTAAAAGCCCTCCAAATGTCAGCCTACTAGTTTCAGCGGTTGGGCTGGGCTTTCTTTTTAAAAATCGTTTGTTCCTTTATGTACTATTAAGATTTTGATCAAATGGTAACCTTGGTTAGGCATCTTTGGACTTTGGGGATGAAATCCATACTTTTTGATTTGAGAAAATGTAGACGCAAATACATTATCATTTTACATTCTTTTCTACAGAATTTAATGAAGCTTTGAGAGCTTAAGTACCTAAGAGTAAGCAGGATGTTAGCCAGTTAGTTAGTCACCAGGTGCTAATAGATAATATTAAAATGACGGGAAGCAATGGATATTTGGATAAGGGTGCCATAGGACACAGGAAAGAGGTAATAGAGAGGCGTACCAGCAGTGGGTGATCACGATCTGAGTAGATTTCTAGATAAATAAATTAATAATGCTGGAAAGTCCACACAACATCATCTAGCCCCAAGCAAAGCAAGCAGAGTTTGTGTTATTGATAATGGGATGACTGATTTACTTAATACAATACATTACATAGATAGATATTTCTTATTATACATACTAGCGACCCCCCCGGCTTCGCACGGTTTTATTATACGTTTATAAACCTTCTTCTTGAATCACTCTATGTATTAAAAAAACCGCATCAAAATTCGTTGCGTAGGTTTAAAGATTTAAGCGTTCAAAGGGACATAGGGATATAGGGACACAGGGACAGAGAAAGCGACTTTGTTTTATGTAGTGATAATATAGAAAACACCCAGAACCCCACAAAAATATGATGTGATCATACAATCATTTGCCCCAAGGTGGGAATCGAACCCGCAACCTTCACTAGCCGCGCTTCATCGGTCATCAAAATAAGAAATTTTTAAATGTAACTTTTATTAGAATTTACTCACACAATTTTATTTTATTTCAAGCTTTTATCATTATTTAGATCTATTATTTTTATTACTTTCATAAATTCATTCATTTACTTATAACATTGCTTATTTGACATGAAAAAATGAAAAACGTTCATTGCAGTACCTTATTTACATATTTAAATGGATTTGGACGCCTCCACTTAAGCAAAAATATGCTTGTGTTTGGGGACTCCGCTTTTGCCGGTAATATACATTGGTAGTTACACAATTTGTTACGAATAAAGAACTTAAAACTGTACCTTTATATATTATGGGAAAATTCAAAGCAAATTCCAGAGCTTTGGGTTATTATTTTAGATTCAAAAGAGCAGCATTAACGTGTACCATGTAACAAAGTTGTTAAAATTACAAAACACGCAGCCGCCAAACATCACGACGCCATAAAACGGTTCACATGTTATTAGCTTTAACACATAAACAGTAATTTTAGAAGTAAAAAAGAATTGAAACCAAAGTAGAGCCCTATGATTATGTGTTATTGGTTTTAGTGTTTACGACACGATAATTAAAAGCAAGCACGCACGGTTATTATTTCAAACGATCTTTGTCTCCAACTCACCTTGAACTATGACTTCAACAGTATATCTCCCTAGCAAAGAGTCTTCAATTGCCTAAAACAAAGTGAAGTAATATTTTTGCGCATTTGAATTATACTGCATAGATAATCTGAGTATAGTATGAGGTATATAAAATCTTTGAATAAATTATTAGTAATTGTACACTGGATTGCATTGCAATCAAACACTGATGAGTATGTCAAGGCAGGCTATTATAATGCTCGGAGGTTTATTCGCAATGTTATTCGAAATGTAAATTCAAATATCGAAGCAATTGTTTTGTTTATATAATTTCAGCCAGCATATCGAATGACCATAGATTAGTGAATAAAGAAATATAAACTTTTTAGTGATGTTTAAAAAGTAGGTAATCAGAATCTTTTTAGATAATCTCTTACCAAAAACGCAGTATTTGGAATTTACTGCAGATCTTTGTGATGCCATAAAACGTAGTAATTTCCGGAGCAATATAAAGTATCGACGAGCAAGCTAAACTTCGCTCAAATCACAAAATTTTGGTCAGAATAAAAACTCTACCATTAAGGTAGAGCAACATGTTTTCATCACGTAGTAAAACACCAAAAATATTCACCTAATGAAGTTTGTTGGGATACTACAGAGAAGCATGCGTTAAATGCACGACAAGGTGCAATCAAATAGATACTATCGTACCGCAATAAATAGTAGCGACGACTTATTCCAAGCCAATGAAAATTGATTTAGCTAATACTTGGAATTATAAATCTCGACTATCTATGTCCCTAGGCTGGGGTAGACAAATTGTAAGACCAAGCGTTGTGAAAAACCGCTAGGTTTTATGCCGTGTAGAACAAGTTCTGTCTTTTGCCTCTTCATTTGTTAAATTTACCCAAAGAAATTCATATTTATTTAAAAAACGTGTTCAAATATTTAAACGATTTTGGTATCGGCTGTGGATAAAGGTCTTTTACCCCCGAATTCTCAAACACTATTCAGCGTATTTTAAGTGACAATTTTTTGACAGTTATCAATGACAATCTGTCGAAAATTCGTCACTTGAGACTGAAACCGAATCTTCGATCAGATACTACTACATCATCGTGTTATGGACTAGATAACTGATACAATTCTTACATAATTAGCAATTTTTATTATACGTAGAAATACTAATAAGAGGAGGCCTTTACCGAAAGACAAGCTGTTCAGAGGGGAAACCAACCTCATAGCGAGAATACGTTCTAAATTTTAACTTTTACGTTAAATATTCATGTTTTTTTGAAACTATTACAATTTTATGTAATTATTTATAACACGTTGAAAATGAGCAAGTTCAATGAGAAACACTAATCTTAATAGATCCATCATCTACCTACTCAATGCATCCTCAAACAATATGATTTGCTTGACCTATTCCGTGAGCTTTAGACGTTTTGCAGTTGTAGCGATTGTGGACACATGTTTGTCTACTTGCCCAGCCCTTATATTCTCGTACCCGTTGTCCACTTTCAATACCCTATTATGTACGGGTATCCGTTGATAGCTGGGCCTCATTCCGTGGGACTCGAGACTAAGGTGGCGCGGCGGTGAGCGGCCAGTTTTTGAAGCTGCTTTAGGCAGCTTTCAGAATGACGTATCGGTCAAAAGACGGAGTTATTTATGCAGATATCTTTATTATTTAATATATAAAATTAGGTGGTACATATATATAGATGAGGTCTGTAACGCAGCGGGTGAAGGTCCACCGTCGCGCAACGCACGAGGACGCTTCACACAACGTATGCTTGATAAATTATATATATAACATGGATAGATGTTTTACTACACATAGAATAACCAGATCACCCAGGGCATACACATATTATATGCAGATCGTATAAAGATTTGTCCCAAGGCGGGAATTGAACCCGCACCCTCCAACGTCACGGGCTGATCTTCGAAGAGCTGTAGGAATAAGTCTTCCCAGTGCGTCGGTGGTAAACACCACTGGCAATTAAAGTATTAGTTAATGCCATCACCTCATTGAGAATCCGTAGATTTATCAAATAGTGCTCAAAATACGTTCGTCATTTGTAGTTCACCGTCTTTTCTGAAACAAGTTAGCTCCGGGTCGGCGAAAGCACTGACTTTGTCAATTATCATTTGTTACGGCAATAAATTTACCCCGAGCAGTTTAGATGGGATCATTGTCGCAGCTTTCCGGTTTAAAAGGCAGTCACTGCGTCTGCCCTATGGCCGGTAGGCTTAAGCTAATTAGGTACGTATATCCTGGGAATAAAGCTTTCTTGTAGTCAGAAATATCATTTGTTTAATAGCATTCCAGCGAAGACACCAGTGGTGCAGCGGGTGAATGTCCGTCTGCGATGCTGGAGGTTGGGTTTGATTCCCGCCTCGGTAATAAGTAAATGTAATGCTGGACAATCCACACAGCATCATCTAGCTCCAAGCTAAGCAAAGCTTAATGTACATTGTATATTTTATATGTACATAATAATATATTGATTACTACGCCAATCCTTTGTCATAACATGTGTTTTTAGTTGGCAGGTGTAAAAAATGCCTCGGCATACAGACCATCTTTTGCACTTTACCGAAGAAAAATTAGTAACTTTTAAATAAATAAATAAACAAAGAAAACTAAATGATAGTAATTACAAATGAAAGAGTTGAGTTAACTGCTGACAGTGCAAACAATCTAAGGTCATCTGATATCAATACCTACCCGTAGCCTTATGCCGTAGCCTTATTTTTCTCTATTTATAAAAGCTAGTTCTAAATATAACTTTTATATATAATTTTCATCGGTCTTAGACGAAATACGCTACTTAAAACCATAGATTAATGAAAATTGAATTGTGACTCCGTCGTAAACAAAACTAAGGAAATAATTTACGTCTAGTTTATGACTTACCGGCCTAGCCACAGCCTAGCCTTGCGTTCTAACGGATTTTACGTTCGTTCGTAAAGAGTACCTAAGGCCGTGTTCACTTGGATAGGTACTACGATTTCGTCCGAATTTCATTCTTGCGGAAACGTAATAGTCATATTATACAATAAAAATCTCGTCTCGTCTTGCACTAAGTTTGCCAAGGCGCCTCTACTCAAGATCCGAACACGTTTACTCCAGCGCTGCAGCGGTTGTCGGTTCTTCGCGAGACATGGCTGGTTCACTGCCACTTCAGCTTGCTACATAATTCTGTGATCTGTCTCGATGTGGTTTGGTTCTCTGTCAGATGTATTCGTAACAAAGCCTATTCTTTTGAGAAACTCCGAGCATAGCTCTTTCTATAGCTCGCTGAGCGATTATGAATTGATGGACCAGCCCTACTGTGAGTGCCCAAGTCTCAGCTCCGTAGTCATCAAGGTTGAACGCACTGATTAAAAACTTTAGTTTTCAAAAACAATTTCAAGAAGCCCTGTATTCGTAGGGTGGGATAATCTCTACTTTTGCTTATCAGTGTCCAGGAAAGCAGTGCCCTCACCTCTTAGTAACAGCAACAATGCTTTTCCCGCTTTCATTGTAATGTTTTATCATTAAAAACTATCTTTTAGTTCAGTAATTGCCTTTAAAAGTACAATACAATCTATGGAGCGAGTTTTGGCTATTGGAGCAGCTCATTAGTAAATGCCTCTGGCATTTTCTCTGGTGAGGAAATAATTTGAGGAATGCGTGTGAGCTTTTACTTTGAATTACGTAAAGTTTCTTTAATTTATAAACATTACCATTAGTAAGCATAATCTTATAAAGATGCTTATGCTAACTCAAATCTGAACTCTCAAATTATTTAGACTTTACTGAGCAATATTAATGACGATATTCGTAAATATATTTTCTATATATCACTATTTTCTAAAAGGTATGCTTTTAATTATATTTCAACTTTTAATTATATTTTTTGCAAAATGCAATTATGTTTACAACACTTTTATTTGTTGTTATAGAGCTGAAATTAAACATAGGCTAATTGTCATGAAGGTGAAGTCGTGGGGCGCAGCTAGTAATATTATAAACGTGATGTTGTTGAAAGTTGGATGGACGGATATTTGTTACTTAACACGAAAACGGATTGGGCTGAAATTTTGTGTATGTGGAATAACAAAAATTAAAATTTGTTTCATTAAAATTAAAATCTTGATCGTAGTTTTCTTTGTTAATATAGAAATCTCAAATTACTTTAAACAAATAGATAAACACTTTATAATTTATCATGGAAAATATGTAGATTAACATATTCCTTTTGTTATTATTTCTTCTACGTTTCCATCGCGTAACAGCTTCGAGCAAATACGTTGCAGCGAGCCACGGGGCGATCCGTGATCCCAGTTTTATGAGATTACAAACATCCGACCACTTTCGCCTTTATAATTTTACGCGAGATCTTGTACCTGGCATATGTATTCAACCAGCTTTAACCACTATCATGGTCGTCTGCCTGTATGTATAACATTAGTTTTAACAGCACCAGTCTAAACTAAGAAACCTATCACTTTCTCTATTTTTACGAGCGTTGGTAAGCAAAGCTAGTTATGAATATTATAGTATTATTAAGTCACTGAGTGAGTGTAGTTTTGCATTAGTTTACGATAACGTTTAAGAAAAACCACTAACCTGAAAGCTTTTCAATGAATAAAAGAAAATGAAAATATTACTGGAATTCGAAATGGTTCCTTCCCGTTCTAATTGTGCTCCTATCTCTTGATATTGGTTTTTCTTTTCGTATCGAACGAGTATTTTACATCCCTGTTGTTGTCAATTACAAAGATATTATAAATATCCTAAGATAATTAGGTACTTATCTACCGCCACTAAGGGCTCTATCATGGCTTTACATTTATATACATGTTAATACTGCGCTCTTACAAAACCTAAAATGCAGGTACCTACGAAATAAAATAAAAAAAATTGAAAGGTCAATGTTGAAGGGTACTTATCTATAAAAATGATAAAAATCATATCTATCGGAGACTTATTAAATATTTATTTTATTCTGTTTTTCAGAAAAATTTCAACAGTCTTTCTGTCATGGTTCATGGATACTGCTGACAGACGGACAGTCTAGAGTCAAAGTAATAGGGTTGTTTAGGGAAACCTAAAAATAAAGATGAGCTGTCTACCTATTTTTGATGTGGGTAAAAAAAAGACAAAAATAAAAAGTCAAATGTAGCAAAGAAAAGCTTGGTCACAATTGCCTTGCTCCAACATTTGTTGGGGCAAGGCAATGTTTACGTGCATGGTACGTTCAAATTTGCTGATATTACCATACCTCTGTACTTATATGTATGTACTACCTAGTTGACATTGGGTGTGTGGTCTACAACCACCCACCGATAACCAAAGTAAGAGCGTCGATTTAACCAAACAACCAATTAAATAAATACACCGAGTAAAGTACAAAAATTATTATGTCAACGCAACATTCCCTGCAACAATGTATTACTTTGGTAGGTAAGGAGTAAGTACTTTCAAAAAAATAGTCCAGTAAAAATAAACTTTAAATACAACAGGTTATGGTTTTAAAAAGCTTGGGTAAGTGAACAAAAGTGCGTTCATTTTATCACCAGACCACAGTTGGCTCTTGTGATAAAAACTCGCACAAAAGGGGGCTTTGTCACGAAATCGGTACCATTAGGCCGAGAAGCGATTGTGTGTAAGCTTTTGTCTGGTGCTTTGATTGCAATTTACTGTAACGAGGCTTGCAAGGACTTTTGGAAGGGACACATGTTTAAGACATTCTGTTGTAAAAGTGTTAAGGAGGAAGCGAAATGCTGGGGCCAGATGTCTGAGAGGCAGCATGGAATTACTGAGCATTGATAAAGTGATTAGTCAGGCCTACTCGGAAAACAAAATCTCATTCGTTTTCATATAAAACCAACTTTTAAATCACCTACCTAAGATATCGTTTGTGCGAAAACGAATCCGAAACTTCGATTTTCGTTTTCACGAGTACGAGCCTAGGTTAGGGAGGGTTAGGGTCCATCATAAGGAAGTTTTTCACTGAATAATGGACAGCTCCATGACGCCCAATACTCCAGTTACGTACTGACAATGAATGCTGGTGGATTGCCTTTACACCAGGCACAGACGTGAAGGCTACTTGTGCAGCTTTCCTAAATAAATAAAGAAATAATGTTCAACAATCCACACAGCATTATCTAGCACCAAGCTAAGCAGAGCTTGTGTTTTGGCCCATAACCCAAGCTCTGCTTAGCACTTCACTTTAGTTATTATGGGACCTAGATGACTGATATACATAATACAAAATACTTTACGTGCGAGTTGTAGGAACCTTTTCTTAAAAACATAGTGAACGCCCAAATCAAAAGTATCTTGTTTTTTATCATCACTAAACATATTGCTGTCCCTTTAGTAATGAAAATAGGTATAGGCATCTGTTTTAGTGATAGCATGGACGAACGATCGTTCGTCCATGGTGATAGTAAGTTAGTTCAGTTCTGGTGACATCGGAATAAAATACAATAATGCACTTTGAAAATTATACACCAGAAAAAAGAAAAGAAAAATACATTACGATAATTGAATTGAAGAAATTAATAGTCAATACTCGGGTATAGTGCAATATTATGATCTATGGCCAGTAAGACTTTGTAGGTGACCGAGAAAGTGATTTCGCGGAAAACTGTTTTAAAAAACTTTACTTCGAAAGGACGCCTGCTTATTGATTCTGAACTTGAAGTAGACTAGATGGTAGTGATTAGAAACTAGAGTTGGCAGAGCCTTCTGAGAACCAACTACGCATATCCAATGAGGCCTAACTAGACTAAATAAACAAACTTGTTGTAGGTTTTCCAATTTAGTTTAGTTAGGTAAATGTAGGAAGAGAAAACTAGAAAACAATCCTTTATCCGACACAAACAAATTTAATAATAAGGAGAGATAGGAGATCAATTAATTTTATTATATTTATAATAAGGAACACTTGTCAAATCAAATAATTAGAGTAATTACGATTCAAAAGCTTTTAACATACAATCATAGAAAACCAACAAAAAAAAATTTTAGTCAGGTAGCTGGTAGGTACAGCATCGTCAAAATGTAGTGGCTATTATCAGATTCTAGTGCAAATTCTTGTAGAGTTCTAGTATTGTGTTTATATACTTTTAAAAATTATCCTATATTTAATAAATGATTTAAAATTTTGATCTGACATTGTTTTTACAGTACCTAAATAGTAGCTATAGCTAGCATATTGCAAAGCTTCATTTTATTGAATCACAAAATGAGACTAAGATATTTTAGCTCACCAAAAGTGATACCCCAAAAGTTAAATTTAGCACTTAAAATCATGATGTGTTGATATGGAAAATGATATAGCAATCTGATGATAACGATGATGATTCAGAACAGAATCCAAACCGTAAGTGTAGCATGTGGATGTAAGATGAAACACAAACAGTCAAACAAAACACAATAAGTCACATTACACGAGCATCTGCCCACATGAGTGGTTCCGTTATGCTTCGGTTTCGAGGTGTTGAGGAATTTAGTGAGATACACTTTCCGGTTACTCGCATTTGAGATTTAGGGCAAATCGACGATGTTCATCATCATCATCTTCAGCCTATATTAGTCCACAGCTGGACATAGACCTCCCCTAATGAGCGCCATAGCGCCCTGTCTTCAGCTTGCCGCATCCAGCATCTGCCAGCAGACTTTCGCAGATCGTCGATCTTGATCAATGTAAAGTGGAGGACCCAAGTTTTGTCTATGACCTTTAAAGTGTACGTTTGTACTCAGACTAGACAGTCAAAGAATTTATGATGGATTCGTCAATTTACGAAAAACCAACAAACAAACAAGTAGGTATTTATTCTCAAAATATAGACACCAAGAAACTTACATTTAATGTAATTTATAGTGAAACCTCGCTCTTACTAAGAAAGTCTTGTACGAAGATGCAAGGGATTTTAGATACCTAGTTTTGTATACAATAGAATATTTGAGGTATACTTTCCATTATCTAGTTCACATTATGAACCGAAATAGATGACTAATGCACAAATAGCAGAGCTGATAAAGTGACCGGATTTTAAGAGCTTTTGTGACTGCTAAAAGCATCCTTAAGCTTTCAAACCCTTTGTTGACCGATACGCTACGTTAGATAATCATATGGCCGCTGGACATTATCTCTTATCTGAGAGATCCAGAGCACACATTGTGAGAGCAAGGTTTTAGCGTCTTCAGATAAGATAGGGTAATCCGATACAGATTTGTCACGCTTTGTCGCTTCCCCTAGCCTTGGTCGTGATTTAGTATCAAAGTAATTAAAAAATAAGTTTGAAAGTATAGATGGATGGATGAATGTTACTGTTTTACGCAAAAACTACTGAATGGATCTGCATGAAATTTGGCACAGAGATAGATTATAGTCTGGAATAACACATAGGCTATATTTTATCCTGGAATTCCTACGGGAACGGGAATTACGCGGGTGGAACCGCGAGGCGCTGCTAGTATCGAATATTTGTGATTTACATTTTTTTATTTGAAGGATTTACCTACTTCTATCTCATTGCATTGGTGTAGGTGTACCTAACTTAGCAACTAGTTTTTGTGCTATAAAACCAGACTAATTTTTTATTAGAGGAAGTGCAAAAAACGGCTTGCGAATGAGTTCTTAGACTTCTGCGGTATTTTTTGTGGTCGTAATCTTGATTTACTGAAGATTGAGCTTGTTGAAACGTTATTGTAATTTAATGATTTAAGTTAGTTCAAAAAAGATTTAAATAGTTGGAGGTCACATAAAATGTATTGTATAGACAACTATAAATTAGAGACATCAGAAAATCTTTCAACTAGTCTTTAATTTATAGTATTACAATATAAATAAGCTACGGTAGTCATAAATTATTTAAAAGTGTTGTGCATTCGAACAATCAGGTATTAAGAATTTAGAATATTTACATATGAAATAAATTCAGAAAGGTTTAAATTGAGCAAGTCACAGAAATGTACATGACCAAGTATTAAATATACATGGTGTAACAATATACATGTACTAAGCGAAAAGCTGCGTATTTCTACCCCCCCGGGGAACAACTTTTGTTCAACGACTTTTCTAATTTCGATTGGTATCTCTGAAAAAACTAAAACAAAGTTTTCACATGGCCAGCTGATTTTTTACGAAGTGACAACCCTAAAATCTGCTGTTTCTTATACTTGCGACGATGACCTCAGTATGGTCACAGAATAGATGTAGAAAAGAGTGACAGATTCATATTCTTGAAATAGAAAAACGCCTACAGCATCATTGAGGCAAATTGTCGTAAGTCATGGCTAAAATCACATTTCAATTTGAAGGTTGAGTTACGTGTAGTTAAACATACGAACTAAACTACGCTAACACAGTTATGTCTTTTTCTAACTGTTTGTTCTTTCTTGTGTGTTGATCTAATCATAATAACCTACTGACTGAATACACATTGATGTCCACTACTGAAAAGAGCTGTGAATCTGGCGGGTATTGCCATAATCACTTGGCTGGGGATTGCTGATCAAAGAAACGGTGTAATTAAAAAAAAACGGTATAATTAAAAAATGTAATTAAAAGTAATTCACACAATAAAAATGTTGCCTTTCATTTGGCGAAGCCCCTTGGTCGACTTTTACGACATCCGACATACGACGAGCTGAGTCGCAGGGGTCGGTTAACTTAATTAAAAACTTTACCAAATGACTCTTTCCGTCATTATGTAGTTTATCTGTCCGTTCTGTACCTACATTAATCTTTGACACTTGTATTTCCACAAAGGAACGCGACTAAATTTTATTGGCTGTAGCACTATGCAAAACCATGGCAACCAGCCAACCGCCAATCATAGACAAGTTAGAGAACCATTCATTCATTCATTGACTGTCGGCATCTATCAACATGCGATACACCCAGTGATGCCAGATCTACCGATTTAGCAGTAGATCTACCTGCTTTTTTAGGCGTCTACCGATCTACTGATTTATTTCAAAAATTTAGTGAAACCTACCTGATTTTCCCGAGCGCCTTCTAAAATTTAGTGAAATCTACCTGATTTTCCCGCGCCTATAGCTCCGTGACTAAATAACCACTTGGCGACCTTTTTTTTTTTTTTAGCTGCAATTGTCTGCAAAAATGCAAAGAATCGCTTACTTTTTACGGATGCACCTAAAAAAAAAAAAGGTCGCCAGCCAAAATGCGAGTCAAAATACTCGCGAAACACAAATACATATGATACCTCTAGAATTTTCAGTCGTTAATTTCTACCTACTGATTTTTATTCCAATCTACTGATTTTTTACTGAACTTTCTACTGTTTTTTTCAAATTCCATCTGGCAACACTGGATACACCACATGGCGGTGCTGTATTTGCCAAGCGGGCCGAAATATTTTTTAATACGGGTTCCGTAATTTTTTTAATACCAAAATTTAAAGAAGTTCGTTTGTTTAAAATCATAAAATCAAAAAAAAAAAGCTTAAATCCGTTTTCTACGGGATTTTGTATTAGGTATACCAACTATCAGAATTCACGCAATGTGTATGTGTGTGTAGCAGGTAGGTACCTACATTGTGAAATACCTATGTAAAATAAGACCAGTACCTACCTACGTATTCATACAATTTTCTACCACATACCTATTATTTCACGACTGTGATCCTAATACCTCCATGTTGCCAACTAGGGATTTATTAAAATTGAAAATGAACCCTAAAAATTATCCATCTTTTCGGCGAACGAAATCAAATGAATGAATGATGAACTATTTTAGTGTGACCTTCGTCGCGGTGCCGTGTAGTGCTATAATTACAATTTTTATATTTCGTGCCTAAAAAACAAGTAACTAGGACTTAAGAATACCTTAAGGGTGTGGTGTATGCATCGGAGTGTCACAGAGCTGAAGAGATGAAGAGGCGTGTGTTGGAAGCGTGTGCTTACTTCCATAAAATGTGTGTTGTTTGGAAGAAGGGAGGCATATCGAACCTTACTTACATGCATCGGTATCGATACCTACGTCATGCATGTGTAACTTACTAACTAACTAACCTAACTAGTGCTAAAGTGAGTGAGACATGTTAATGCCTAAAAAGAAACCTACCTTGTGCTGAAGTGTGTGAATTGTCTGTGACTGTGTACCTACAAGTGACCTACCAAAACATACATAAATCCCTTCGTAAGAAGCCATCTAGACAGCTGACAAGCGAGAAAATATGAGGTTTGTAACTTGTACCTACACTTACAACTTTCCTAACTCAGCATTTTAAGATTTTCTCAACACTACCTAGGAACTTACATACTAGCATCTTATTATTATCACGAATTTATTAGCTCGTCTAGTAATCTCCCGCCATAGCTGAAATCTACGAAGATAAATACCTACCTACATACCTGTAAAGTTAGTAGGTAAGTACAGGTTGCGCGAATAGGGTTGTCACTTTATTTTGGCACTAGGAAATGAAAACTTTTTGTATGGGAAACTGAAAATAGGAATTTTTAATTATCTCCCCCCCACAACTGATCACCATGGGTTCCTGGAACCCCCCCCTTCGGCTTAGTAGGGGTAATATGTTATACCTTGTATAATGTAGTAACTGACCCTACTACAAGTGACAAAATAATATTAGCCTTCAGTATGTCTTGTATAAACATGTTATAGAGCGGTTTTACATACATATAACTTAATTAGGTACAACTTTGTTTGTGTAATACCGATACAAAGACCCGACATTTGTAGTAAACTTCTGATAATAATGACAGTATTTATGTATTTCTACAATTCAATAAGAATGTTTATGTAGAGTCATTTCAATAAAATGTCATACCTAGTTGTGGAACAATGCAATAAGGTACTTACCTAACTTATAACAAGATAGCTAAGTTATAACAAGGTACCCAACTTATAATATTGTTATTGTACCGACCGACCTATGATTGATTCCACTTTCGATCATCATTTGGCCTAATGATTAGATTTCATTAGGCCAAATGATGATGATGAATATTGTTACATTCTTTGGAGATACCAGTCTCGACACACTAATACACGGAAATTTTGCAAATATTTTATTAAATAAACTAAAACATAAATTTAATAGTGTCTCGTTGATTATTTAGTGTCATTTTTAATATTTAATATTATTGTTGTTTTAATTTTAAATTGTTCCTATCTATCACATCTTCAAGTACTTATATCAATATGTTTATTTCTTTAGGCTTACAAAATAAGCACTTAGACAACGCACCACCCCTGGAAGAAAGATGCAAGTCCACTTGCGAGATTTTTTTTTTATTGCACCAAAAAATCAAGAAAAATTTAATACATATTGTCAATTTTTTTCATAATTTTTTACATGAAAATGTAGTAGTTATAAACAAAAATGTAAAATATTGCAACATTAAAATATTTATAATTCCAGCGCAATAATGAAATTACTACATTTGCACTTCATTTATTTACTAAAGTTCCATATGACTAATAGCATATTTATACTTACATAAATCTTAAGCGAGGACTTTAAAAAATATCTCCGCATAACTATAGTTGCACACTTGTTTTAGGGTATTTTTTGGTAGGTATCGTAGTGTAAGTCTAGTTGCTTAATTTTTCCACGAAACTTTTATCCTTATTATATTACATAGCAATTGATGCGTTATTTTACCATCTAGAGGTAAGTAAGTATCATTGTGCAAGTCTAGTTGCCTATTTCTTCCACGAAAATTTTGTAAATATTGTATTTTATAACTATTGATACGTATTTTCTAAAACAGAGTTTGTAAATGATTAAGACGTAATTAGAGAAATAGCGTAGTTTAACATTACGTTTTTTAAATTATTACCTGCCGTTGGTACCGGAATAGAATTGCATCACCCCAACTCTTCCCTTGGAAGTCTTAAGCTGGTAGCAGCGCCCCTGCAGTACAACCAAACCACCAAAGGGCGATCCCCTACCAGCATGCCCTGCGTGGAGATTATGGGTGATGATGACTAGCAACCAACAAAAAATGATCCCCAGTTCCCGGCCGCTTTGCTATTCCTGACCATGGTAGAGGACATGGTTACGGCGGGGCAGGTGATGCTAGGAATCCCCGGGTTGACCCTGGCAACGTATATCCTCTAGCGCAGTTGAAATTGGATTTATAGAACTTTAAAATGGCATGTTCTCGGGTTATGTGAAGTCCGTAGAGAGGAGGCCGTACGTAACCCTACACTCGGGCCATCTTTTCTACTTTCGCGAGGGTGATAAAACATCCCGGGATGGCGTAGGTTTCCTCGTCAATTAGGCCCTCTCTAGCAATGTTCAAAAAATCTCCAGTATGTCAACCAGGGTAGCGTACGTAATCCTTCGGCCATCCAGCATAAAGGTTAAGGTTCAGGTCTACGCATGAACCTCGGCACTCGGACGATGAAATGGAGGATATGTACGACATATCCAAAGCCTTACAGAACCCCACTAAGGCTCACTTCAATGTTGTTATGGGGGACGTTAAAACAAGGTGGGAACAAGCCCGAGGGAAGAGGCCTGCATAGTAATAGAATAAGGAATCACGGGTAAATGCTTGTCACCTTCCTCGAGAAAGAGAGACTGTTTTTAATGAACTCTTTCTTTAATAAAAAGAATGTTTAGTGGACATGGCACAGCCGACTTCGTCATGACGAATACCAAGCAAATACATATTCAGAGACCGTGATCAACAGGTTCAATACCGGATCTGATCACCGATTGCTCCGAGGCTCTCTGAATATCAACTTAAATCTTGAAAGAAACCGCTTGATGAAGTCCTCCGACCTAATCCAATCCCAATTACGGCGGGCACCGAGAAGTTTCAGCAGCTTCTCGGGGATAGATTTCTTGTTTTGGAACCCACTGATGACATTGATAAGACCCTACACAATCTGGTTGAGACGTTGAGGGACGAAGGCATCAAGTTTTGCAAAAAACAGCGTATTGGTAAGAAGTGAAACCTCTCGGATAAGACTCTGGGGCTGATGACAAGAAGACGGAAAACTACCCAAGCAACTTCGTCAGAAAGGTTGGACCTGAACAATGGAATTGCGAAGATGGTACGGCCTGACCTTCCGAATTCAGACACACGCTTTATTAAAAGGGCGATAGAGCGAAACCGAAGGTCCAAAGTATTCACTCAGCAGCTTAGCAGGAGCCACCTGACCGAGCTTAAAACGTGCGACGAGAAGACCGTATCGTCTGATCTTGGGGCTCAGCAGCGCGCGTATCAGCTACGCAGATGACATGGTGCTGCTGTGCCCTCCGCAAACTGCTGTCTATTAGTGAGGAGTGCTCCAGCAGGCATGGACTAGTATACAGTTGCAGAAAGAGTGAATATCTGGTTTCATGATGTCACCGTTTTCAAAGCCGATGGTAAAGTTCCATCATCAGTCCCAAGTTGAAGACTAAAACGGCTTTAAGCTAAAATGAGTGAATAGTTTCAAATATCTAGGACACTTCCTTACCGAGGACCTTCATGACCATGGTATAGAACGAGAAAGGAGGGCGTTGGCGGTCCGAAGTAATATGCTGGTACAAAGGTTCTCATGCAGTATGCAAGTTATAATTACGCTCTTTTTAAGCCTACTGCCAATTATTCTACACGGGAAGCCTTTGGGCTAGCTTTAGTATTAAATTTGACTTGTCTAAGTGCTTATTTTGTGAGCCTAAAGAACTAAAAGTTATTGATTTACTGATTTACCCAAAAATTGCTCAATGCCCTTCATGTGCAAAATAATAGGCTTCTTTAGCGCATCTCTCAATGTGCGGAAGCTCAAGTTGATGGCTTTCACGCCATCATCCACAAAAATAGAGTCGTTTTGCTTGGCAGAACATGGGGCAGTACAGTACCAACACCATCCTTCAGGTTGAAGGTTTTAAATTCGGTTCGCCCATCATGCAATCTTTCAACTCTAGAGATAGAGACTTTTGAATGGCTGCACAAACTTAACTTAATTTATTCAACTTTTTTGTGTAGCTACCTACTAGTTACGTAATTATAATTTCATAAAAATGGATCTCTAATATCTGAATATCCTATTTTTTTTAATTTTCTTTCCTGTCAAAGCCGGAGATCTCAGCCGAGACAGAGGATTTATATGGCCGTCTGTAAACTGCACATGCACCTCGTTCCCGACGAGCCGAGCATGATTCCAGAGCCACCCTGATACGCCACTATACCGCCAAACTGCCAGAAAGAAATTAGTCAAGACGAAATCCCTGAGGCAGCTTAAAAATGAAAAAGTCCCCGGTGAGGACGGTATTACTTCAAAGCTTGATGAAGGCAGGAAGAGAGCTACAGCAGCTACGGAACCTCTTCAATATACCGTCCTACACAGTGGGAGAACCCCTAAGGCGTGGAGCGGGAGTTTCGTGGTGTTTTATCAGGAAAGTTGATAAAACTCTACTCAAAACTTATAGACCCATCACAGACCCTGTGCCTATAAGCTGTTCTCACGAGTTGTCAAGAATTGTTTCGCTATGAGACTTGACGAGTTAATTAATATTTGGCTTATTATTTATTACATCAGAAACCTAATTCATTTTGTACACTCTACTACTACTACATTATTATTATTTATACTGCCATAGTATTTATTTAGTAGCTGTATTAAAGATTAGACTATGAAAGAATTTCAATAGCTTGATTGGTAAAAAGAAATCGCTGTTCACAATCGAGGATGGGGGCTTGAAATTTATCCAGATTAATATTATACATAATGATAGATTTGACTCAAACTGCTTTATTTTGATTACATTACTCTACCTGAAAATACTTTTCAAACGAAGCTATTTCATATATTACTACTCCACAATAATTGACCCGCTGCAAGTCAAAGGCAAACCTCTCCTCTTCCTGTCGATGGCAACCACGAGTAGTCCTTTCGATAGCTCGTCTCTTCTTAAAAATGCGCATTCTCAATAAAGTTGTGACGCAAAAGTATTTTAAATTATTTGTTTAGTAAAGCTATAATTTGACATACAACCATAAGTATTTTAATGTGACATAAGGTAAAAATAAGTAATCCTTTTTACACGAACAAAAAAGAAAAAGTACCTCGAGGAAAATCTACGTAAACCATACTTGCACATTGAATGCACGACTAAATCTGAACGCACACAAAGGGTTATCTGTAATAATAACAAACAACGAGACCTCCTTAACATGAAAACAAAGCAATATTCATAATTAACACCATTCAATGTTTAATACGTTTCGAGGAATAATTACGCAACGCTCTTTTTTAGGTTTTTCTCAATACACATTGAGTAAATTTAAAATATAAACATGTAGACCCCTCGCAGGAATTTTTAGTTATCATTTGATGTATATTACATATTTCTAGTAATGTTCATAAATTTTAAAAACAGTTTTTTGTCGCTCCTGAAAAGTTGTCACTTTTCACTTGCGTATTTCTTCCAGGGGTGGTGCGACAAGTAAAATTTTAAACTATATACACACTTAATAAGAATAATGTTGGAACTATTATTAGTACTATTATTACTTTATTATTATTATTATTATTATTACTATTATTAAGGAACTATTGTTAGTACACCTGCACTCGTTTTTTTATGGATACGTTTTCAAAGCTATTTCCATCCCGTGGAAACTTATTTATGGGATGAAAATGGATGAAAAGAATGATTTATTCCTGGGCTAGAAATACGTAGACCCAAAATTAGAAAATCAGCCCGATCCTTTCAGTGTTTTTGGCGTTAAGAGGTAACAAATATCCATCCTAATTTTTGCATTTATAATATTAGAGTGATTATCATGTAGTACAGTTGAAAAAAGTGTTATTCTACAAATTTAAAACTGGGGACTTCCCGTTATAAGAGCTAGTATGTTTCATTTCATAACACAACTAAAAATATCCCGCAAAATAAAACCGTATTCCAATTCTCAGAAATCATGTTCTCATATGAATTTAATGTTAGTAATATCAAATATGGTATAGCCACGAGGGCAAAGTTACGATCATTTACATATTTGCAGGTATTTCATTGCGTAGGTTATGTTTTTATATTGTAAATATTTCTTCTCTTGCCACCCACGATTGGAATTTACTGTTGTAGTGTCAAGTCATGACATAATTATCGTAATAAAATTGTTGTAAGCACCCTATGTTTGTAATGAGTATGAGATTTCACGTTTTGATTTGAAAGGTAATACCTATTTAGATACCTTAATCGGTCTTTTAACAACACTAATTTATCTATCGGGCCAGGTGGGATGACGATCTGCGAAAAACTGCTGGCAGATGCTGGATGCGGCAAACTGAAGACAGGGCGCTATGCCGCTCATTAGTGGAGGCCTTTGTCCAGCTATGGACTAATATAGGCTGATGATGATGATGACTCATCTATAAATGCTAAATAATCTCATAATAAGAGGATTGTAATTTCTGTCTTGGACTTATTAACTCAGTGCAGTAGATACTTAAGTAAGTAAACGATGAAAATGATGGAAAGAGCGTACTACTGAAGAACTTAACATTTATGTATTGAATTTATATAACTAGTCGCACTCCGCGGCTTTACCCGCGTGGAAATTTACGGAAAGTAGGCTGTTTGATTTCAGAACTATACCTGTGGCATCCACGTGTAAATTTACGGAAAGATGGCTATGTTTCTTCGAGAACTACGAATATTCGAAATTTATTTTTTAAAGAGATAACAATCATCTTTCCATCCATCCAAACTTTTTCTTTTATAATATTAGTAGGATCTGTCGTTGTCGATCAAAGTCTTGTTGGTCAAATTGTTGTTGATAAATAGTTTTGCTAACTTGATATGAATGTAAATATCTCAATCTTACATCACTGCATGGCCATGACCAAGGTTTCTCACCATAATTTTATCAAGCCCGCTGACAAGGCCTCCTAAAAGACCCTACGCTTTTTGTTATGACTATTTTTTGTTTATTTTTAGTTTTTAGCGGGTCGTTGGGTCGTTTTTGATAAACGAGGTGCCAAAAGATTCGTTGCATTCTATGTTTAGTTTAGAGATATGAACGATTCTCATAACAATTTTGGGATGTTTAATTTCCATTGAGGTTGTTATGTCTTAAACAATTTTCAGTAATTTTATAACAACGTATAAAGCCAACACAAGAAAAAGGAAAAAGCAAATTCTCGCAGTGTAGGTAAGGCTTATAATCAAATCTTACTATGTACTTATTACATATTTCCTAAAATCACCGAGTTGAATATTATAAAAATGTTCAACTTAGGTATTGTAAGTTCTTTCATGTGTAAAAAACTTTGAAATTCATTAAAAAATTCGTATGTATAATTTTAAATCTTGATAAAGTCTAAAATTTTATATTATCACGGCATAAAGCGTAGTACGTACAAATCTTTATAAAACACCAAGAAATTAAGATTATAAAAACGTAGTTAAAACTTACAACTTATTGAAACATACCTTGTGTAAAAACCTTAAAACTCAACAACAAATTGGAATGTAAAATTTTAAATCTTGATAAAGTTGTAAAAACCGCAGTCCACAATCATGGTTACAAAACCACCGTTGTGATACGGTCATGAAACTGATACTTATGTGGGCTTGCTTCAATTCACGCAGGTCCTGAGTTACTTCAAGTATCCCTACTGGAATCCGTACTATTATTAAAAATACGAATGTAATTCCGTCTGTTTCTCTTTCTGATTGTCATTATTATCCGGCTGAAACATGGCTTCGAATTATTTTGATTTTGATTTATTTTGGACTGTAGGTATATTGTATTGATTGGACCTAGTCTATAATGTGGTGTTTTAAGTTTCTACTGTGCTATTCTGTGTTCTTTAGCTTTTTATTTATGTCAATCTGTTATTTTCGTCTTGTTTAAAATTTTAATAACCTGTGTTACTTATGAATATATAATGTTATATTTGCCTAAGATAAATAAGTAAATAAATAATAATCACGATTTTTTTTTTAAGTAATTGAGACAGATTGTGTCCTGGATGAGAAAGATTATCTCTCAAAAAATAATATTGGTAATGGTGAAATACATTATCGGATAGACGATTGTATTGATGTAGCGACATGACTATTAGTACCTAGTATAAATACCTATAATCAAGAGCTTCTAAGAAAATTATCTTGATAGCGAGGTCTCATAAGCTAGGTAGGTACGTATGTTTTCTTTAACCTAGAAATGTTCGTGCGAAGTCACAGGAAGAAGCTAGAAATATAGCGACATGTAAGCTAGTGTACCTCTAAAAGATCTTCTAATAGTATTTTTTTGATGGCGGCTTGATCTCATAAGCCATGTTTTTTACCCAGGAAATGTGCGTGCGAAGTCACGGGAAGAAGCCAGAGTTTATACAAGTTGAAGTGTTCGAACTTCGAAGTAAGTTGAAGCCGGCATCGGTCGGTGGCCGCGAGCTTGCCGCAAGGACGTTGGTGCGCGGGCGGAGGCAGCGTTCGACAACTTCTTGCCCAATCAGAGAGCTGATGTCTACGTGTGCGTGGGGTCTGTGTCTGTATACGGAACCTCTTGGTCTTGCCGTGGTTGTCGGGAGTTTTAATTACCCGAGAACTAGGGAGAATTTGTAATTAGGTTTGAAATGACATTTGAGTTCATTTCTTGCTTTGTGAATTCCAAAATCTACTAGTTTAAAAATTTGTCCTTCTAAATTGTGAAATTTGAGTTTTCATTTATCAGTACCTATTCCATTCCCTCTTTTTCTATTTCTTGATTGGTTTTATTGACTATCCTATAAATAATATAGTAATATCTCTTTTATTATCATGGTTATCAGCTACTACGCTTACGGCGTAAAACTTAGGTCCTCAGATAGGCTTTTCTTTCAAGTCATAAGTTGGGCAAGGTCGTATCCAAATTATCTTTACGATTGTATTTGACGTAAAAATGAATAAGCTATCTTGAAAATCGTGCTGGCAATCTTATCAGTGCGCGCGTGCTACAAGCCGCTATGCCGCTGTGCCCGATTCACTCACACTGTGACGTTGCCTTGATTGCAAAGGTTGTGTGCGCTGTTGAACTTTTGTTTTTTTTTCTCGATCCCTGCCAGCCACTTGCTTCCCGCGCGTATACCTGTGTACTTTTGAATTTAGAATTGAAACATTGTGGAACTATAGAACTTCTAGAAGTTTGAAAACTGAGTTTAAAAACGTTGTAACTAGTGAAATCTGAACAGTGAAGCACAGATGTTGTAAACGGCAATAACCTCGTTTTGTGTCAACAAATAATAATAAACAGTGTACAAGATAGAAGTTAGTTGCCTTGTTTGGGAGTGATGAATTAAACAATGGATTAAACTGGATGTTCTGGAATATGGATGGTGTTCCTTTGGAACGTGAATTTGTTACGAGTTCAGCTCACCTACATATCGTTTATGGTGAGTTAAAAAGTTTCTTGTTTCGTAACTGTAAGTACCTACTTAGTTATCGCGCGTTTTTGCGGCCTGAGCGTCTTTTTTTTCTTTTCCGTCTTTAGATGAAGTTTGATTAGAAATCACATAATTTGTGTTATTTATGACAATGTTCTAGGATAGCGGGTAGTTAGTAAATATTCAATTATCTATTTCTAATTCGTTAAGAATAGGTACGTTATTGATTTTTGATTCAACTTTAATCATTACTTTAATAAGTGTACTTAATATTTTATAACTAATAACGTAAAATCAAATATTTATAACGTTATTACACGTACGTTAGAATACCTACCTAATAACTTATTAGGTAAGTAAGAAGTACCTACCTATTCTAAGCTTTACCAGGCACTTTATCATTTTCAGTTTAATCTTACTTAAATACCAATAAACATAATTATAATAAATACCAGGAACTTAATTAATAATGCAATCAATTAGATAAATATTTTCTAGCAAATTAGGTCGATAACAATTAATGTAAGTACCTAGTAGTTATTAATTAATTAAGAGCCTACCTAATTCTAATTCAATAAGAAAAGGCACGTTATTAATTTTTGATTCTACATTATTTCATAATTATTCTAAGCTGGGTCAGCTATTCCTTAATTTTCTATTTTTACGCAAACCACTACAAAATAAATACCAGGAACTTAATTAATATTGGATATATTTAAAAATCATCCTTAATAATATTTCATTCAAGTAAATGAAGATTATTGATAATTAAATTAAATTTGAAGATAAAATGAAGATTATTGATAATTTATTGCGTTATATTATTAACTAGCGACCCGCCCCGGCTTCGCACGGTTATTATACGTACAAACCTTCCTCTTGAATCACTCTAACTATTAAAAAAAACCGCATCAAAATCCGTTGCGTAGTTTTAAAGATTTAAGCATTCAAAGGGACATAATGACATAGGGACAGAAAAAGCGACTTTGTTTTATACTATGTAGTGACTATGTAGTGATGAAATAAATTCATTAAGTACACAAATTACAAAATTCTTCTTCAGGCTTATGCCCAACAGTGGGCAAGCTATTATTCAAGATGATTCTGAACGCATTATGTTCGTGATCGTAATTGATACATTGACTGATTGTTAACTAGATCACAGAATACTCATAGTTAGGGACATTATCATATGATGTGAAAGTACTGGCTGATTTGCAGAAAGCTTTTGCCATTCTAATTTATTGCCATTACTTATGTTATGTAATGCCTATAGTTACCAGTGTTGCCACATCCTAATCTGAGCATTCACATAGGCTCTAGAAATCGAGGTCTACCTATGTATCTATACTTATAATAAAACTGTAACAGGTCCAATTCTGTACATTGAAGATATTTTGAAAATTTTTTTTGGAGGGCACTCTATTATCGATACTCAAGCCAAAACTGTATTTTTTTTCTTTCATGTCTGTCTGTCTGTCTGTCTGTCTGTCTGTCTGTCTGTCTGTCTGTCTGTCTGTATCGTAAACGCGCATCACGCCGAAACTACTTGATGGATTGAAATGAAACTCGGCATAATTATAGGGTACTACGAGGAAGGACATAGGATACTTTTTATCCCGGAATTCAGTAAGGTTTTCATGGGAGAGGGTATGAAAGTAAAATTCCTTTACCGCGCATCACGCCGAAACTGCTGAATGAGTTGGAATGAAACTCGGGACGATTTGAGTTCATACTACAAGAAAGGACATGGGATACTTTTTATCCCGGAATTCGGTAAGGTTCCCCTGGGAGAGAGGGTGAAAGAAAAGTTCTTTGACCACGCATCACGACGGAAGTGAATGAATTCGAATGGAACTCGGGACGATTGGACATGGGATACATTTTATCCCGGAATTCAGTTTGGTTCCCCTGGGCTATACGGGTTTTCAAAATTTTCTCACAGCTTCTGAACGACGCGTGTGTACGCGTCGTTGAGATACTGTGAGAAATTTTTGAAAACCCGTATAGCCCAGGGGAACCAAACTGAATTGAACTGATAAACGCGAAAGTTTGTTAGTATGAATGGATAGATGGATGGATAGATTGATAGATGGATGGATGTTTGTTACTCTTTCACGCAAAAACTGCTGAACGGATCTGGATGTAATTTGGCACAGAGATAGATTATAAGCTGGAATAATACATAGGCTTTATTTTATCCCGAAAATCCCACAGGAAAGGGAATTACGCAAGTAAAATCGCGAGTACTCCAAATAAGAAACATGCGCAGACGAAGTCGCGGGCACCAGCTAGTACTTAATATAAAATAAAGTCGGATTAGTTACACCATTATAACTCAAGACGAAAAATAAAAAACGTCCATAAATTACGTGAGGCATTTTTCAGGATATTTAATATATATTTATTTAATTTCTGGTGAGATTTCTTAACATTTTCCTCAACCCCATTCCCAAATGTAAAGTGACTTTTTTTTTTAATTTGCAGAAACGTATTGGATTATAAAATAAATACAAAAACATAATTTGTTCCATTACTTCTATATAATACTGTATTAAATAGTATTTTCGCCATATTTTCATTAAAACTACTACAAATGCATTATGCTTTAGCTTATGATAGGTAAAAAAGTAAACGTAATATTTTTGTAAATTCCTTTATTTAACTTAATATTTATGATAAAATAATTACCGGGCGCTAGTATTCCTCTAGTCGAAGGCCAACGAGGCCGAAAGCTAGAATACCATCGTCATCACTCTTTGCCTAGTTCTTAGCAGACATTCTTAATACCGTGAAGTGGTCTCTAATTAGTGCAATCTGGTGTGTGTTTATTAAACACATTGCTTAACTTTGTAATATGCTGGCTGACCCAAAAAAGATTGTGGGCCGTCTTAATGAGGTGGGCCAACATTGGTAGAGTTTGAAGATAAAACAGTCGATTTATGAGCGATCTTGGCAGTTTTGTCAGTTTTGTTGGAGTGAAATATCTTTACGTAGGTCCAGGTTGTCTGGTAGAGATTGCTCTTGAGCGATAAGATCGCAAATCGTAAACTACATTTTAAATTGTTTCTTAGTTTTAAGTGTGCAATAAATTATTTTCTATCAAAGTACGTAGGTACGATATATCTATAAAATGTATAAAATGTTCATTCAGGATGTTTCTCTTAAAACACTGACGGTTACATTGTAACTGAAATTTTGACTGAAGTTTATATACTTTACGCCAAAGTTAAAGGACGCTATGGTTTTTGTTATCATAGTGCGTAAGTCCTCCTGAAAATATTATTATTTTCTTTAAAAAAAATCGACTTCTATGGGACTTGAATCCGCTACTCTCAGTTCCAGCCAAAAACGGCTCTAGAGTCCGTAGGAAGTCCTCAAGATCTCGAGATAACGATCATTTTCCGTCGAAGACTATTATTTTGGGATATTACTTGAAAGACGGTACTGTTCTTCCGGCTATCCTCAGAGAACACCATTATCTACCTTTAGTTAGTCGAATTTAGTTTGGGATATTATCTACTTAACGGACGGTGCTGATCGTCCAGTTATCTCTTAAAAACACCCTATTACCTACTCTATGATTATCTACCTTCACTCTACCAAAAACCATTTATAGTTTAAAACAATGTACTAAATGACTCCGCTGTTCGCAGACAGTACCAAAAAGATAACAGAATGATATAATACTACTACCTACCATTACTGTAAGTGCTTTTTGTCATCAGGATATCTTCAAGGAAAAGCTTGAAAAAGCTTCCTGGGTATTAATAGTTATCGCCAATAGCCATACGATAACGATCGTAAAGATTTTATAAGTGATTTTACTGTGAAATTTAACAAGTTTAGGATAAGAAAACTCTACCTGATCTATCACACAAATAATTGAAATGAGAAAGTTTGGATGTTTTCTACTTTTTCACGCCAAAACTACAAACAGATTGATATCAATTTTTGCGTAAAAATAGATACAAAAATGTACCTCATATTACACCTGAAAAATAAATATTAATAGAAGACAAATGCAATGGACATTAGTCACTCGAATCTTGGAATTTAACCCATGGATATAAGAAAATATTATCTCAAAACTTGGAATTAAACATTAGCTATTTTATAACCCTACAGTATCAGTTCCTATACAGTAAGAAAAAACCTTTTATCGTATCCATAGAAACAAGGGGAAGCCGCGTGGATAAACTAGGAAGCTATTACTACAAGGCTTAGTTCTTCAGGCTATGGAGCAAAGTGTGTTCAGTAATCGTTCAGCTTTTATAGCCCTATCGACCTTACTGGTAGGTCGTTGGCTGAATCTTTTTGCGTGCGTGACTTGAACCAGTCTCGGGAGCAACAATACTGCCACAGAATAGGTAGTTATCAGTTGGCACAGGCTGTACCACATATGGTTAGGAATCAGCATTATGGTTCAAACCAGAAATGGTCGTAAAAGTCTTCTAAAAAAGTTTTTACACTTCAAAATTGCAAAATACTAATATTCTAGTGGTTTACACACATATAGGCTAGATGTGACCCACGGCTTCGCTGAAAATAAATCATAGGAAGCCTTTATTCCAGTCCTAGAATATGTTAATTTTTTTTTGAGAATGTTTTAAACTACTACAAAGTGGGAGACACTAGCGTCTATGTATGTTTTCTCGACTTGAGTCGCGCATTCGACTCTATCAATCACGATCTGCTGTGGGACAAGCTAAATCGCTCCAATGCCCCCCGTGATGCTGTTGGTTTGCTTACATATTGGTATCGTAATCAAACCAACAATATCAAGTAGGGCCATGAGCTGTCTGACAATTACACCCTGTTTAATGGTGTGAGACAGGGCGGATTGACTTCTCCAGACCTTTTTAATGCGTACGTCAACGATTTGATCGTGGAGCTGAGCAGCACCCCGGTTGGGCTTAAATTAGATGGTAGATACATAAATAATTTAAGCTACGCCGATGATATGGTGCTGCTTAGCCCCTCGGTCAAGGGTTTGAAGACGCTAATCAGGATCTGTGAGAGATATGCGAAAGACCATGACTTAACATATAATGTCAAGAAAACGGAGATGATAATATGTAGAGCCGGTAAAGCTCCTGATAATATACCTGATGTCCTGATGAATGGGCAATCTATAAAGAGGGTTGAACAGTTCAAGTATCTTGGCCACATTGTGACGTCAAGCGGTAGAGACGATGATGATATTGAACGACAGTGTAGATCATTGTGCGTTGTTGGCAATATGATCATACGAAAGTTTGCGAAATCGGCTCAAGATGTCAAACTGACTCTTTTTCGTTCTTTTTGTTAGACTTTTTATACCTGTCAGCTCTGGACTAATTATACTAAGAAAGCACATAATGGTATACGTGTTGCCTATAATAATATCTTTAGGCAACTCTTGGGATTGGAGCGATACTGCAGTGCTTCTGGCATGTTTTTCGAAGCTCGGGTAGATTCCTTCAACGCCATTCAAAGAAACAGGGTTGCCAAATTCATGTCTAGAGTTGACAGATGTAAAAATTCTGTCATTGCCAGCCTGGCCGAGAGAATCTTTTTGACATCTATGTATAAACGATGGGTGTTAATCGCGTCCTAATATACCTCTAGTATTAGATAACTTACACAATGTATTTTTTTATATATTATGTACAACCGTATGTACCTCTGCTGTATGTAGCTCTTTTTGTTTAGGTTTTATTTTATTTTAACAATTTTTTTTAATTAGCTATTTGTAATATTTAGTGTGCTAGTGACTATGTGGATCTTGTGTCTGAATAAAAGATTATTATTATTATTATTATAAACCCCAACAGAATTGAGGATTCCTTTTTTGAAGTTGATAAAATAACTTAGCACGCGTGCGTGTGTATCAGAAGTGGCATGTGATATATGAAGTGATAGTCTGAACTAGAAGTTGATATGAAAGTATAGCTAGTATGGACCACAGATGAAGCGTCAGTCGGTACTGAGCCAGGGTTCAATGCATGCTGTTGTTCTGAGAAACAGTGGTTTACTTGTTTGCCCTTGTACAATCGGCTACCCTGAGAGTGGCATTGTTCTTGGTAGGGCTGGCTCTTATACTCTACTCTCAAAATAAAACATCCCACTGATATTATAAATGTGAATGTTTGTATGGATGTTTGTTCCTCTTTCACGCCAAAGCTACTGAAAAGATCTGGCTGAAATTTCAAATAGACTCGAATTCTAGGGCTAGTAGTTCTAGCCCTAGAATAAAACATAGGCTACTTTTCATGCTATAAATCAGTTAACAAAGGATAGAAATAGCCTTAAAACGTTTCCATAAAAAATACAAAAAAGAATAACTAGGTAAGTAAAAATAAATAACATTATGACACAAAAATATTCACAATACCTACATACTCAATAACGCTAACTACAACTTTATAGTAGAAAAGATAATGCCAGTTAATTTTGTCATACCTTGATTATGTACGCCCAAATATCACTTTCTCTGTACTTATTGAAACAAGCTTTGCCTCTTGCCACTAATGGTCAATAAAAATGCACAATATTTTTTGTGTGTTTCTGTTTTACTGCTAGTTAAGACTCCATGCGTGTCCTATGTATTATTCCAGGGTTAGAACTAAGTCCATTCAAAATTTCAGCCCGATCTGTTTAGTAGTTTTTGCATAAAAGATTCACAAACATCCATCCAAAATTTCGCGTTATAATATTATTATATTAATAAATATTGGTTACCCGTTCGACGTTGTTTCCAACCCTAACTCCCAAACGTCACAATTGTTTACATACAAGTTACGTTTCAGTTTACTACAGTTAATACAGTGGACATGACTGAACGCACGTAGTCCAAGATTATATACAATCTATAGGTAAATCTAGGTATTATGTGTATACCTTGGATCGACTAACTTATTGCTACTGTATCTAGATAATAATTGGTAACCACCTACCTAAAAGATATCGATTACAGTGCCGCACCTTTTTTAATAGACAGTTTAAAATTCAAATAACTTTCTTGGTCGTTTGAACTTCTTTCCTTTTAGTGTTCCGTATCCAAAGGCTAAAACGGTACCCTGTTACTAAGACCTAGGCTAAACGGTACCCCTGTCCATCCGTCTGTCTGTCATCAGGCTATATCTCTTATAACGTGATAATGACAGTTGAAATTTTCACAGATGATGTATTTCTGTACAACAAGAAATACTAAAAAACAATAATTAAATGTTTAAGGGGATCGTACAACAAACATGATTTTTTGGTTTTTTCTGATAAGAGAATCCTTCGTGCTTCTTTTATTTTTTTTTATAAGTAAACGAAATATCATAGACTTAGGTACCTATAACCTTTTAAGGTTTTTGTTGAATTCAGTTCAGGCGTCTGAGTAATCGGTGAAAACACAAAAAAGAGAACCTCTCCTCACCTCTTTTTCGAAGACTGTTAAATGTTAAAACTCTGTCAAAAGTCGCTTAACAACTCGTGTTCAGCATGTTCTGCTCATAAACTTGAGTGACGCTGATTTGTAGAAATTGTAGGTACCTACAGTACTAGAGAGGAATGTGTGTTATCTTGTCATGCTGATATTAAGATATTTCTAGATTTTCTAGAGATGACAGGTCGGTAGTAAAATACTTGTTCTAGTAAGTAAATTGCTAGTTTCTACCGAAGACGAGATTGCGAACGTGTGAAAAGACTAACTTCAAATGGCATCCTAAGATATCGTTTTCCACTTAAAGCTTTCACGTTAGTGGGAACTGGGAAATGGAATAATGATTACTTTAACATGTGTCATCTCTAGGTATAGGTATATTAAGTAGCTATTCTTTATTGGAGTAATAAAACGTCATAAGAAGACATAATACAATTTTTGTAACATCTCATTAACTCCTGAAAATAAGGGTGTCATCAGAATTAAAAGAATGTAAATTAATATAAAGGACAGTATCAAAATTAAATACCGAGATCACTGCATCCCTGTGGCCTATACAAATGATTAATACATTGATTCGTAGGTAATTACTAATTATTAGATACCTCTTGGCCAGTTTCTTAATTCTGTATAGTTTTCTTGTAATCACTACATAGTATAAAACAAAGTCGCTTTCTCTGTCCCTATGTACCTATGTTCATACGTATAATAAAACCGTGCGAAGCCGGGGTGGGTCGCTAGTACACAATAATTTAATTTTTTGCACTAACGCCTACCCAGAAAGGCCTTTCTGAACTGAAATCCTATTGCTATCCCATTCGCACAAATATCAACAACACGCTCTCTTAAAACCAAATTGATAAGGTTTATAACGTAGAAATAACATCAACACTCGTTTCTATCAAGTATGTTGATAATTTGTAGGTAAGTGCTGATAAACCACGATAGGTTATCAGTTAAGGAGTTTACTACTAGTAGTGTATAAATTGATACAATCAATCTAGGTCAATCTATAAGGTACTTAATATCATTATCAATGGCAAACAACTGTGTTTACTTTTTAGGTAATTTAAGTAAATATGATGCACCTGTGTGGACGAAAGATTAGGTAAGATAGGTTGAAGGCAATGGCCGAGCGACTAGCAACGATATAGTTTTACGTTCGGTTTAAAGAACTTGTTCTTATTAAACTAGCGCCCCACGGCTTCGCACGGTTTTATTATACGTATAAACCTTCCTCTAGACTCACTCTATCTATTAAAAAAACCGCATCAAAATCCGTCGCGTAGTTTTAAGAATTTAAGCATACAAAGGCAAAGATATAGAGACATAGGGACAGAAAAAGCGACATCTAGAATGTTTGCAGTTACTTGATTGTTATTTTTCTTTGTTAATATAATTTGTTTGTAAATATTGTATTAAGTATAAATTAGTCATTTTGTAACATAACACAAGCTCTGCTTAGCTTGGGGCTAGGTGATGTGATGTGTATTGACCAGCATTATTTTTATTTATTTTAAAACGTCATCTATTTCGTGTTGAACTTTGTATAGATGGGTCTTCGAAGTGAACATTTCAAATGGAATTAATTATGCAAACATACTTGCCTACCTATACTAGAAAACTGACCAACACGAATGAATAATGAAATTGATGGAATATTCTAATTTATTGAAATAAAGAAGACTAATGAATTTGAAACCATTGAATGAAAATATAAATGGCTTTTATTAGTAGATATTCGATCGCTTAGGTATAATAAATCGAATCAAAATCAAATTATGCTTAAATGTTGAAGCTAATGGCGCTAGAGTCCGTAAGAAAGTCCCAATTTTTTTCGAATTGGTGGTATTGACTTTGTGGCGTAGTTGGTCACTCCTTCATCAACTGTCCCGTAACGGGGGTTCAAGTCCCGCTGAAGTCGTCACGTTACGGAATAATTTTTAATTCCTTATTCCGCCCTCGCACTAAAATTAAATTTATAAGTTTGCTGTAATTTTTAATAGTATTTTAATTTACATATTAGTGTTTTGTGTGTAGTAGTAAGAGTAAGTATTAAGTAGATATTTGTAGGTACCGTTATTTACAAACAGCACGACAGAAAACGGTAGCTCCAACAAAACACATAACATAAGGTTTAGTAGGTACCTACTATTTGAATCAAATTAGACCAGCTTATCGTTAAATTTTGTTTACTCACTTGACAAGCGTACCCTGCCTACCACTTATGCCACACCTTTGATATGTCAATATTATACTTACCTGGTTTGCTAGGTATTAATTTAGTTTACCAATATACTATTATTATCAAGAAACCATTTTTTAAGTAGGTAATTAATAAAATGACATACATTAGAGGAAACGAAGCCAGCGTCTTGGACACTTCCACTGGTCAGTTAAACGACCTCTAGATTATTATTATATATATTATATTATTTAAGGGCTGTGGATTTTGTTAAACATAAATAAATAAATAAATAAATAAATTATTTACAAGAGTCTGCAGTTAGGTTAGTTGTAAAAACGTGTTTCAGTTTGTTTCTTTAATACATAATTAAGAAATTTTCATATGTAATTGTGATAAAAAAGAAACACAACAATAATATTTTTTTGCACAATAAATATTACATATAAAAGAAAGTACAAAACACAAAAAACTGTATTGCTCAGCTAATTCTGGCAGTAGGTACATCTTATGACACAGAAGCACAGGAAAAGCTTGAACAAATAAAAGTGCATGCGTATCTATTTGATATGAATTTAATGAGCACTTGATATTTGGGTCGAAGCCATTGAACCTACTTGAGATAGACAAATGATAAATTATGTTCTGTAGTAGGGTTTGAGTGGTTTTAAATTTGTAATTTTTAAGTATATATGTTGTATAAATAATTATCAATTATTTCTGGTTATTATAATTTTTTAGTCGCAGAATAAAAAGCTCTATTATTAACACTGGTATTGTTAACGTAATAAAGGCATTCCATCAACATTATTTAAAACAGTTTCAGTTCATCAAACATATTAAATTTATTGTAATAATTTATTTTTGGCGACCGATGTGGCGCGGTGGGCGAAGGTCCGCCTGCGACGCAGGAGGTTGCGGGTTCGATTCCCACCTCGGAACCAATTTGTGCATGATCTGCAGCAATTTGTTTCGTTGGTCTGGGTGTTTAATATATATATCTATCTATGTATATAATGTATTAAATATATCAGTTATCTAGTACCCCTAGCACAAGCTTTGAGTAGCTTACTTTGGGGCTAGATGGTGCTGTGTGGATTGTCCAGCATTATTTATTTACCTATTTAAAATTTTAGTATTTTTAAGGTAACAAAAGCACCGACATACATAAATAAATTCTACTACTCGAAAACGTAGGTCCTTAGCGAGGTATACATACAGATGTAATTTTGCAGAGGTGATACATTTTAGCCCGCACAACATCTTGCATGGTCATCCTAAACACCTTACAGGGCACCTAGGTATAAACAGATAATCTTTATGTAAACAAAGTATTTAATTACAGTTTTATCAATAGAAAAAGTTTACTTAGCATGATTATGATTATGCAAATGGAGCGAAAACCTAGCCTGCTAGGTACTACGTAGCATATTGCGATGTTTGGTATTATTGAAAAGGAAAACAAGCATTTTTTCCATAAAGAATTTACAAAAAACATAAATCCGTATCATCACACTTGACTTACTGTTTTTTTAAATGTTATATTTAATCAGATAGGTTATTTTAAAATGGTACAGTAAGGCACATAATAATACGACTTTCCATAAGAACCAGGGCATTTGTTATTGTATTTTACGAAGCAAGTCAGCTAGTATCTATTTTAAGACTGCAGATATCTTGTAGTATCGCCTTTCTTGATAATCTAGCCACGCTCATATCACAAAGGCAATGTCTGCAACTTTCTTGTTTTCTCTACTACAGTCCCTAGTTGGCAACATTACATAGTATTTTTATACTAAATTCGAAAGCTAGGGTGCATGTTTATTACCTCTTCACGTCAAAACTATTGAAAGGATTGGGCTGAAATTTGAATGGACGTAGTTTTGGAATAAAACATAGGCTTTTTTTATACCACCAAGGTGGCAAAAACAAAGGCTAGGTACTTTTCATCAATTATTTACGAGGGCGAAACCGCGGGGCAAAACTAGTATGTGTAGTTTTTGTTTGATTAACGACTTCAGTTGTTGGGTGCATTTGGATTGCGAAGAAAAAACTAGATTGTCCAGCCTATTTTTAATTAGTACTTTGTTGGTCACGTTTCTATTTACTTTTGTAAGTGGTAGATACTTACTAAAGAATAGATGACGACATGAAATTAGATCACCGTCCACGCACGATGCAGTCACCGTCCCGCAATCACCTAATTGATTTAGTACTGAACCTAGTTATCAAAGTTATTTCAATAGAAAGCTGTCATCTTGTTATTACAACTAGCAATCAGGTAATTGCAGTGATGAACGCCTATTCTAAGAGAAATATTACACTATAATAGATATTATTTATCGCGAAAGATGCATGAATATTTTTATTTCTTACGATAAAGATACGGACCGGATCTTGGTGAAATTTTGCACAGACATATTAGTAAGTCTAAACCTAGAATCGGCATCAACTACATTTTTGTTGTCATCCTGAAATAATTCACCATGAAGGATTGTATGTTTCTAACCGTTTTCTTAAAATAATAAATTGATCTTTGATGATTTGGAACAGATGGTTACTTTTATCCCCGTAAATACAGTTGCGGGCACAAAAATGTTAATATTAATATAATAATGTAAACGATTTTACCGAATTTATCTTTCTTTTTTTAAATTCTTGGGCAATAATCAATTATATTAACTTCACAAGTTTGGCAAGTTTGACAGTTTGGCTTTGTGTGATTGTTTATAAAGCAGACAGCTGTTTAATTTTAAAACAAAAGAACCGTCTATGATTTTCATATATTCATGACAACTTCTGTCGGGTAAGTTAGTGAGAATATTTTTTTTTGTAACTATCCAGTTTAATTGTTAGGTACCTATAACGCTTAAAATAAACATAGTTGTTCTCGCGCTAGCGTTAACAACAAAAGAACGAAAGTTAACCAACAAAGCTACTAAGTAAATTAGTCAAAGAGAGAGGTACATACCTTCGCATACCAATTAATCGTTTGTTTTGTACGGAAGCTAGTTAATTGATTAGAGGCTATAACCATTACAAAGTAACGGCAAACGCTGGGAAGGTACAGACCTGTCCGGTTCTTCATCAATTAGTTTCCCTTCACTAAAAAACAATAAAACAAAAATTGTAAAAAAACCAAGGCCGACCTTGTGAGGTCAATCATCATCTTACAACTTAGTTGTTACCTGGTTTTCGCGGAACTGAGTTTAGGTTTAAAAAAAGAATGTTTAAGCCCGCCATTTTGAATTGTGAAGGTTCTTTTGACGCGCTGTAGTTGTAAACGTTTTTTTGTATGCTGTTTCTAGCATGCTTTTTCAAATAAAGAATTCAAAAAATTATATTACCTTTTACCAAAATTGTGAAAGTAATCAATAACTGTACCTAAAAGTTCAATCATTTATTATTGTTCGTGAGCTTAATAGTTATGTAAGCAACCCACCTACCCACCCACCTAAACATGTAGGTGGTAAGTATTGCTATAATACATAATTTTGGACCAGAATTCACTGATAGATGCTATAAGTTTATGATTGTCAGTAAAAAAAGATATCACTAAGTAAAGAGCGAGAAGTTGAGTGAAAAGATAGGCTGTTCAAAAACAACAGAGTAAAAAGTGTGACTGACTGAGTAGGTATCGCTCTCAGCGATAGGTAAGGCCGCGTTTATTTTAATATACCTACCTAATTATTTGATTTGTTTCTTACTTTCACAAAAAGTGTTCATTCATTCAGTACCAACCTAAAAGGTATGTTATTCCTAATAAAACTGAAATTTGGTCTTTCCTTCTCGGACTAGCTAGGGCTTTACCTATAGGTATCGTTAGACCAATGAGGAAATAAATACCTAGAACCTATTTTGAAAATTTCTCCAAAAATGTCACCAAGCTTCAATCTTAGTATGAAATCAATGTAAAATTAAACATTAGGTACGTAATGGTGAAATTGGTCTGAGGCGGCAAACTCGGCACTATCTCAAATTAACGTAAATGTAAAACACTAGAAGATTATTTGGTCATTAGTAGGTAGTGGACAACCGTTAAGTGGAATGTTAAGCTTCACGAAGATAGATCATTGACAGGCAGACAAATGGACGGGGAATTGACGGGCACCTGATAAATACTCTTAGAACTCTATCAAAACCCGTTCAACAGAAGTAGTTTCTTGGTTGCGGTGAACGGTTGGAAAGCACAAAAGATTTTGCCGTAAAGAGTTACGATCATTAGGGAATTACGTGTAATAAAACCTCTATGATTCTTTTTATGAGGATAGCTAGCACCTACTAAAGAGGTTGTTATAAACTTCGAGAGAACTCTTTGTACAGTTTGAAAAAAGAAAAACGAAAGTTCTTTATTCTGAAACCTCTTTGAGTTCTGTTTCTTTTAAAATTTGTATTTAGAATTCCAATCAAAAGCCCATGTTTTGATGGTCAACTCAGGGTTTTTGTTATTTTTATTAAATTACGGAAAATGTAAGCTTTTTAGATCTCTTTTATTTAATGTGTACTTTTTGTGTTTACGTTTTTTTTCCCCTTTACCTTATTTATTTATTTATGTTTAAGGCTTGCTTGGTTACCTTCCCGTTACAGTGATCGTGATTACAGGGCAAACCGTATATCTAATAAAAAATCATTGTCATGTAAACAAATCGAGAAAGTTCGATCGAGAAAGTTTAATTACTAGATGCTGTGTTTTGTTTGATTCAGGTTGAAACAGAGACAAGATGTGGTCGACGATACACAAGGTGGCTGCAATAGTGCTTCTCAGCGCCCTTATCAAAGGAGATCTACCTGAGGATGACTTCAGGATAATAAACAGACAAGGTAACATTCTAACTTGTTTCAAAAATAAATAATCTCTTAAAACACATAAATGGTCACTATCTTAAAAGCGTTAGTAATTAGTATTTCCATGTATTACGTGTTATAAATACTCTAGCAAAACACAGGGACTGATCGTACAAAAAAAAGTCCCTAGACCGGAATGGAACTCACAACCTACTGCGTCGCAGGCTGACGTTTACCCGCTGCGTAACAGAGGGCTCATCCGTACCTTAAAAAACTAATCGATTTTTGATATTTACTTACTGAAATAAATTTGCACGCTAGTATTTCAGTGTTTTTTTACCAAATATTTCACAAAAAGTTCGGCTCGAAAATAAGTTTAAAGAGATCATCTCTCTAGATGGCTCGTTGGTCAAAAATAAATAATGCTGGAAAATCTACACAGCATCATCTTGTCCCAAGTAAAGTGGAGCTTGAGTTATGGTATTAAAAACTAGATGACTGATATACTAAATATCAATACAAAGAGCTACCTTTAGACTGTTTGCAACCGTCTGCAGTTAGCTCAATGGTTTCAATTGTAATACTAGTTGTAATTTTTCTATTCCTTGCTTGTAACTTTCTTTGTTAATAAAGTAAAAAAAAAATACATTAAATATAAATATATTTTTGTTATACATGGAAAACAACCAGTACCCGGGAAAAAATATTGGCAGATCGTAAAAACATTTGTCACTAGGCAGGAATCCAACCCGCAACCTCCAGCATCGCAGGCGGACCTTCCGTATACCTCAGCAAATCGTAGCTAAAATATGTAGTTTTTATAGCCTAGCCTAAGAATATCAACTTTATAATAAAAGATATGCACACGTACATATGTAGGTGTGACTCAGGACATTCAGGGTTTTTCCTATTTGATAAAAATATTTGCATAACATTAAGTAGGTACATAGCATACAGGCACAAGCTCGCTTAGATATAAACGAGGCGTAGCTTAAAAAAATAATCTTAATCATCATCTCATTATTCTTCCATTTTAACCTTCTCCTGGCCTCAGGTAGGATTTTGTAGATTTTTAATTTAAAATCTAGCTATAAAAAAGGTAGGTAGCTATAAAAAATTGACATAAAATCCTTCGTAGGTCCTGGAATTTATCAAATTTAATTTTCTATAGCTTCTGTGGGAATTGTTCATACAGAATATACCATTGATAGTCAAGTGTGAGACACACGATTGTAGTTTCTAGAATATAATTACCAGTCGTAAATCCTACAAATATTTATTCATACTCATGTCTGTTTACTTTGTTAGTGATGTTTACCTATCTTGTCGTTAATGTGTTTGTCAGAGAGAAAATGAACTTAACAAGGGAAATCTAATTAGAAAATTACCTGTTCAGAATGAAACTTAAATTATGAACTAGGAGATTAAATTAGGAAATTACGATGGCTGAGATTTGTAGAACCTACCCGATACCTTAAATAAATAAATTATTTTAAAATAATTTGGCTCCTGAACACACAGTTTTGTAGCTTATGGATTCATTACTGTCCGTAAAACTATCATAAATAAATAAATAATTCTGGACAGTCCACACACCATCATTTAGCCCCAATAATATCTAAATACTTTCGAACCATTTATACAATTACTGCCCGCGGCCTGGCACGCTTAGTTTCTAATCGTATCTCGTGAAAACTGATTTATATGACGAAAAGAAGCCTATTAGTTATCCCGAATTAATTTCAGCCTGATCCATTCAGTAATTATACTTCTCCGACATAGTGTTTAATTTCTTTTGACGATATGAAATTCAAAACAGTTTCCGTTATATGTCCTGTAACAATAACCGATTGTCACTTTGAACATATAACAAAATTTAAGAGTAAAAAGCATCAAACATACAAGCATTCAACCAGATATCCGGTGTTGTTATGCGCAAATCTGTGTAATTATGTTATCTCGTCTCGTCAAATAGCTGAAAAGGAGACATATTTTGTATCTTGGGCAAGGACTTAGGGTTACATTTTAAAGACTCAGCAACAATGTATGTGGCATACAGTTAGCGCTTAAATCGGCATTTCACTGGTAATGGGTTCATTAATGTTGAAATAATAAGAACTCTGATTGGTATACTATGAAAGCTGAGTTCTTCATAAACTCAAAACTTAGTAATTCTCAGATTTAATTTATTATCATAGCAAATAACGTTTTATTTTATTAGACGTGCCATCCCAAACAACATAAACTTTGCTATTCATTACAAAATTATTCTAACACCATAGTGTGAAAAACAAAAAGATAAACCAGATTTACCATGAATGAATACATTAGTTATAAACATTCAATATGCTAATGAAAACAATTTATGCAGATAAGTAAAGTTAATATTTACTTCAGCCTAGAAATTTTAATTTTATTAACAGCATTATACATATAATCTCGCGTACGGTTGTATCGCTATCGAACTACCTAGGTCATAGGGACGATAAATATTTATCTAAATAAATAAATAGCCCAGTTCAAAAGCTATCCATATACACTGCTGTAGTTCTTAGATAACTTATTGATCTTCAAATTCCGATTAATTATTACCCGTCAAAACAAATGTCATCGAAAGTAATTAGTTCATATCTAAGTAGGAACAGAAAAAGCTGTATAAAAACTATTTCGTTTACGTCTCTTTATCTATCTATCTCTATATTTTAGCAGAAGTCCAGAACCAAAGGTTACATGACAAAATAAATGAGTATCTTAAAGTCCCATTAGATTTAGATTAAGATATTTTGCGAATTTAGTATATGAGCCTTAAATGTAGCCTTAAATATTTTGGAAGCTGATGATTATTCAAACTTCTACGTGGGTTTCAATCTAATTACACGCCAGTTGAATTATATCTCGTAAAATACCACAGCTATTTCACAGAATGAACGCACTGGTTAAGAAATCCTTGAATGGCGCCTTACCTTTACTTACAATCGACAGGTTGTTGACCAAATCAATCTAATATTTTAATTTCAAATTGCTGGCGTCTAACAATCTGAATATTACGAAATCGTCTGGTTTGGTTTAATGATTTTTACAAGATGGGATCTGGGCTATTTTTTCTGTCATTCCGTAGATTACTTGGTGCGATAGAATTTGATCATTAGTTTTTTGTGATTGGATCACGATTTTATAAAATTATACCTATATATTTTTTGCACACCATCGAAATTCAAGTTTTCTTCCTTCGTTTTAGTTCGTTTGGTTTAGTAGTTACACTTGAGTGAAAATTGATTAAAAATACCAAAATAGAAGTACTATATTCAAAATTTCAGCCCGATCCGATTAGTAGTTTTGGCGTGAGATGGATGTTTTATCAAACATTCATGCATCCGAACTTTCAACTAACGCAACTTGAAACTAACACTGAATTTAACCAATTCCTAATATTCAAAACAGGATGGTATTGTTAGAAGGACGTTCTTTCAGACCCACAAACCCGAGCGAATGCCTCCTCAGGCTTTTAAACACATTATAACGTACATGTCGATTCGAGATCCTTCCTTCGATCAATATTTATCTCGACTCCAAGCATATGATTTTTAGCTTTTTGTTCGGAATTCTCGACAAAACTTGCAGCTAACTCTAAGACCGACTAAGCAAAGTACATTTCATTATCGTACAGTTCACAGTCCACCTTACCCGCCTACCGGCAGGTTCTTGACCGAATATTCAAATTTCAGATCTGCTGGCGTCTAACAGCGATACCTTCGAAGATAAGAGCACTCGATCATTTTCGCAACTGCTGTTCGATGTGGCAAGGGACCAGCTGATCGTGGGCGCAAGGTGAGTTGCTATTTATAACCCTAGGAAATGTTATTTGTTTTCGGTGGTAGCGGAGGAGGAAGCGGATTTTTTGACAGGATTGTACAGAACTTTTCGGTGCGGTGACTTCTTTTCTTGTAGATACTCGAAGATGACTATCTTGCCCTTACGTATTGCCAATTCCACTGTCTTTTTAAATGATAGGTTAACTTAAAGACTAGAATTTAAAAAAGTTTAGTAATGAAGGATTATCCATCTATACGCTAAACATACCTACTTCCCTGAAACAAAAGCGTATATCACCATGCTTGGTAGGCATTGTGATGATGGCAGTGGGACCGGTTACTAAAAATATATATAGTATATTTCAGAAAAGGTTTATTAAGTAAAATAAAGTAGGTGTAGGTGCTTAAACTAAACATATTTCAGACGTTTCATCGGTTTTTTAAGAAAAAGTATTATTCTAACAATTGAAGTTTATTAGCTGATGGATGTGTCGCGTCGTGACACTAAGTTGACGTTTGTATTGCCACAGGCAACTTCCGTTAAAAAAACTGTCAAAATATCCTCCGCAATGACCGCTTCCGCTATCATCTACTAAAACGTAGCCTAACTTATTAAAAGTAAGCACAAATACGTAAGGTTTAGGCTTATTGATGTGAATTCAATTTGCAAACTAAATTTGTGGTAGGTCTGGTAAGTACTTGTGAATTCTAGAAGGTATTTGCGACTATGCGAATGATTTACGTTAACGTTTTAGGAATAACTTGTTGAAAATGAAACTAAATATCTATTGAAAAATACCAATGGGCAGTTCCTCCTTCAAACAAATTGCCGAAAACTTTTGTAGTATCAAATCTCTCTCACTTCCAGCAAGAATGTATTGAACTCTAGGAAAGAGACACTGAACGGGACTCGGGACTGCATCAACCTGGTGGATCGGTTTTTATTTTAACCGATATTGGCTGAGGGCCGAGACATATATTCGTAGCAAGATTAGCAATCCTTGATTCGCTTTAACATTTGTGGACTTACAAATCTATCACGGACGTCCTTTGTCTCGGCCAACATTTGGATACGGTATACTAAATGAAAAATCTAGTTCCTAGATTTCTTACATCATTCAACGAAATGTTTTGGCGAGCAAGTCTGCCTACGACTCGAATTCTGTTGCAAGCTAGTTGCAACTTCTAGGTTTCATAACCGTATAAAATACTGATCAAATTCCTACGGGGTGAAAGTCGGAAGAACGCAATTTGACGTAAGCAACCTCATCAAGATGATTTGATATGGTTTGTGGTCTGATCTCTCATGTCCCGAGTGTTCTGTGACCATGAAACATTATCTCATTTGGTTGTAAACAAAAACTTTGGCTTCAGATCATATTTTGATAGACATTTTGTTTGTTTTGTTTTTATTGGATTGAATGTTATTTCGACATCATCATCATCAACATCAGCCACAACCACTGGTGGACATAGGCCTCCCCTAATGAGCGCCATAGCGCCCTTTCTTCAGCTTGACGCATCCAGCATCTGCCAGCAGTCGACATGTCAGTTATTTCGACATGAATGACCAGAATTTGTAAACCTACAAAGACTTTATTACTCTAAAGTCTTTGTAGGTTTACAAATTCTGGTCATTTATTAGGAAACGTCGAAAGGTTAGTTAACAAAATGACAAATTATAAACAGAAGGTTGAGTGCTTAGAATGTTGGTAGCATCACTACGAGTACGAGTAGACTCTACGAGAAGTTTAGCTGTATCTTTTGTATTATAATATTTTTCTTCATAGCAGCTCGTCGTCTCAAATAGAATTCCTTTATTACCTCAATTAATCTACTATCTGCGACCGTTTCAATATTCTCAAAAACATTAAAAAATTTAAATCATCACTCACCAAAGCTCGTAAATTAAAGTTATGAAACATTTTAAGACACTGTTGATAAGCATACCAGTCTAATAACAAACAGAAACAAGTTAAGTCGTCCACCTGACTGTCACCATGATATAAGATAGTCGTTATCAGAACTGGTTAACGGTATGTCTTCACTAAGGTCTCCGTTGCATAAGATGAGTGTGTAAAGTTGTATGTTTGGTGCAAAATGTTCACATAGCACGTGTTTTAATGGTGGGAAGACCGTTTTGAAAATAACACCTCATTATGTCTCAGTTTAGAATTCAATAATGTAGATTGGATGGTTTCGTTCGGTTTTGTTAGGACACTCTTGTAAGAATTATAAACTATAGATACGTTAAGTTACATACAAATTTGTGACCCAAAATTCAAAAGTTCATCATAGTTTAATTTTATTTATTCCCATCATCATCATCATCTGCTTATATTAGTCTACTGCTGGATATAGGCATAATAAGCGCCATAGCATCTCTCTATTTATTCTCAATAGCAAACAATTACAGGTCTTACTTTAAACAAAATTTAAACTGAAGTTGTCTTACTTAAAGTATAATCAGCCCCATTGTCCACGAATTATACATTAACATAGTACGGTGGAAACGGTAACAGAAATTTAATTTATCTGATTATGTTTCCAGATTTAGGTCACTATCCAATATGGACAAAAACCTTGTTAGCTTTGGGTCTGACGAATACAACAAACACTGTAATCAGAGCAGCTTGTTGAAACCGTTTTTAATAATCAAAACCAGGAAGCCCGTTTTTAGCCGCTACTGTGTAGATCTCCCCAAATTTGTGCTTCATGTCAATCTTCTGCTGATCATTTGCAAGTTTTGAAACTAATCACCGATATATCATGTTTCATTTAGCCATGACACAAGCTCTGCTTAGCTTGGGGCTTGATGATGATATGTGAAGTCCAACATTATCATCCGCCTTCCCGGCCTTCCCTTATAGGTTAAAACGATTTCAACAAATTATAAAAACGGAATCGCTAAAAACTCTTCGCTTAAATGTCAGGCATAGGTACGTACCCAATGCATTGATTTAATGCAATAACACCGTGTTAATTAACAGGATATTTTCAAATTAAGTTGAGAAACACCGACAGAAAGCTACTGGAATGCGATAACAATCGTGCGACCACCTGCTTTCAAAAATGTTTAATCTGATCACGTGTACCTGTGGGTATTGAAAGAATGCATGAAGATGCTGACTTCATACTTTACACATCAAATTGTTTCCTGGTTCGTCATCATCAGCTCAAGTCCACTGGTGGAACTGGGCCACCCGTAATGACAGTCATCGTCACATCTTCAATTGGATAGTTGTGTACGTCGTTATTAACCTTTGTTAATACTAATAATATTGTAAAGAAGAATGATTTAGATAGTTGTTGTGTTTTTCACGTACCTAAACTCAAAAACTACCGGACCGATTTCCAAAATTCCCCATTATAATGTGACATTATCTCGGAGTAACATAGGATGTACCTTACTATAAGATCATAGATATCGCTACTAAAACTTTAATTTTGTAAATCAATGTGTAAAAAGTTTCAAATGTTTTTCTACGCAATGCGCTGCGGAAACAATTGATGATACAACAACAAATTTGTTTCACAATATTATAGAACCATTTCCTTTTGAATTATTGCACGAAATTCCATTCAAAAGAAAATATAAACAAAATACTACTAGAGAAAGAAACACCGGGAAAATATAAATCGTACTGAAGGGTAGGTGAAGGATGAAAAATGCACAATGGTCAATAAGTTCGTTTTATTGGTTTTTGACTCAATATACAACTCTCAGAGCCCTTAGTAGCTATGGTTACAATGGTCCGTAGAGCGTAGAGCGAAAATTTTTTAATTGTAAGTAACCGGATGATACTGGCGCAGGACCGTATGGAGTGGCAAAAGTTTGGAGGCCTAAACCCAGCAGTGTGTGAAGTCAGGTTGCGGATGATGATGATTTAAGTAACCGGACAATGCCGAGGCGGGCAGATAGTGTTTATTTAATGATCTTTCTCATGACCAAATGAAAACCATGAATCCGACAGAAAACGTTAGAAGGTATATTATATGAAAGTCTCGAATCCATATTTCTTGTCGTATCATTACGGTACCCTTTAGTTCTGGTCTGTGTATGGTGTTGACGCGGAAACCCGGCTGACCTCGGGTTCACTTTCCGGATGTCGACTGGCGTTCGTCTCACACAATCGTGCTCGTTGTTTCATCCATAGTGTCTGTGATATACAGGGTGTGTTGTGTTTACTGTAGGTCTCTACTTTATAACTTTAAAATGACTGGCTGGCTCTTATGAGGATTTTCGTTTTTTGAAAGGTTTCTAGTTGATGTTCGGCTGTATGCATGTATACTCTGTCAATAGTGGATTAGTATTGATTATTATTTTGCTGTTAAAAGTAAAAATAATGTTTTCTACATATATGGTCTCATAAATTTTAATCCCGATGGATCGCTATTTATAATGCAGAATTAAAAAAAACAGTGCTTAATTAATGGTTCGTATAGAAATCGGTTTTTAGTTTGATTCAAAACAATCAAATTTTATTGTTTACGCACTAGTTAGCCCCACTAAGTATAAGAATGGTTTATTGTTTACTAGGTTGGTAAGTGGATCAGGTAATTTTGTTCATATTTTTCCTTAAAAAAACCTTTTTAAATTATACCTTTGTTTGACTACAATCTCACTTGTTGGTAAGCGACGACGTGAGTTCACGTGAGTGACGACGTCGCCGAATATGTATCACGAAAGTCTAGAAGAACCTTTTATTAAAAATTTATGAAAAGAAAATCATTAACTCCAAAGCCTCATTCTGCCTGTTCATTTATGTACTCTAATCGTAATAAATGGATTTGGATCGCCACAGCCTAGCGGTTGAGATCAAACGTGTACACTGTTTGCCATATTATGTCAATACGTGAACATTCGTTATGATAATTGTTTATTCAAGTGATTGTTGAATTCATTCACGGAAACGTTATGCTCCAACTCATGTCTGGCTCGCTCAAATTACAAAATATATCTCGTGTAAAATATAAGTCTCAGCTTCTCACCAAAATTATGTTGTTAATTTACTCGCAGAAGCGACGACGATATTTTAATTGCATAACCAAAATACGCTAATCTTGACCCAGGTTACTTATTTGAGCCGTTTGGGGTGGAATCATCTTGGTCCTTGGGGTCCTGGGGCACTCTCAATTTATAAAGATCTTACCAAACTTCTCATGGAGTCCACAGGTGATCGGAATGCTGGCTTCTACTTTGGTAAATTTCGGCATATGTAGAATTTTAAGTTAAATGTTTTGTAATATAAATACCAAAGTTTTCGACGTCGGTACGTAGGAATTCTATAAAAAAATAGGCTGCATGTACCTTGAAATCCTGAATGCCTTCAAAAATTTTGGTGAGACAACTACAGCATACCAGCAATAGTATCATTTACAATGCTCATTTTTTCAACCAAGGCCCTTACATAATTTTCCAAAATGGTCTTACACAGCCCAAATGGGAAAGCAGATCCGTGGTTGTGAAACGCTATCTCCTTATTTAGATTGAATAATTACGTTCTTACCTCGAATAAATTAATATATCAGCTTGTTTGTGTAAATAATGAGATAAATAATGTTTCCTCTACGTGTAGATTACCTAAAGAAAGTACCTACTTCAGACCAATTCGATGTGAAATGTTTGAAAACTACTACAGAAGATTAACTGTAGTCACGAGCTTGGATAGGAATTTCATTTTTTTTTAAATAATAATCAAATTTTATTTTTAATATTTTTAGCATTTTTCTTAGAGGTAAGATCTTAAATAAACAATAAAAATTATTAAATTAATAAGGAATACCTACACGGTGGTTCGGTTGCCAAAGGTCTAGTCAGCTAATTAGGAGAAACCTATGTACAGCAATGGACTAATAAAGGCTGATGATGATGAGCGGTTTGTTTATAAATATAAATCAACCAATTCGGCTGAAGTATATAGTTATTTAGCTAATAGATGCAACGTATTAAGTAGGGGATTTGTTTGATACTACTGTCATTAAGGGACACAGCGAAGTATGTGGTGGCAAATAAATGAAATGAACTATAATAAAAACTATAAGAACTAAAATAAGTGGATTTTGGCCTGTGTCAACAAATTTTTCGAGAGTATGCATTGCTTGTTTATTGCAGCAATAATCTCGTAATAAAACCTCGTTGTTTATGAAATAGCTAGTATTTATACAAAAAAGCCAAAAACATAACTTGTCATAAGGGTGATTCCATATTTTCTAATTAATGCTCAAACCAAATACGAATACTATTCCTAAGATACCAGAATCATATCTAGAAGAAAGCTTTGTGAGAATTTAGAACTAAATCTATGCAAAATTTCAATTTGACCGATGCGTTCTGTGATTTAGTCATGAAGATATAAAAAACATCCAAAATTCGCATTTAAAATATTCGAGTGATGGTCATATCATCCTGTATAAAATCATCGTAGTCTTTTAATCTACTGTGCAATTCTTACTTCACGCAGTAACTTGAGACTTGACATAGCATTCGTGATTGCACATACAAGTGTATAGTATTTCGCACGAGCAATACATGCAGTTTCATATCTATTGCGGTTATTTATCTACTTATTTCTCGTATTACATTTTGTAGGCACGTTTAATAGGTATTGATGTGTGTAATAAAATTTATTGACTTGCCTAGTTATGACGCGTAGCCAATTGTACAAATGGAAGCGAAAGGTCAACGAAATTACGCTACCATGAATAATTTGGAGCATTTATTTTGGAATATAAGAAGTTGTCTGGCTTCATCATCATTATCATCAACGTATATTAGTCCACTGCTGGACATAGGCCTCCTCTTATGAGCGCCACACCGCCCTGTCTTCAGCTTGCCGCATACAGCATCTGCCTGTAAGTCCAGATTGTCATTCCACCTGGCCGGAGGGAGTTCTATACTAGGTTTACCTACTCAAGGTCTCCACTCAAGTGTCGGTTCTTCGCGTGAAGTGGGCGGCCCACTGCCACTTTCATAATCAAATTATTTTAGCTATTTCTATAACTTTGGTTCTCTTTCGGATGTTCTCTCAATTGTTTTGAATATTAACTCGCCATTTTTAATTATGTTAGGTACTACCTACTTTTTCTGATTACCAGTGTGAGTTAATCCTAAAAGTTAATTGTTTACTTAAAAAGGCCGCAGGCATGACGTAGAGAGTTGATTTGATGATGCTGAATCATTAAAGTTTTGAGACCTGTATCTTACTTGAAACCTATAAATGTAATATCTAAATGTAAGATATGTATTGCTCTGTGTTACATAGATGTCAATCAATAAAGTGTCATATAGTGTTTATAAACAATGATGGTAATTGACATCAATGTAACACATGAAACAACGAAAACGGAGCTTCGTGGCCACCAAAGGCCACTTTGTATCTCTTCATAAACTAGACAAAATATAACTACTACATGTAGAGGTAGGTTTAACAAACTGTACCTACGTGAGAATTTTGGAAGTCCTTTGTTTAACGAAATTATATGATAAAATAAGTGAGGGTGCCACTTTAGGTGCTGTTTCCTTAATACATAATAACAATGAAAGATGCGATCAAACATTTATAATTCTTCTTGATATTATGTTACTGTTTGTTAATTTTATGAACTGTTTTTTATTGTCACCTGTGTCCAAATAAATGTTTTTTCTATTCTATTCTTGAATCTAAAACAGTTTTTTTGAATTCACTCTTATGTGCTCAACAGAGATGCCTTGTATCGTCTATCGCTCCGAGAGCTTCACCAAATGGAACGAGCTGATTGGCTGGCCTCGCCAGAGAAGACCAAGCTCTGTCAAGACAAAGGGCAGACGGAAGAAGACTGCCACAACTACATCAAAGTTCTTCTCTCGAATGGACACAAGCTTTTCGCTTGTGGGACGCATGCCTTTAGCCCTGCTTGCACGTGGAGAGAGGTTTGCGATTTTAAATTAAAATTTAGTGAAATGTCCGTAAAGACACCAATAAACATTTAAGATAGTTAAGTTACAGGTATCTAATAGATAGATAGAAAACACTTTATTGCACATCTAAATAGAAATATCAATATACAATAAAATTACTCAGACAATCTAATATATCAAAGCAAGACAAAAACATGAAATATTTTTTTTTAAACTTGGAATTTTCACATGGATTTGATCTTACAAAGCATCATCTAGCCTCAAGCTAAGCAAAGCGTGTGTTACGTATACTAGATAACTGGTATACTTAATACATACATACATAGATTTATATTTTTATTATACATAGAAAACACCCAGACCCCGAACAAATATTTGTAGATCGTACTAACATTTTGTCCCAAGGCGGTAATCGCCCGCCGCGCCACATCGGTCGTCAAAAATAATCTCAGCTATAATTGAATGTCATATTTGACACGTAAGAGTAAAATAATAAAATTAATCTTTTTCCAGTTGGAATCCCTAAATACCGTGTCTGACTACATGAGCGGCGTGGCTCACTGTCCGTACAACCCTCACTCCAACGTGACCGCGATCCTGGCCGCCAGTGGCGAGTACTACGTCGGCACTCCCACTGACTTCAGCAGCTCTGACTTCGCCATCACCAAGTAAGAAGAGATATTATCATCCTTTAATTCATGACATTCCTGCAAATATTTTGAACAGTTAGGGTAGACCGAGGCGAATCGGATCACAGGGCGAATCGGATCAAAATAAGATATTAATTAAAATTTAAAAAACCGCTCTACACTGAACGCAGTTACAGCTACACGTGACTGCTTCCCCTCTCCCCGCGTCGGTTGCTATTTGTTAAACTTAGATATCACGCGTACTTCAGCACCAGCGATGCTCGCGAGCCTTGCAGAACTGACACCACGGCCATTTTTGCACCAATTGTAAGGTACGTAATAATGATAACTTGTATTTTGGGTAAAACATTGATGGGATTGTGAATGTATTTGTGTAATGTTATTCAGTATGGATCTAGTTTTGATAAACCTTATGTGTTTCCTGTAAATTGTTAACGGTATTCTGACTTAAGTCATTTTGTGAATCCATTGATATGGGGCGAATCGGATCAGATCATTTGGGGCGAATCGGATCAGTCTTTAAATTACTTTTCTCTTCTTTATAATCCATGTTTTATTGTTTTAGGTGATTTGGACGTAAGAAAAAAACTGACCAAGCTCAGTGGTCTCAAGAAGATACGAAAAAAGCTCAGACAAGACATTTTGAAATTGAGCAACCGTGTGTACATGTTACATCTGACACCATTGAACAAATTCTTTCCTCTCCGTTAATGAGCCCAACCATATCAAAGAAACCTCATAAACTGACGCAGCCCATTTTACACCTGACATCACCACAAAGTAAAGATAATCTCCTTATAAAAAACGCTAAGAAAAGACAAAATATTGAAATGAAAAAAATCTGTAGTTAAAAAAAAAGGAAAGATAAGGGGAATATAAATATTAAAAAGAAGAAAATTAAAATTATGAGTTCGGTTGGGTGAAGAGACTGGTATTACATTCTTTTGCCCAGAAAAAAATTGTTCACTCGTCAATAGAAGACTGGATCTAGTGCAGGGCCTGTGAAAACTGTGCTGACAGAAATGGTGCAAAAGGACCGTAAACTTGTGATTTATGTACCGATAACTGATTGAAGTGACTGAATTAAGTTTTATTCTAGTTTTAAGTATGATTGTAAACACAATTCATTGAGAATTTTATATATTAATGACCAATGAATTATGTTAGATCCGATTCGCCCCCAATTTTGGGGCGAATCGGATATTTCTCATAGTTACGTTTTATTTTTATAAAAATTAAAATGTAAGTTTTAAATAATGTTTGATATGTTAAATGATAATAAAAAACTATATTGATTAAAGCCAAATTAATAAAGACTGTGATTCTTTGAAAAAAGTACTTGTTTTTTTACTTCAAAGTCAAACTGATCCGATTCGCCTCGGTCTACCCTATCATTACGGATTTGCAGACGCAGCGCTTCTTCTTTAACTTCGTGGACTACCTACTCTCATTTCGTCAAAACTGTTCACAGAAAATTGTTTTGAGAATCATGGTTTGGGTGTTTTAGGTTTGTGATTTCCTTCACATAGCTACGCGTACGCTTCCCCAAACAGAGAAGATATTTGCCATAGTCCCTAATCTAGAAAACGGATTGGTAACTGCAGTGAAGGATTTAAAAATACGCAGAAGGAAGCTATAGCCCTTCTGGTAGGTTCCCTTAGTCGGCTCATACACGGGATGAGTTGGATTTTTAACACCAAGGCAATGAGATTTGCCTTCTGTACATAACATAAATCCAGTAGCGTCATTGTTAAATTGCTACCGTTCACAATGACCTTTTTAATGCCATGGTTTCAACTGAGTGTTCCAATTAGGTACGTTTTTCTCTGATTAGGAATATTATGAATTAAATCCTATAAAATGTTGACTACATAGTGTGTAATTGTCCGTAGGAGTCGCGGCGCCTCCCACCGAGACATGGCCATGCTCCGCACCACTCAGTACGACTTCAACTGGCTGAACGAGCCGCAGTTTGTAGGCAGCTTCGAAGACGACCATTTTGTTTACTTCGTGTATAGGGAGATTGCGGTCGAGCACATTAATTGTGGAAATGTAAGTTTTGATATTATTTTGTGGCGATCTCTCATCTACGAAATTTTACTAAAATAGCACGACCTTCTAAGGAATTTTGGGGAGAGCAAAACCTAAGTTCCTAGTACCTACTATCTATAATTCTTTAGATTTTGCTAGCAGACCTGATTGACTTGACAGAATTTATTTTAAACTTGCCTCTGGTATCACACTCAGAATATAAATGCGAAAGTTTTTAGATGTTTGTTATCTTTTCATGACAAAAATAATGAACTGATTGGGCTGAAATTTTGAATAGACGTAGGTCCCTTTATTCTTCTTAATCTTCTTTAGCTTTCTTTCATCAATTTCCACGCTTGTAAAGCCGCTGGAACAGCTATTTAATAACAAAATATCCTCCCCACACAGATGATCTACTCCCGCATTGCGCGCGTCTGCAAGAACGACTCGGGGGGTGTTTTGATGATGAAAGAGAACTGGAGCACATTCCTGAAGGCGCGCCTCAAGTGTTCCGTCCCCGGGGACGTTCCTTTCTACTACGATCATGTCCAGGGAGTGGAGTATTTGCCGCAGGAGAAAATCCTCGTCGCCACTTTCACTACTCCTGTGTAAGTATTACTATCATTATTGTATCCATTACAACTTCCTTCTTATTAAAAAACTAGCGACCTGCCCCGGCTTCGCGCGGTTTTATTATACATATTAAATACGATATGATATGAACCTTCCTCTTGAATTACTTTATGTATTAAAAAAAACCGCTTCAAAATCCGTTGCGTAGTTTTAAAGATTTAAGCATTCAAAGGGACATGGGGATATAGGAACATAGGGACAGAAAAACCGACTTTGTTTTATACTAGTGACTACATTTTATTATTATTTATTACTTTAAAGTTAGTATTTGAAGACGTCAGTGACGCAGCGGGCGAAGGTCGGCATACGACGCAGGAGGTTGCGGGTTCGATTCTCTCCCTCGGACAAAAAATATGTAGACATTTGTTTCAGAAGTTCCAAGTATTTTCGACGTATAATAAAAAAATATAAAAGTAGTGGTATAATTGAAATCAGAAACCAATAAGTTAATTTCCTTAGACTAACAGAATATGCACTTGTATACAAAATAATTTAAAAAACGTGTGTTTTCTATGTATTATAATAAAAAGGCTTATCTACATCCTATAACACAAGGTCTACTTACATCGAGGCTAGATGATGCTGTGTGAATTGTCCAGCATTATTTCTTTACTTCATTTAAAGAGAAAGGAAACCGACGTAAAAATAAAATCAATTTAATAAAAATGTGATAAAAACACAAACCGCCTGTAATTATTGTCGCGTACCAGCCATTATCCAATCTCCGGGGAAGGTCAAGGCGAAAGCAATTAAAAACCAGCAGGGCTACAACATTATCAGTGGTTTTCAATATCACGGGAAAATAAACACTTGGCTACTTTATCAAGAACTATTTTGCTTTGAAACGTAATAACGCTTTGATAACATATGAAGATGTTTTAATTAGTTCCAATTAAAATTGTTTCTTAAAATTGTGTTTAGCACAAAATCCGCACAGCATCATCTAGCTCCAAGCTAAGCAGATTTTTGCTATGGATACTAGCTGACTGATATACTTAAAACGTATATATATACTACATAGATAGATATTTTTTGTTATACATAGACCCCACAACTTCAAAACGAATATTTGCACATCGTTCAAATATTTTGTAATTTTCTGTTGCTATTAAAATTAATGTTTATAATATTATACGTAGGTATGTATTACCTTTAGTTGCAAAAATAAAACTTGAATCAAACTCCATACCAAACACCCCTTCAATTAACTAAAATCCATTTCCTCCAACAGCAACAGTATAACGGGCAGTGCAGTTTGCATCTACAACATGTCAGATGTCCACAAAGTGTTCGACGGGTCTTACAAAGTGAAGGACTCTCCCACCTCCACCTGGGAATCCAGGACTCCGCCCCAGCATTTGCGGAACCGCTTCCGTTGTGGAACTGAATCCAGGTTAGTTCGAACTATGATGGCAAATCACCACTACTTTTTTGCGATGACGAATCACTACGATGGCGAATCCCCACTAACTCTTTGCAACTATGGTACTTATAGAAACATGTATTTGTATGTAACTTAGACAGTTTCTTCAGAATGTATTTAAGATTAGTAGCTAGAATAACTTTAAGTACAATAAAATTTTGATATATTAACCTCTGAAGGGTTTAAATGGGGTGGTAAAGTTTGTATGGAAAATAATTATTACTTAAAAATAAAGTATGGAGATTCAACACGTATTTTTTATTTTACACAATAACCCCTAGGGGGTGTGCAATATATTTCTGGAATTTGTATAAAAAAACTCTGGTTCGCGGGCGAAGCAACGGGGCGCATCAAGTCATTAAAAAGTAAGGATTGCCAGCTTACGTAGCTGGCAATCCTTACTTATTTCCTTACTTTCATCGTCATCATAGTCATAATATTCATCATTCTCTCCAGAACGCACGAGCCCATGGAATACAACCGATACCACCTCATGTCAGAATCTATCCAGCCTCGTTCAGGGCAGCCCGTCTACCGCGTCACTTCCGAGCGATTCTCCCACATAACTGTCGACGTCACATCAGCTAAGAACATCGACAAGCAGTATGTGTTGTTCGTGGCTACGGAATCCGGCAATGTTTTGAAGCTGTCGGTGCTTCCGAGACTGGATGGAGCTTGTTTGGTGGAGAAGTGGAGGCTGGCGGATGAGAAGGGTTTTGATGTGCTTAATATGCAGTTTGTTAAGGAGACTGTGAGTATATTTTTATTTTCATTTCACCATACTGAAGACGTACCTATGTGTTCTCGGAGAAACTGAAAAACTATGTAGGTACTGGAAAAGACTAGGAAGCGACTTAAAAGGCAGTGATTAATTAATATTTAGCAGTGTAGGTCGCCTTCGGGCTAGGTGGGATGACGATCTGCGAAATATTGCTGGCAGATGCGTGGGCAAGCTGAAGACAGGGCGGTCTGGCGCTAATTAGTGGAGGCCTATATCCAGCAGTGGACTAATATAGGCTGATGATGATGAATTAATATTTGGAGATTTTTACAAGAAATTAGGGAATTCAGCAAATGTCTTAACCAACCATGATATTTTGCTCAACATAAATGCTTTTTAGAGAATAGAAAGTTGAAACTTATACTTTCGTGATACATTTATTTCACATTCCATCATATAAGATTGTAGTCATTCGAAGGTAAGACTATAAAAACCATTCTCTTGTATCCACAGATGTCAGTATACATAGGCAGTAGCACCGGCGTCATCCGCATCGGCAGCGAACGTTGCTCTCGCTTCCAAAGCCGAGGTGGCTGCGTGGGCGCCGGCGACCCGCACTGCGGGTGGGACGACGCGAGGGAGCTCTGTGTGCGAGCCGGGGCCCGCGTCCGAGACCCCTCCTTCGTGCAGTCCACTGCTGCCTGCCCTCCTCAGAACACTCCAGGTGAGTCAGATAGATCAGACAGTTCAAAGTAGCTTAGCCTCTGTGTGCGAGCCGCGACCCGCGTCCGAGACCCCTCCTTCGTGCAGTCTACTGCTGCCTGCCCTCCTCAGAACACTCCAGGTGAGTCAGATAGATCAGACAGTTCAAAGTAGCTTAGCCTCTGTGTGCGAGCCGCGACCCGCGTCCGAGACCCCTCCTTCGTGCAGTCCACTGCTGCCTGCCCTCCTCAGAACACTCCAGGTGAGTCAGATAGATCAGACAGTTCAAAGTAGCTTAGCCTCTGTGTGCGAGCCGCGACCCGCGTCCGAGACCCCTCCTTCGTGCAGTCTACTGCTGCCTGCCCTCCTCAGAACACTCCAGGTGAGTCAGATAGATCAGACAGTTCAAAGTAGCTTAGCCTCTGTGTGCGAGCCGCGACCCGCGTCCGAGACCCCTCCTTCGTGCAGTCCACTGCTGCCTGCCCTCCTCAGAACACTCCAGGTGAGTCAGATAGATCAGACAGTTCAAAGTAGCTTAGCCTCTGTGTGCGAGCCGCGACCCGCGTCCGAGACCCCTCCTTCGTGCAGTCTACTGCTGCCTGCCCTCCTCAGAACACTCCAGGTGAGTCAGATAGATCAGACAGTTCAAAGTAGCTTAGCCTCTGTGTGCGAGCCGCGACCCGCGTCCGAGACCCCTCCTTCGTGCAGTCCACTGCTGCCTGCCCTCCTCAGAACACTCCAGGCGAGTTACATAGATCAGACAGTTCAAAGTAGCTTAGCCTCTGTGTGCGAGCCGCGACCCGCGTCCGAGACCCCTCCTTCGTGCAGTCCACTGCTGCCTGTCCTCCTCAGAACACTCCAGGTGAGTTACATAGATCAGACAGTTCAAAGTAGCTTAGCCTCTGTGTGCGAGCCGCGACCCGCGTCCGAGACCCCTCCTTCGTGCAATCTACTGCTGCCTGCCCTCCTCAGAACACTCCAGGTGAGTTACATAGATCAGACAGTTCAAAGTAGCTTAGCCTCTGTGTGCGAGCCGCGACCCGCGTCCGAGACCCCTCCTTCGTGCAATCTACTGCTGCCTGCCCTCCTCAGAACACTCCAGGTGAGTTACATAGATCAGACAGTTCAAAGTAGCTTAGCCTCTGTGTGCGAGCCTCGACCCGCGTCCGAGACCCCTCCTTCGTGCAGTCCACTGCTGCCTGTCCTCCTCAGAACACTCCAGGTGAGTTACATAGATCAGACAGTTCAAAGTAGCTTAGCCTCTGTGTGCGAGCCGCGACCCGCGTCCGAGACCCCTCCTTCGTGCAGTCTACTGCTGCCTGCCCTCCTCAGAACACTCCAGCACACTCCTATATATTATATATATATATATTTGTCTATGGAATATATTGTAATAAGTATATCAGCCACTTAGTACCAATAACAAATGCTCGGCTTAGCTTGCTTGGGGCTAGATGATGTTGTGTGAATTGTCCACCATTATTTAATATAGTCTCATTTTATGACGCACTTTATAAATGTTTTGTTCAGCTTCATAATCCCATGAGTGGTTTCAGTCATCTACTTGACTTATGTACTTAGAGCTCTTATGTCATAGCTCTTATCAAACTGTTATCTGATGCATTATCAAAAATTGTTTGCCGAATGGATCTCAAAATAGAAATTGCGATATGAATGACGTGATTTTATTTTGCACGCTCCATTACGACGAAATCCTACTTGTTATCTTTATAATTATCATCATGCAAAATATTCGTCGATTTCATACTTTATCATCGTAATAACTGATTAATATGTTCATTGATATTTAGTAAGTAAGTGGAAATTTTCCGTCAAGAGATTTGTAATTATTATCAATTGGAATAATTGAGCTAACTACAGATGATTGCAAACAATCTAAAGCTAGCTCAATTGATCCATGTCAAAATCATTTGTCGCGTCCCCAAGACACTGGCTGCATTACCACCCTGTATGGCAATGCTGATGCGCTGAGCCAGATACTCAAAAGCTCTCGGGTCGTCGCATCGACCAGACGCTCAGATAATTATTGTTGTTCTATTTCATAATTCATGGGCCCCCTAAATGATACAGTCAGTTGGCGGAGGCCTATGTCCAGCTGTGGACTAATATAGGTTGATGATGACATGTTCATAATACGTAGTCTATTAATAACTCATTCATACACAAATTCATTCATGACAAATTCATGTTGATTATTATCATCCCTAGTACATTTGTGGTAGAAATGTTCATGGCGTTAAAAAATAGTTGTTACTATGTTTCTTAGCCGTGAAAACCTTAATTTAAGCTTTCTAAGATATATTTCATTGTTATCACTACATAGAGGTAGTATAAAACAAAATCGCTTTCTCTGTCCCTATGTTCCTGTTTCCCTTTATACGGTTAAATCTTTAAAATTACGCAACGGATTTCGATGCAGTTTTTTTTAATAGAAAGAGTGATTCAAGAGGAATGTTTGTACGTATAATAAAACCGTGCGAAGGCGCCTAGGCGGGGCGGGTCGCTAATCATTCATAAAATATAAGTATGTCGTACTTTTGTTTTATTCTATGTATGATGTGTGACAATGATCTGAATCTGAATCTAATACGACATTGATGTTTCCAGTGGACGGCGGCTGGTCTGCCTGGTCGGAATGGGAGCCGTGTATGCAGGATGGGACCTCTCACTCCGACTATGGGGATAAACCAGACATGTGCATGTGTCGCAAGAGAAACTGTGACAATCCGAGACCGGCCCATGGAGGACGGAACTGCAAAGGTTCGCTTATTTTATTATTGAATGATCAACTTGAGGACGCAACTACATCCATTTTAATTTATCCTCAAAATAATTGATTCTTATTCTTTGATTGTAATTTTCAGATATATAATTTTTTTCTATTCTTTATTCTATATATACTTTTTTTGGGTATTGCAGATTAATATAGGTATAGGTGAATAAGTACACACTGCTCTTGAATCCTAAATTTATAATTTGAGGCGATTTTAAATCTATATAAAAAATAAAACCTAATCCATACAAAATCTACATACTTAACGATTTAAATCGTTTAAGCAAAAATGAAAACTTCATCAATACGCAACCTGAAGGATAAGTGAAGAACTGAACGAATCTTGATCAAGTTTATGTGGGTTGGACTAGAACTACCAGGTTACAAATAAAAAGGAGAATCTTATTATCAATTTGTTCACTTAGAAAATAGTTCTGAGGTTCACATCAGACAGTTAACGTCACTTAATTATCAGTTAAATAAAACATCCTCATCAGATAAATAGATAGATAGATAGATAGATAAACGTTTATTTCTGAAGGTCTTACATATAGTTTACATAATGTGTTTTAGACCTAGTTCACTAATTAAAGTTTCAACTCCTCGCTCCAACTAAGTTCTAGACTTGTGATGTGGTCGCGAGGGATCTCTACCTCGGCATAGTTTACAGGTATTTATGGTAACTAACAGTACAATTCAGGTGTTACAAATTAGACTATAAAAACATAGAGCAAAAAAACATAAATTGTTCTGGTCTCCAGGAGTAACAGTCTCTGTATCAAACTGCACCGTGCACGGCGGCTGGTCGAGTTGGTCGGGCTGGTCCGAGTGCTCGGCCTCCTGCGGCATCGCCGTCAAGTCCCGCCGGCGCTCCTGCACGGCGCCCGAGCCCCGCTTCGGAGGCCGAGTCTGCGTGGGGCTGGACGCTGATGACGTCTACTGCGCCAACCTGCCTCCTTGTCCTGGTAAGAACGTCTTTAGTTCCCCTGAGACAGTGACATCTGTTCTTGATATAACTTTTAAAACTATCATGGTTTTTAACACTAAAGTCATTGAATACGGGATATATACCATGAAGGAGCACATACGTGCGGTTAAGAATTAGGCTACTCAGAAGTCGGCCATAGCTGAGCATCGTCTGGAGTCTGGGTCGAATCACTGGATCGAGTTACACAACCCACTAGTAATCTCAACAGAGCGACATTACATACCAAGAATGGTACAGGAGGCCATTGAGATTACCAAACAAAGGATTTTCAATCGAGAAGAGCATTTCCAATTATCAGGAACCTGGAACCCTGTTCTGCGGATGTGCAAAAACCGAAGAAGTAATGTACGAATGGACCGGCGTTCGGTTACCGTCCGTGTAGTGTGTCGTGATCGAGTTGCGTTAGATAATGAAACCGGTGGTGGTAGTGGTAACGTTCGTAGCAAAAGACGAAAAATGAGGGTAGATCGATAAATCTCCGAATAAAAACTCACTCGCTGTTAGTATATAAAGCCTCCATGATTTCCCTGCTTTTTTATCGCCTGGGCTTGGAGGAATAGAAGAAAAGTTAATTATAAAAACTCCTTAAACCTGATGTTCTCTTCCAGATCCAGCCTTAGCGCCAGTAGACGGCGGCTGGTCAGCCTGGGGTCCGTGGTCGCAGTGCTCGAGCGCCGGCGGTGCGGGCTGCGGCGCCGCGGCCGGCTGGCGCGAGCGACGGCGCCTCTGCTCCAACCCAGCGCCGAGGCACGGCGGGACCGACTGCGAGGGGAGCAAGATAGAGAGGCAGATCTGTGACCTGAGACCCTGTGAGGTGCGGAAGGCTACTGCCTGGACGCCGTGGGTCCACATTCCTGGTGAGATTTTTACTTTTTAAAAGAAGGAGGCGCGCCTGCTCCGTCCCCGCATTTTGAAACATTTTTTATTTTGATTAGAGTGGAGGTTTCCATAGAAAGATAGATTTAGCTGTATTCACCATTAGCTGTATCTATTCTGTGCTATTTGTCATATCCCGGCTCATTATGCTATGTATATTACCTCATACGTGTATTTTAAAAGTAAAGAAGTATTTGATACTATTTTAATTTTTGCAGGTAACACGTCTGACGGAAGCTATACCGAGAAGAGATTCAAGTTTCTGTGCAAGGCTCCTTCACCAGAGCAAATCAAGGTAACTGACTGACTTACTTAAATCTACCCACAAAAATTAATAAATAAACAATTATAGGGTAGATGCTTGCGTAAGAAAAATGGTAGGTATTATTCTATTTCGTCCGTATTTTTTCCTTTGTCAATCAGAAAATGACGCCTTAAAGCGTCACGTCAGGAGCCTCCACTTCTCAAGTTTGAGGCGATTTATCTTGGTCATTTTCTGTTTGATTGACAAGGAAATACGTGTATAATAATTTTCGAAATTCTAACTGACGGCCTAAAAGGCGGACGCCGAGAGCGCTAAGAGCGATTTTCCCTAGACTACCTTGAGGTGGATTGCATCACGTACATTAGTTACTAGCAATACAAGTCCCACCTTCAATTCTAGCTGTCAATAGCCCGTGAAGAAGAACGCTACTGCAACTCCCGAGGCACTTGTAGCAACAGTCCCCCTGAAGAGGAGTCTGGCTGGGAGGAATGGGGCCCCTGGGAGGCCTGCACGGCGGCCTGCGGTGGAGGCCAACAGACCCGGCGCCGCCGCTGCAGGAGGCCTCCGTGCGACGGCCCTGACGACATGCTGAGGCCTTGTAATACACACGCTTGTTCTGGTATGTATCTCTAACTCTCGCTTAGAAATATATTTAGTTTTTTCCACTGTGTTTTTCAATTTGTGCACACGTTATGCTTGGCTAGATTAAGTACGTCTACCTAGTTCGACACCGACAAAAGTATTTTATTTATTTTATTAATTATTGTTAAACATTTCGTTCTCGTCATCCATACCGCAATGTTTGAAAACGAAAGTTTTCAATCAGTGCGTCCCGTACTGACCTACGGAGCTGAGACGTGGACACTCACGGTAGGGCTGGTCCACCAGCTCAAAGTCGCTCAGCGAGCTATGGAAAGAGCTATGCTCGAAGTTTCTCTGAAGGATAGGATTCGTAATGAATACATCCGACAGAGAACCAAAGTTATCGACATAGCTCAAAGAATTAGCAAGCTGAAGTGGCAGTGGGCCGGCCATATCTCGTGAAGAACCAACAACAGTTGGGGTGAACGTGTTGTTTTGTGGAGCCCGCGACTTGGCAAACGTAGTGTAGGACGCCCTCCGGCCAGGTGGGATGGCGATCTGCGCAAGACTGCTGGCAGATTCTAGATGCGGCAAGCTGAAGACAGGGCGCTATGGCGCTCATTAGGGGAGGCCTATATCCAGCAGAGACCTATATATTATAGGCTGATGATGACATGTATTAGACATAATAGTTACGTAAACAAGCAAGTGGTTTATTTTTCACTTCTCCCACTAGTATAGGCCGTGAATATGACGTAGTATTTTCATCAATTTCCACGCGAATGAAGCTTAATGATGCGTGAAATATGAAATCGGCTGTTCGCTTTATAAAAAAAACAACATAAAATTATTTTACATTTAAAATTTCCCAAGTGTTCACTGTTCTCGTTTTCCAGGCGAATGGTCCTGCTGGACAGAATGGAGCTCTTGCAGTGGTAACTGTGTGAACGGAGGCAGCGCTAAAGGACACCGGTCTCGCACGAGGAAGTGTCTGTCTCCCGAGGGCTGTACGGACGCGGCCGCGGCCTTGGAGCGACGCGCCTGTCTCACTAACTGTGCTGGTAAGCATATACGTACCTATAGTAAGCTGATACTAGGTTGATGATGACACAGACATCGCATGTATGTATGTATGTGATATCATGAACCTAACAGGCATCATTAAAGCAATTTATTCGATTAACTTCGGTTAGCTTGGGGCTAGACAACGCTGTGATGATTGTCCAAAATTAAAAAAGTTTTCAACAAAGACATTGATTTATTTTACTGCGCGGTCTAGTGGGCAAAGGATTCATGAATTTCTACACATCAAGAGGTGATGTGTAGAAATTTTGATGGTCTTTCTCTCAATGGTTATTTAGCTAGATCATTTTGATGGGCTTCTACAAAGTGTTGTTATGGTTGCAGATTCAGACGCAGGTTGGGGAGACTGGGGAGAGTGGGGTCCGTGTGAGAACGGCGAGCGAGTGAGACAGCGCAGCTGCGAGTCAGGAGCATGCCTCGGGGCGCAGCTGCAGGCGGCGAGGTGCGGCGATGATGATGACGATGTGGACAACGGTGAGTCACTACTGTAGGTGACTACTACCTATAGTCGAGTGTCAGGCACATTTAAGAAGATTTTCAACTGAAATCTCTGCTATATCTCTGTTTTTCTTCAATTAGTAATGAGTAGTTTCCCACATCTTTTTCACGACCCCCATGATCACATTGACCACCCCCCTGGATCCGCCCTTGAGGTGACTACTATAGCAGAGTGCGGCAGCGCAGCTACGAGTCGGTGATAGTTATATGGCTTGCTTATGAGATTAATATTATTATGATATTTTAGAGATAATGACGAGGTGGGTTTCTTCATTATGGCAATGGAAAAAGCACTCGCTGGGATATGACCAGTATAAGATCCCACTTCTGATATTGAACGGCTCATTTCCAAATTTAAAAGCTGATGAAAATTATTTATCTCCAACAGAACTGCACGCGCTGCCAGCTTACACCCAAAACGTGGAGATGGCTTCCTTCGTGACGATGGACCAAAACAGGACTCTCAGTGTCGGGAGCATTGTAGGATGCGTTATTGGCGCTTTTCTCATGGGTAAGACGACTGATACAGCTTTAGATGCAGTAGGGTAGATCCCTGGGTAAGAAAAATATTGTATAGAAAAATACATGGCCAATTTTTTTTAAATCTAATTGACGGACTAAATCGATTTTTTTAGACATCTAGCCACTGATATGAGGGTTGGTATGTCCAGCGGTACTGACTACTAATATAACATATTAACAAAAGGTGGTACAGCCAATCTTAGACACTTGGATGGAAGACAATAGTGAATAGTATAAAACAAAGTCCCTACCCGCTTTCTATCTGTCCCTATGTATACTTAGCAACGGATTTTGATACGGTTTTTTTATAGATAGAGTGATTTAAGAGGAAGTTATAAGTTATATGTGTAACACACCCGTGCGAAGCTGGTGCGGATTGCTAGTTATAATAAAAGCTAATAATCCATACTATATCTCCGCAGGATGTCTCCTCTGCTTAGCCATAGTGATCGTGTGCCAGAGGCGCGGCTCGCGAATGCCGTGGAACAAACAGAACAGAGTGCCTTCCAGTCCGCACTACATCACAACCAAGCAGAACAGCTACGTCACTGTGCCCTTGAAAGATGTCGTGAGTTCATTGTATTTTAATGATCATTTTTATGGAGTATCAGTTAATCGGTCAGCAAAATAAAGAGATTTTGGTGAGCAAAAAAAAATCCTCAAAAATCGACTTATTAGCTGAACAAAATAATGATATATTCCTGCCCATCATATTTAATTCTGCTGCGCAAAAGTATGAATTTGATACCATACAGCTATTTATTTTCATACCAAAAATAATATACCTAATTGCCAACCAAGTGCTGCTGGTGGTTTTTATTTTATATCCGACAAAAAATGATTACGCTATGCTATCCAATTATTTATTTAGCAAATTTTTACCGCTTACCCAAATATAAAATAAATACCAATAAATTTATTCTCATTTTTATGCTGTGTAGAGCCGGAATAGGAATACTATGTTTAGAAGTAGTGTAAAAGTTTGTCTATATATGTATGTTTAACTTATGATGTGTATCAATGAATACAGTGGTATTATTTAAGAGTTTTACGATACCGAAAGAAATAAAAAATTGCATTCAATTGGATTCGCGTTTAAGTTTGAAAATATCTTCCCTTTATTTCAGCGTTCTTAAATATAATGACCACCACTGTATGTCCTTAAACCCAGAAATTTTGTTTATTTGAGTACGAAACATTCATGATTTCAAAAACAAACAAACTGAAAAACACACTTTTGCATTTATAATATTAGTTAGGATTAAAAATAAATAGTTTCAAAACAATTAAATGAGTTTTATACACTCACTTGATACCTAAATACATCGCGCTCGAAAACCGCAAATGTTCTGACAAAATAACAAAATTTTCCCAATACTATCTGCAAACATGATCTTTGCTAAAATTAACTTTAATAAAACTTCTATACCTTCATCAAAACACCCACAGCTTTCAGACGAAGGCTTCATATTCCACGAAATGTCAAATTCGTAAATATTCAGTATATTGTGGAAAATTTGGAAGCAGTATCACTTTACAGGCCCTTTATTCTGACTACCCTGGTAATGTAAACAGATTCATTATTGCTATTTTCGGACAAAGGAGTCATTACGAGTAAGATGCCTTTTATTTTTGAAAGGGCAAGCTATTCTTAGGACAAAAGATGACTTGAAGAATTTGGTAAGGTAGCTGTTGTGGGCTTAGATAGGTATCTTTTCTAAGTTGTATTTAACGAGGGTCGCTCTCACTTTGAATACGAATTTGTTCGCACGTCAATATACGATCACTATACGAACGTACGCATACGTACCTATAACTATTCGCTCTTCAGTCTTAGCGCTCCCATAATGCTTGGATGGTCGGGATCATTCGTGCGTATTCGTACGTTTCCATATGAATCAAATTCGGACGAAAACTTATCCAAAGCGAGAACGGTTTACCTGCTTCCGTGCTCGCGTATCGTTTGCTTAACTGTTTTCTATGTATGGTACAAATTTCCATCTATATCAAGTATGAGGTATTAATGTACTATTAATGTACTTACTTGATATCAGTTATATATGTAGTAGGTATCCCTAACACGCTTAGCTTAGATTGGGGCTAGATGATGATTTTATTTCTTATTGGTAACTATATATACTATAAGGTATATATACTCTATATACCTTTGGAAATGATGTATGGGATGAAAAATAGTACCTATATATTGTATTCCAAAGGGCTAGTTTCAGAACGATCCGTTTATCTTTGGCGTGAAAGAATAACTCACATTCATGCTTCTTGCTAAATGCGTATCTGAAGTGAAGGGGAAAATTCTTATGCCACGCCTGGCATATCAATTGTATATTCTATATCTATGTTAAAAATCTAATTTTGTCCGCAGCCCCGCAAAGCAAAGCGCCAGCCTTCCTTCACCGGCATCGGCGGCTCAAGTGGCATAGTCCTCTCCAAAAGCAACAACCTATCCAACGCAAACAACCACAATACAGCCTTAGCCACCCCCAAACTCTACCCTAAAGCCATCGCCAATGAATACGACTCTGTCGGCACCCTGCGAAGACATTCCAACCAACCCAATAATAAGAGCAATATCGATGTTGAGGAGGATAAGTTCTATTGAGATTATCAAAAGGTATCGAGAGATACTGAAGGATTTATTGAGAAAGCATCAAAGGATTCCGAGGATTAAATAGATTTGAAGATATTAATATGCTTCTTTGAAGATAACATTCATGTTTCATGTAAAAAAGATGTTGTGATGCTGATTTTTAAGAAACAAACATTTTATGAATTCCAGATTTAATATCTAGGCCATTATAATATAAATGAAGCATTAAAATGCAAAAGATGATAAGACAAAGCTGAAAGTTGAAGTTGAATTGATAAGCTGTGATGAAAGTGCCTAGATATTTTAGTATTTTATTCAAAGATCTATGTGATCCTAAGAAATTATCGAGAGATACATACTTTTGTGTAGATCTAACTGCATGTGAAGTGTGTGACGCTAATTCGTAAGAATTTTCTTGGTGGATATTGTTGCAAAACTTTAGTTATGTTTTTTGTGCTTTTGATTTGACGCTGGACATTTTGCAGCCAAAGAGAGATGGGTAAGTTTGTGAAAGATATTTCTTCGGTGTTTCTTAAATCAGAATACAAAGATCGTCAAACAAAAGTTTCCGATTCTTTGTCACGTAAAACCTACTCTTATGTGACCTAAAAAAGACAGTGTTTTGCAAAAAAAAACACAAACATAGATTTTAGTTTTTACTTTTTTTTTTTATTTGCTTGGAATTTTAATGTTTCATATTTTTCTTGTAATTTGTTCCAATGTTTTCAATAACCTTGTATCAAATCATCACACTACATTTCAATAAGCAGGTATTACGTTAGTGCCATCATTACCTACGGAACATAATTTCATATATTTTAATTAAAAATTCTAAGCTGGTTAGATTATATTTTACAAATCATATTTTATATTATGTTAGATGATTTTAAAATAATTTAAATGTGTTTAAACCAACATGTGCCATGTAAATAAGTAGCGAATCAGTGTAAATATTTATTTTAAGATGAATTAGAATTGAAATGAATGTTAGAATTTATTATTATTGTAATGCAGTACAAACAGAGGTGCCTTATACAAAATATATATCTACTAAGTTATATAAAAAAACATATCAAAGGGCATTGACCGTGAATTTATTTCTTAAAATTGTTAAAAATAAATCATGTATTTAATGCTGTTGCTTGTTATTAAATTTCAGAGAGACGCTATCAAGTATCATTTTATTATAATTAGTAGAAGCAAGATTTTTTATATTTCGTTGAAAATTTTTCAACATACTATCGACTCATGTTGAGTCTATACTCATTATGACATTTTATGGCCGAAGTATTTTTGTGAACATCCTTTCCCAGTCAAGAGTTTTTATATTTTTGTTTATTTTATCTTAGTTTTATTCAATTTATTGAAAATCATAACGCGATCTACAAATTGACAAGTTGGAAAGGGTTTTAGTGATAGAGAATAGTTATTCCAACCCTATTTCTATGACTATTAGTACTTTACCATTAGTAGGTACTATTGGAATAAGTATCCCAAGGTGATTAAAAGTAATTAATGGAGATCGTAATTGGCTTCTAGTTGATTATAGCTATCGGTTTCCAATTGCCTAGATACTTGGATTGAGTGTAATCTAATAATTAGTTATTATTAATTATTAGTTGCATATAGATTGTAAAAAGAATCGAACATAAGTAGATCATTTTCAGACCTAGGGTTCAAAATCGGCCTTTCGGCTCAGGCACCATAAATAAAACAAAATACATTAAAAAACCAAAAGTAGATAATGTAATTCAAGGGGCCGGCTGATGATGAACTCGCCATACAAACGGAATACCAAAATGATTTGTAAGTCGAGCATATTTCCACAATATATTGGTGTTTTTTGTATTTGAATGGTATTTATATGCTCCTAAGTAGTTTTTTGACAAAAAACTAAAAATAATTTTTTTTTTTTTTTTAATAATTCCGTTTCTATGGGGAGTTCATAATCGGAATTCAAAGTCGGCCCCGGGGTTGTCACCGATCTATAAACGTCACTTTATTAACATGTTTCTAAAGACATCGCTGATAAATCTCAATGATCTTCAATCTTGTGTAGAATTTTTTGCCCAACCTTATTTGTATTTCTTTTTCTCACCGAAGGTTATTTCTAAACTAGCTGTGATTATTCTCTCCGATAGCTCCTGTATATTTGATGAGGCTTTTATCTCGAGAACCCAACGTTTAGATAAATAATGTACCGGTATATTTTAATATTTCTTTACCGAGCTCTTTGTAACGTTAGTTTTACGCAAAGCTGTATTTCGTTATTGCTAACTACTTAGTAACAATAAAGACTGTTTTATGATAAGCTTGTGTTTTAATACTTTAACCTAATGACCTTATCTAAATCTTTGAGTTTAAAGAGGCTGCCTATGGTAACAAAGAGCTATTCTGTGACTGCAGGCTCCAAATTTTGGACGATATCTGAGGCGCAGTGAAAAGTCTGCCTGCGGCGCAGCAGGTTGCGGGTTCGTTTTCCGCCTCGGGACAAATGTTTTACTCACGTAATCATAAATGGCCATGGCCTAATAGAATAATAACTGCTATTACTCGGCAACTTTCGTTACTGATGGTTGAAAGCAGCACCTCTACAAGCGAGTGAATGGCGAGCGATATCTTTATTTCACTGAATTAACTATCTTATTCTTACACGGTGTTGAATTTATAATCTATCGATAATAGGTATCTACTATTCCAGTATCAAGGTTTCTAGTAGATACTCATAACACAAGCTCTCCTCAACTTGGCTGTAGATCTTGTGTGAATGTTCCAGCAATATTATTATTCTATTTACAAAGCCCACCTATAGCACCTACAAATTACGCTTCACTAACAATATCCTAAAACGCTACACTACATATCAGTTCCAATTAGTTCAAGCCCCAATAAATAAACGCTCGAACGCCTAGGCTTCATAAGAATCTCTCCTACCGAATATCTTCCACCTCAATTAGGCCGAACTACAATAAACACAGTAGATGCTACGTCACGTGTGATAGTACTACGTGATGTGCGTAGCAACAGTCTTATTACGGACAACGTAGACTACCTAGATTTTCTCTCACTGGTGGGTAGCCTGTAAAGGTCAGTACTATTATTCCTTTTGGTGTCAACCGCGCGCTAAACACCAACGCAAGCTTTACAGGCTTTCGTTGACAAATTGGTAGCTTCCAACTGATTTTAGTCAAAAGTAACTGCTTATTGGACAACAATCGCGCGGTTTAGACACCAACGCAAACTTAACAGGCTTTCGTTGATAAATTAGTGGCTACCAACTCTTAAAGGAACTGCTTATTTAAAACCATAAGGATATAGTGTGCTGGGGCTGTACTTGGGCTAATCTTTCAACACTAGGTTTATTCCAATGGGTGCAAAGTATCCAAAAAATCAGATTCCAAAGCCACAGTGCGTGGTCACTCCAAGGGCGACAATCAAACTCAGAATAGACTTATACTGCAACTTCAGTTGCGGGTTCGATTCCCGCCTAGGCACAAGTTTTATAAATATAATAAATTAAAAAAATATCTATCAATGCAGTATAACGTAATGTATATCAGTCACCCATAACAGAAGCTCTGCCTATTTTGGGGCTAGATGGTGCTTTGTGGATTGTCCAGCATTATTTATTTATATATTATTATTTATTTCTAACTACTAAATGCATATAATTTTACTGTCTCAAGAATTGAAGAACCGAACGTATACCTACCTAGCAGCGCACACATTTGTCATGCACAAAAACTGACGCCAATCTGACTAGACTAGTGGGAAATTTATTCAAGACGATTAGTAGAAATACTATCTTCACACGAGAGCTAGTTCCCGCCAATTCGTAATAGCTTTGTAAGCAATTAGAGGGGGAGGAATTGGAACAAAATACTCTCCGATTTAACAGCCTCGAATAATGAAAACCTACACTACTGACACTCAACACTCGAAATAGTAATTTTGTTTTTTGTATCTGGCAAGTAATTTTTTGACGAACTTCACTCAAAGCTCGCATACCGCAGGTTACTTGTTTTCATGAGAGCTCGTCGTAATTAGGATATATAAATTTTAGGGTTCCTTACCTAAAGGATAAACGGTTCCTAATACTAAGACTGGCTGTATCTCATATACATACCTACCATGATAGTTGACAGTTGAAATTTTCACAGATGATGATACATATTTCTGTTGCCGATAGGTAACAACCAAATAGGTACTTAAAAACAGAATAATAATAATACATATTGTATTTATAGATCCCTTTCAATAGACATGATTTTTTGTCGTTTTAATATGAACCCACAGTGTAATATAGATTCAATCTACAAGCAAAGCCGACTCACAGAGACTTAGTAATAATTAAGTAGGGACTACCAACTCTGCTATCGAAGGTTTCCTGCGGAATAGATTCGGTGAGTACCTACCTACATGGACGATTGTCTTGAATTGGAATTTGTTACCTACAGAACGAAGAATCGTATCTACCTACTAGGACAGCATGATTATAGGGTGTTCGGCAATCTTAAATAAGCGGTTTTCTTTTCCATCATTCTTTTCTATCCGATTTATGTTCATAAAAGTTTTGAAAGCCTTTATATTTCTGAAGAAGCTTTAAACTCAGACTTGTTTATTACCTACAACAAAAAGGGTGTAAAACGAAATAGGTTTTGATAAAATATTGTGTTTTTAACTTCCAAAAAAGTTATCTACTTTGCAGCTCTAAGAGGATAATAAATAGATATAGTTTTTGCATGTTTTTTAGACAGTTTTTATGTGTTTTTGTGTACTTATTTTCATAGTTAGAAATAAGTACCTACTACTTGTAAAATTTTGTGCAATCTATTTTGATTTAGGTAGGTAGTTTTATAGTGAGATATAAAAAGCCCAGTATGATAGCTACATTTATCTACGTTACGTAGATCAAATACCTAAGTTTTTATTAGACGACCTACGATTTACTAGAATTTTACGATTTTTTTATGATGTCGACGATCATAAAATATTTCGGTGCAGTTGCACCTGGCTTTCAGACTCCAGTCAATGACATCTACTTTGATTGGAAATTTATCTGAAAATTCTTGATATATTGTTCTGTTTCAGAATTACCTATAAGTGAGCTTGTTACATTAAGTTTGTTTTCAGCCTGAACGGAAAAGTCATAACAAATCAAATCATGGTAATATCCCGTGTTAGATGACTTTAGAGCCTGAACGAAGTTTGTAAATCTTGTCTGAATAATTTTATTTTATATTAAGCGATAGGCATAGTAGCATACTTGGTGTAAACTGAACAGACTGAATCCGGAACACAATACTTTATACTACGCTCCCAAACATTTATTGATATTGGTCAAAAGCCTTAAATAGGTATATAAATATAATAATTTACTACATACTTATATTAAAATGCCGAGGGTTCTGTAAGTTTCTATTGGAAATATATTAATAGAACCTTAAAGAACTGTTGATGTAGGTATATATGAAATTTCTGCCGTGTCCAACAGTTCTTTAAGGTTCTATTATTGTATTTACAAAGCTCCCTCATCGTGTTTATTTCGATTACACGGCGACGAAGAAATCACACACAATCACATACTTATCACATACAGACATGGGCAGTAACTTAAAAATTTACAGAAGGTCCTACGTGAACATAAGATCCAATCAGGATAAAGCCAACTAATTGAAATTATTACCATGTTTGTAAGACATTCGCAAATTAGAGTCGTGGTATGTAACCGAATGCGAGTTATTTGTTTGTTCTACCAAATTAGAGATAGAACAAGCTTCAATCCAGCTAAACCAAAATCAAATAGGTACCTACTCGTATTGCCTTTAATTACCGATCGATTCTTTGCCTAATTAACTATGATAACTTAGTGACTTTTTGTACAAATAAAGTATTCACGACTCGCCTATAAGTTTAGACCTGCTTACCCTATAGGTATTTGTAACAGGAAAGTGAAAAGAAAATTACTGAACATTTTTACAATAATTTCAAGAAAATAAAAGATGGATCAGTTAAGTACCAATAGTAAAAGTACGACAATAATATGTATTTAATTATGTAGGTAATACATGTTGTATTAGACTCATAAGTTACACATAAACGTGCTAGGTAGGTAGGTATCTAGTACCTATAACACAAGCTCTGCTTAGCTTGATGCTAGATGATGCTGGGTGGATTGTCCAAAAATTGTTTGGTTTAAATGTCCAAAAAGGATTGTTTGGTTTATTTTTTGGTGTTTACTTCTTCCACTTATGGACCAATAATCAAAGTGAAGAGAAAATGAATAAACAACCTTATTTCTTTTATTATTTTGATAATTCTTTGTAGGTTACGGAGAGACATTGAGTAGGTAAACAAAGAAAAAAAGAATTCTGAACATAACTGCAATTGTTTTGTTGTTTTTACTCTATTTTAAAACTTGTCCCTAGAGGCAGCGTAGGTGCAAAAGTTTTTATCATTATAAGTTTTCTAATAAAGCGGTGATAAGGGAGATAAAGTTTAAAAATATAAATTGGTTCTTTATTGGCTGGATTGAAAGTCTTAGTATTGTGGAAATGTAATCAGACTATTTTTGTAACGTCTGGCTGAAAATATCCAATAAGACGAGCGTGTCTAAGCAATTTTGTTTAATTTAGAGAAAAATAATTTACAGATTACAGATCTTCAATTTTCGAGAACAACCTACTTGACGTGGTATTTTTGAACTTTCTCTTGATAAAATAAATAGGTACCCGATAAGTACCACTCCGTAACTCCGTTTAGGTGTTTGACTAATGTCTCTAAATATATTCCTTAAACAAAGTTGTTTCGTCGTTGTTTTCTATACACAAACAATAAAAAATATTTATCTATGTATTTTATCAAGTAGATATATCAGTAATCTAGTACCCATAACACAAGCTCTGCTTAGCTTGATGCTGTGAGGTTTGTCCAGTATTTATTATAATTAAATATTATTCTCATTATTATAATCTCGATGACTTTCTCGTCAACATAACCAAAACAGGTTTTAAGTTTTCCGAATCAAATTAAATATAATTTAGAGTTTTAATTAATTTGATTCGGAAAACTTAAAACCTGTTTTTGGTATCATAACAGGAGCTCCTCACATTACAGTTGCAGTGAGACTTTAGAATGGCAACCATCCACAGTCTAGACACAACGTAAAGTGGAGTCACTAGGGTGGCCATCTGGTTTTAATCATCTAGATCAACGTGTTGGCGATAGCGTTAAAAGCAGCTACAAATATTTCACTGTCTTGAAAAGCGTCAGTTCAGAGTTCAATATTAATTCCTTTTTGATATATCACGTATTTACACTAAAAAGTAAGATAAGATTACTAACAAAATGCATTAGGTCAATTTTCTACAATTTTGTTATTATTATAATAAAAACTTACTATGAGGTAGATACTAAAAACGGACTTATAAAAATTGTCAATTGATACATCAGATAACTTTTCCCACTTGTGGAAAAAGAAGGGATTTCTGGTAACATCCTAATTTACCAAGGTCTCTATCATTTGCCGATGAAGCATCAAAGAAAACAATATTAAGTCATTAACGTCCTGCACAAATGCCAAATAGTTTTCGTAGAGAGAGCCGATTTGATCGATATTCGGCAACGTTGACATCAAGAATCAGTTCATTAAAGTCAAAAGAATGGGTCACCCTTGCGCGTCCATAATTTGGCCATCAGTATTCCGATGCTGAGCTCTACTTGAACATTATTGAACGATTATTGAAATATCCACTTTAAGAAGTATCATCTAGATTTTCGGATTCCTTTAATATTAGGGACTCCTAATTTCTTGGGTTAGAGGTTTTTCTTAGAAGTAAGTAAATTAAATGAAATATTTAAATTCTATTTATTTATTTATTTAGGAAATAAAAACTTAACTAAATTCTTAATAATAAAACACTATAAACCAAAGAAGGTACATAGGTACATGATTGCTGAGTGATATGAGAAAAGAAAAAAAATCTGCTTAAATTTTGCTGGTATAAAGGAAACGCCTATCATAATAGGTATATTAGGTATAATAGGTCTATTAGGGATGTTACGGAGCTCTGACAATCTCCGACCTCGATTCCGATATGTCGGAACTTCCGATTGATACTACATCTTTAGTTCCGACTTTGGTTCCGAGAACTTTCAATCGGAGGTTTTAATCGAATACAATACAAAGCTTGATTATAAACTAAATATACGTGTCACTTTGGCAAAATGGGTCTATTTCTTATTTGCACCGCGACTCGAATATTCCTCAGTTATAATATTGCTCTATGAGCTAACACTGATTTTCAGCTATCACCTTCAGGATGACGAGTCAAAGCAAAGCGACACACGTTTCTCAGTAGGTAAATTTACCTACTGCCTACCAATCAACACAAGTTAAATTCATTTTCATTCATCATTAAAGTTCATTTTTATCTAGTTGAACTTTGTGAAGCTCGTAGTTGTTTTTGATGATGATGATAAAGTAAGTTTAGTCGTTCCGATTGAAATTAGGTCTAGCTGGACTTTAATGAAAACAAAGGGCGCGCAATTGCCAGTTTCATATGAGATGAAAGGTGTGTCGGTGGCGCGGCAAAATTCAAATTTTCGATGCGTTCTTTCCCGAATAATACCTTTGCTATCATATAAAATATTACATTAAATTAATATATTGAAGGTATATAAAATCTATATTGTTGTGTGTATTATGTATGTTTAACAATTTTAATTAGTGGTCTACCTAGGTCCTGGACCCAGCCCAGGGGGGGTCATGACCCCCATGACCCCCCCCTGGATCCGCACTTGGTTGGAGTATTTATTTTTACCGAATTGCGGTGTAAAAGTCCTAATTGTCCTTCCATGATAATGGCAGCAATAGCACTTTTAGTAAAGATTTGTTGCTTTGGTTCCATTTTCTTTAAATCTGCAGCACAAGACAAAGCCCAGTTTTGATATTCGTCTGGTGTCTCTCTAAGACGCTTAGCTGCCAATTCCATAAGGTCATCCTCAAGTTTTCTCTTTAAATTTTCAGCTTTAGTCTTCGGAACTGCATAGGATGTAGATCGTGCCTCAATCGATCCAACAGTTGTAGTATCCTCCTAAAAAACATAAATAATTAATTTTATTTAATTTTCAGTTTCCGCAAACAGCCGAGGAATGGCAACAAGTTGCCAAGGAATTTGAGAGCCAGTGGAATGCCCCTCATGTAATCGGTGCTATAGATGGCAAACACGTGGAAATATAGAAACCTCTTGGTTCTGGATCATTCTATTACAACTATAAAAAAACATTCAGTATTGTGTTGATGGCGATTGTAAATGTAAACTACGAGTTCATTATGGTTGATGTTGGGACTAATGGTCGTGTATCAGATGGAGGTGTGCTGCGGAATACAACATTTGGACGGCGATTAAAAAATAATGCTATCCCACCACCTGCATTATTGCCAGGAAGTTCTCTTTAAATATGCATTATTGCCAGGAAGTTCCCGAAAACTCCCATACTTTATTGTTGGGGATGATGCTTTTCCAATGTCTCAAAATTTAATGAAACCATATAGCCAAACTGGATTAACAAAAGAGAAAAGAATATGCAACTATCGAATATCCCGAGCTAGAAGGATGGTTGAAAGTGTTTTTGGTCCACTAGCGACTCGTTTTGGAGTATTTCAAAGAGCATATCCTTTTGATCCTATAAAAGTAGGTACCTAAGGAAAATTGTTTTGACTTGTTGTTATCTACACAATTTTTTGATAAAATCCCGTTCCTATTTATGTCCATCATTCATTCGTGAAGATAACCATCTCAGGAAGTATTCCAGTTGACAACATTGGAAAATATCAATAAGAAAAATTCGCTGAATATCGCTAAGCAAGCACGATACGAATACAGTGAACTTTGTAAAAATGAAGGTGCAGTTCCCTAGGCAAGGCAAGATAAAATGGTCTCGTAAAACATACAATTTCGTTTTCATTTAAATTAAATAAATAAAAATTTACCTTTGTGTATGTATTGTCCAAAGTAGAACGTTCACTCTTTCCTCCCGGACTTCCTATAGTAGACTGAGTATCCATTCTAGACTGTGAATCCGATGCGGATTTCTGATTTTGTAAAAAAAACATTTCTTTAAAATACCATAAAGAAGGTTCGTTAATGTCGTCTGGACTAGATCCAGTTTTCATCAACTGGAGGTGTTCCTTGACCTTCTTCCGGTAGTTAGTTCTTAAAGAATTGAACTTTTTCTTCACATCATCTACGCTTGCCTGTGGAAACATCTCTTTGTATTTAGACAACAATGTTTCGTAAGCTAATTTTTTCTTATCACGGTCTTGATATTCTTTGCTCTTGACATTCCACAGAGACGGCAATTCTCTGTACAATTGGATACATTCGCAGATAAACTCTCTTTCCTTAACTTTTGAATTCACTTTTTCCGCCATTTTGCACGCGCGCGCGCCTACTCCTCGTGACGACTTATCACAGACTAAAAAATATTGCGCAATACTGACCGAACACGATGCAATGGAAAAATATTGTGCAATAAAAATTAAACTCGCTCAAACTTTCGCTCAATCATTGCGCAATCTTAAATATAAACTCTATACGGTCAATTATATTGCACAATTCATCTAATTGTGCAATACAATTGATCGTCTAGGCCCTAGACGATCAATTGTATTGCACAATGAATGTAAACGTTTTCATTCATTATGTATTCGTTAAACTACGAAAGTTTTTCAAACAACCACAAAAAGGTTTGGTTTTTGTTAGAATGTCAGTGAAAAATAGTGGTCTAATAATCCGACTGCAAGATTAGCCCGCTCATCGCTTTTTGATTAAAAGCTTATTTTTATGTTGATTTGTAAGAAGGAGAATATGTATCTAGTAGGTTGCCTATCAGAATTTGGTCGCAAGTATTTTTTTGTTTCATAGATTTTTCGAAAAAAAATACGTTCACTTGTTTTTTTAATAAAATAACGTCTACACGACGGCAATTTATGTAAAGATTCTAAAAAGTCACGGTTGCCGTTGCTCACCTGGCCGCACCATGCAGGTAAAAACAGGTATAATTTTGAAACATTTATACGTAACGTACATTTATGAATTATATATCAAATTAAAGCTATTTTTTTCTCTTTATTATCATATATGGGTGTCTACTAAAAACTGGCCGTAAATAAGGGTTGCCAGCTGTTAAAGATTATAAATATTAATTTAAAATACTTGCGGCCATATTTTGATAGGCAACCTGGTAGATACATATTTTTCTTCTTACAAATAAACATAAAAATTTGGTTTTAAGCAAAAAGCGATGAGCGGGCTAATTCTGCAGTCGGATCAAATACTATAGGTACCACTTAGGTCCATTGAAATTTGGAAAGCTTTTAGCAAATTATTTTTGGGCTACATTTACTCCTAGATTTTACTTAGCAATTGGTTCTATAAATCAATCAAGTTCGTCCAAGGTTGGAAAATTATATCTCCAAGAATCTTATCAAAATGATCTATGGGTCAAAGTTTGCAGAGTGTTATGAAAGGTCCTGAATTATTTTGATGGGTCGGCCTTTCCATTGAGTACATGAAACTTCTTTAGAATTAACCTACGTACATAATTGATTGATTTAGGCAGTTTACAGTAGTTTAGTTGTTTCTAGGGTCGTGTTAGTGTTAGGACGAATGGCAATTTAGCTCTGTTAGGTACTTACATAATAAGAGTTAAATTCTACTACCTATTTGAATGATTCTTTACTAATTTTTAATAACTTTTTTTACAATCCACATGCTAGCTAGCTCCGAAATAACCAGAGCTTGTGTTATGGGTGTTTACTAGATAGATAAATGATATACTTTTTACAATCAAAGAATGAAAACAAAGGTATTTACAATTGGGCTTTATAAATTTATTACTACAATGGAAACCATTCGTACAGAGATATAATTTTTTACGATACATACATTACATTATTGATATAATTTTAATAATCATATTATAATACAAAAAATGTATTGTATTGCTATGGTGTTGTATAGTAATGTATGTATCGTAAAAATTGATATCTCTGTAGGAATGGTTCCCATCACGAAATAGGATTGTTGTGACCCATTGCAATGACAAAAATATTAATATTTTATAATACATAGAAAAACCCCGGTAAATACAAGCAGATCATACGAGCATTTGTGTGAAAGGAATCAAACCCTAAAGCCGCGTACAGATTGCTGTAACGTAACATGCAATGTATCACGCAATGAAAGAATTTGCCGTCCACACTGTCGCAATGTATCATGCAATGTAACAGAAATCACACAGTGTGGACGCCTCGCGCGCACGAACCGAGCACACTACGAGCACGAACAGAGCATTTCAACTCGTGCTCGCCGCGATCCGCCATTTGTCGGTTTTTTCGCCGAACACAAAGGGGCGCGCAGCGTGCGCGGAGCGCCAGTGTGGACGGGATGTACTGCGGAACGCGCGCGAACGTTGAAAGAATGGAAGAAAACACAGCTACAGCAGAGCCGTTTACGTTACGTTTTTTTTCACATGATTGATGATAATCATAGAAGCATCGACAATCATCGTAGCCAGTAATAATTGTATAATAAATTCTCTCCGCGTGTTTTCGGCAGACTGAGCTATGTTCGCCGCGCGCATGCCGGAAAAGATGCGAACACGTACCTGCTCAGTTCGTGCGCGCGCTGCGTCCACACTTATGAAATGCTCCTTTCATGTTACATTGCATGTTACGTTACAGCAATCTGTACGCGGCTTAACATCCTGCGTCGCATGCGGACATTTGCCCACCACGCCACATAGGTCGTTTCTCTCTTGTTGTTTATGCGTTTGTGCTGAAAGAAAAATCACACTGCTCATAATAGTGGTAGATTTAACCGTTGCTTTGCCATAACCGTTCTCCCGTATCTGGCCAACAAAACGAAAGGTCCAATGATATAAACCCCACTTCGAGTAAAGGTTCTTCGCAACCTTTTTCTCCAAATGGGTATAATATTATTATCCATTTATTTAATCGTAAGATAACTTGAACAAATACCTTTATACCATTGATATTCTTTTGTATTAGAAAGGAATAGATCTTATTTAGGTATACATTTGTGCTAGCGTAGTTTAAGACAACTAGGTATATCAGCTGGGATTATTTATTTTATAATCAAATTTGAAATTTATCCTGTTTACCTTGATATGGGATTCCTTTGAGTATGGTACAGACCGTATTCAGTAATAAAAATACATTTGAATGTGATTTAAATAGCATCAAATTCAGTGGTACAAAAAAATAACGTAGTAAAAATGAAGTAGAAAAACGATTGGTTGCATAGATATTTCAGAATTCAAAACTCATTTTTGTTGGAGAAACACCTTCATGCTCTACACCTTTGTAGGTATAGATTCTGATTCCTTTTATATCTGTCTAGATTTGAATATGTGACAAGTTGTTGATCTTGGTTACCGTTTTTACAACTGTCTGATGTGTCGTTGTATCCTACTATTTTCCTAAGTTTATTTAATACACGTTATATCTTCTACTGCGACTTTCACTCTGCCCCTTTGACCCAACAAAGGTTATGGGCCCAGGACCAAAACCAGATGCAGCCCAGATGATATATGAATGGCGAGTATTTAAAATAAACGTTTGTATGTGAAAAGACAGCCATGTCGGGCATACGTATCGAGTTGTTGAACAGAGACAACTACGATAGCTGGAAAATCCAGGTAGAGGCACTTCTAGTAAGAAACGATTACTGGGAATACGTAAGCGGTGAGAAACCAAAACCAAAACCCACATCTGCAGCCGTTGATGGTGTATCATGGGAGGCTAGTGATAGAAAGGCTAAGTCTGAGTTGATACTGGCTATAGATCCGAGTGTAGTACGTCACGTAAAAAAGGCGACGACTTCACGAGAGGTATGGTTGACACTGGAGATAATGTTTGCGTCTAAAGGGCCTGCGAAAAAGGCAACCCTGATGAAAAGGCTCATGTTACACAAGATGAGTGATGAGCAGAAAGTGCGCGAACATCTCGATTATTTCTTTGAGGCAGTGGACAAGCTTGAAGAGATGGATATCAAAATCCATGATGACCTGATAGCGATCATGCTATTGTATAGTTTGCCTACGTCATACGAGAACTTTAGATGTGCTATTGAATCTAGAGACGAGCTTCCAAAACCAGAAAATCTCAGAATAAAGATTCTTGAAGAAGAAAGTTCGAGAAGTAACCACGTTGAGAGTATGGAAGGAGCAATGTATGTAGACAAACACAGTCGGAATAAAGGGCACGGAACAGAAGCAAAATTTAAATTTAAATGCTTTAAATGTCACAAATTTGGTCACAAAGCATCGGATTGTAAAGTGAAAAAACAAACTATGCCTGAAACTAAAAATGTAGAGTCGTGTACAAATGTGGAAAATAGTACAACAGAACAGACTTTTTCCATTTTTCAATTTTCAGATTCTTTCGCGGTTGATTGTAATCGTCGTGAGGAATGGCTTTTCGATAGTGGATGTACTAGTCATATGTGCAACGACGTGGCAAGGTTTGATGAGGTATTGCCTTCATGTGATCAGCTAAAATTAGCCACCGATTCATTAGCAACAATACAAGGTAAGGGAGTAGTAAAGTTAACAGCATGTAATAATGATAGTACGCGTAATATTCAGTTAAAAGATACGTTGCTGGTTCCTGAGTTACGTAGTAATTTAATTTCGATTGCGAAACTTACTGATAGCGGGCATACAGTTACGTTCAAAAGTGATTCAGCCCATGCAGTAAAAGATGATAAGGTCATGCTTACCGCTGACCGGCGCGGTGATTTATATTACTTAAAGAAATCAGAGAATGCATCAGTATCAGCAGTGTCAGGGAATAATAATTGTGATTTATTTGAATGGCATGAGCGTATGGGACATTTAAATGCTAGGGATTTAACTAAACTACTGAAAGAAAATGGTGTAAAATTTTCAAATATAAACTTGTATGATTGTGATGTGTGTGCTAAGGGAAAGATGACCAGATTGCCTTTTGCGAATTCCGGGAAACCCTGCAATGAGAAGTTGCGAATAATTTATTCCGATGTGGTCGGTCCAATGAGAGTTCGTTCGAACGGAGGAAATATTTATTTCGTTACTTTTGTCGATGATTGTACTCGGTGGTGCGAAGTTTTTATGTTGAAGAATAAGACTGACGTACTGACAAAGTTCAAATTTTTCAAGTGTCAGGTTGAAAATTTGACAGGTATGAAAATAAAATATTTTCATAGTGACAACGGCGGAGAGTATAAAAATAAACATTTTGATGAATTTTTACAAGAAAACGGGATTATTCGGAGGTTTACGACGCCATATACACCCCAAAGTAATGGCATTGCAGAGAGGATTAATCGCACTCTTTTGGAAAAGGCACGGTGCATGCTTTTATCGTCAGGATTACCGGCAAGTTTTTGGGCGGAAGCGGTAGCAACTGCATGTTACATACGTAACAGATGCCCAACTAGCGCTTTAAAAGGTAAGATTCCGTATGAAAAATGGTTTGGTAAATCTGTACGTATTGACCATTTAAGAACGTTTGGTTCAAAAGTACATGTCTTAGACAAAGAGCCAGGAAAAGATAAATTTGCAGCACGTAGTGTGGTCGGAGTTTTTGTAGGCTACCCAGCCGAGGCTACAGGATATAAAATATGGCTACCGGAGAAACGGCAGTCCATAGCGTCGAGGGACGTGAGGTTTCATGATAAGGTGTTACTTGTGAGTCAAAATAAGCTCGAGTTGTTAAATGAAAAACCTGTAGAGCCTGTCAATACAAATAATTCGGCGAAGAGAACTGTGGAGTTTGAAACCCAAACTGAAAAACAGTGTAATGTGCCTTTGATGAATGTAAGACCTGAAATCCCATTGATTAATGAAACAATCGTGGAACAAAGCGATGAATTAGTGACAGACCCTGTTAGTACTAGTGAACCCGAAACTAGTGATGATCTTGAACCCGTAAATATAAATTTAACCATGAAAAGAGGTCCTGGAAGACCGAGGGTAGAGAGAGGTCATGTTGGTCGTCCGCGTAAGATATATAATATGATTGAAGTAGAGGATGAAGTTGCAAGTGATTCTACGGACGATTTTGTTGATAGCATTGACTTTGCTGGAGTTATTGAGACAACGTTGAAAAATGCTTTGAATAGCGAAGATAAGGTGGATTGGGAAGAAGCTATTGCATCAGAAATAAGAAGCCTTGTGAAGAATGATACATGGAAAATAGTTACAAAACCACCAAATCGTAATATCGTTGGATGTAGATATGTGTTGACAACAAAGTTAAATGTTGATAAGACAGAGAAGAAGAAAGCTAGACTTGTTGCAAAAGGATTTAGTCAAGTTCATGGAATTGATTATCATAAAACTTTTGCGCCAGTCGCTAAAATTGCAACTATCCGATTGTTAGTGGCACTTGCTGCCGAAATGGGCATGGATATAGATCAAATAGACATTAACACAACTTACCTTAATGGAGACTTGTACGAAGAGATATATATGAAAGTTCCAGAGCTACTGGAAGAAAGCTTAGAAAAGCTGGTAAAGACTGATGGAGCTAATACCGATTTAGGTCAAAAGGTAGAAAAAATGCTGAAAGACATAAAAGCGGGTGGTAATAGCTGTCTTTTGAAGAAATCTTTATATGGACTAAAGCAAGCTGGCCGACAATGGAATATCAAACTTGATACAAAGTTGAAGGAGTTGGGACTTAAGCCAACAGTAAACGAACCATGCTTGTACCATATAAAGAACAAAGATGAATCAGACCTTTTTGTAGTAGTGTATGTCGATGACATTTTGATTGCGTCGCAAAAGAGAACAGTCATAGACAAGTTCAAGTCAAACTTAAAGAAAAGATTTGAGTTGAAAGATTATGGTACAGCAACGTTTTGTCTTGGAATCGATATTAAGAAAAATGGAAATGAATTTTATTTATCACAAGAGAGGTATATTAATGATATTCTGAACAAATTTTCCATGGAGAACTGTAGGCCTGTGAAAACCCCTATGGAGACAGGCAAACCAGTGATATGTCAAAAAGAAAAAGTTGAAGGGAAATTCCCCTATAGAGAACTTATTGGAGCACTCATGTATTTAAGTGTGTCAACTAGGTTGGACATAGCTAATGCTACAGCAAAACTAGCACAGTTTGCGGACAATCCGACGGAAACGCATTGGAAGGCCGCAAAGAGGATCCTTCGGTACTTAAAAGGTGGTGCGGGTATTTCCTGGTGTTCGCAAAAACAACGCATTGTGGCTACGTCGACGTGTGAGGCTGAGTTCGTTAGTTTAGCGGAGGGTATGAAAGAAGCTGTGTATCTAAATAGTCTGATGAGAGAACTAGGCCTACACAAATTTTATAAGGTAAGAATGCATGCTGATAACTTAAGTGCTATTTGCCTTGCTGAGGATCACGGTGTTTATCACGCGAAGAGTAAGCACATCGAAATAAGACACTTCTTTATTAGGGATGTACTGCGTGATAATGCTAACATAACGTTGGAGCATTTGGCAACCGATCAGATGCTGGCAGATATACTCACCAAACCTTTGCCTCGCGTGAGACATGAGTTTCTAATAAATGAGCTAGGCTTGTGTTTGCTAATGTGACTTTAAGAGAGTGTTAAGAGCATTCGTTGAGGGGGTGTGTTGGAGAAACACCTTCATGCTCTACACCTTTGTAGGTATAGATTCTGATTCCTTTTATATCTGTCTAGATTTGAATATGTGACAAGTTGTTGATCTTGGTTACCGTTTTTACAACTGTCTGATGTGTCGTTGTATCCTACTATTTTCCTAAGTTTATTTAATACACGTTATATCTTCTACTGCGACTTTCACTCTGCCCCTTTGACCCAACAATTTTCAGTTCCAAAATAATATCTTGTACCCCTTGGAGTGTATTTAATCATCATTTAATCAGCGTTAATCATAATTAAATTAATCTTTGAGGTTGTCGGGAGCGGAATATTTAAAAACTCCAGGGATATTATTATTAATTTAACGTCAGGCTCTGCAGCTAGGGATTTGTTGAAATCTTACGAATCTCTAGTTTACTTTTAACGAAATATAACTATGACTAGTATCTGCCCGCAGTTTAGCTTATGTTGTTTCTATGGAAAAGTTTCAAGGCTATTTGTATTCCATGAGAAATGTACAATGGGTTGACAAGTAGCCTTGTTTTATTCCTGGCTAGAACTACGCCTATTCAAAATTTCAGCCCGATCCGTTCAGCAGTGTTTACGTGTAAGAGTAACAAACATTCATACAAACTTATAATATTAGTGAGGAATTAATAGAAGAAGAAGACGATGAAACAGGTATTTCAAATATTAATACTGTTTTTTTAAGTATTACGGGATAAATATTAAAATCCTTTGGGATTAGTTTTTCCTGGGACCACCTCACTACACCCAATAGTAAAATAATACATACTAACACACAAAAAAAATACAGCTGAATAGAAAACCGCGTCGTTTTGTGTTTGTTGGTTGAAAATATTGCCAAAAAATTAAGTGCCACTGTCCACATTGTTCTTCTTCCATCCTAATGCTGCCTGGAAGAGATCACTTACAGCGGTAAGGCGGCCCTCTATATTTCCTCTATTCTTAGTATTTCTGTCTATATTGGTAACTGTCTATGTGTGGTATAATAAAGTGTTTTCTATCTTTCTATTTACTTTAATTTACGTGTACCAAACACGAAACACTTTCTTTGAAGCCTATTGAATTGGAGGAAAACTGGACTCTTTTTTAATGAAACCGGCCAAGTGAGATTCGGACTCTCGTACGAAGGGTTCCGTTATTTATCTATAACTAGCGACCCGCCCCGGCTTCGCACGGGTTTATTATACGTATAAACCTTCCTCTTGAATCAATCTATCTATTAAGGTGATTCGATTTCCATACGTTTGTATTTTCCCAAATATGAGCGATGTGGACATAATTTAACAAATAAATAACTGTTTTTGGCTTTGTTATTCGTCATTATTTGCGGCAAATTGTGTTTGATTCATGAAAACACTCGGAATAGTTAGAAATAACGTGAAAATTTTAGGCCATTTCTATCAATGCGTGAGTGAACACGGATAGTGTCGTACGCCCGCTTACTTGAACATGTGAGTGTGATGGCGGCGACGGAATCGCCATCTGTGTGCTATCTAAAGAATCATCTAATAATACCATAGTCTACTGTTCTCAAAGGGTTTTTCCATCGTCCAAGTATTTATTCCTATCTATTTTTGCTGCATGTCAAATAAGATCTAGGAAGCCTACGTTCCGTTTCCATGACAACAATAAATGACACTATGTAAACAGATAAAATGTTTGCTTATAGATACCAGTTTAGAGAGTTTTACGCTGGGGCCACACTACCTTACCGTCTACCGGGCTGTTACCGCAATAATTATGACATTAAATTACCGTTTAAATTACTGCATGACCTGGTGTGGTTACACTAGAGTTTACCTAGATATGTCAATAAATAAGGCGGTAAAAATATCACGTGCGTCGCCGGTGAGCTCATATTGCACACTGGACAAACGGTAGTGGCCACAAACGCATTAATTACTGCGGTAATCTTCTTTGATGTGCGAAAAAAGACCGCCGCCGGAGCTATTGTCTACCGCCATTTGCCATATTGATTGGCATTGTAAAATTATGGCCATAAATCGTGGTTACACCTAGGTGTTGTATAAGTTATAATTAAAATAATTATCGGCATATCACGGTAGTGTGGCCCCAGCATCAGACGTGTCAGATTGTATGCAAAGCATTTCGATCATTCATCAGCGACAACCGATGTGGCGCAGTGGGCGAAGGCCGCCTGCGACCGGTTGTGGGTTCGATTCCCGTGTCGGAAAAAATTGTGTACGATCTACAGAAATTGAACATGAAATTGTTCCGTTGGTCTGGGTGTTTTCTATGTATTTATAAAAAAAATATCTATCTATGTAATGTATTGTATTAAGTTTATCAGTCAACTAGTACCCATAATACGAGCTTTGCTCACCTTGGGGCTAGATGATGCTGTGTGGACTGTCCGGAATTATATTTTTTTTTTTTTTATTGGACTAATCGTAACTTTTTACAGAGAGCCAAAACAAAATTTTGAACATGATTTTTTTGAAAAGTTAAAGTTTTTCTTTTTTAATATTAAAACATCATTGTTTTCGTAATTTTTTGCTCTATTTTTTAAAATAATGGTCGCTGTTATAGCTATCACCCAACTTGATAAAAACTACAAAAGCCCATTTTGCATTATAATTTTGAATCAAAGTTAAGATAATTATCCCAATAAAAAGAAATAAATATTTAAATTAAACTAGCTTTATGAAATGTTCTCAAAAGAAAATATACTTTATCAGAAATAAAACCATTTTCTAAATTTTTGAAATGTGGCCGTTTTACATTCAATGAGCGATTTGTAAAAATGCCTGAACTTAGCTGGCGTAAGAGCTAAAATAAAATAAAAATCAGTTGGTGTTGATAGTACATAATTGTTTCTTTTTATTTTTGTCATACCGTTAGAAACGAGGTCAGGACCCTTTGTGGGATGTACCTACGCAGAACAGTCTTCCAAAGTTTTATATAACAATCAAATAGACTTAGGAAGGCTTACAATAAGTAATTTATGACAAATATGAATTTGTTTGTACTAGGTCTATGACATTGTTCAAAATATAAAGAATAAAAATGATAAAAATAAAAAATTTTGGTAGTGTTGAAGGGATTCGAGCCCGTACTAACGGGATGTATCAAAATTTTGTGGATATTTCATTTTCAAAAAGCAAAAAGTAAATTAAATTTTCGGTGGTTTCGAACCCAGGTACAACTATACATCGTCGCACCCACCCGACTGTTCAAACCGCTAGTCCAAAGTGAGTTATTGAAATACTGTGAAAATTTGTATTAGTTTTAATCTTTTATAAGTGGTCGTAAAATCGGAGCTAAAATACCTAAGTACACAAAGAACAGAGTCAAAAAAAGTGGAGACTTCCTTACGCTAATAATTTTAATGTAATTTTATTATAAAATTTGAACAACTTTCACAGTGAGTACATTTAAAATTAATGATTGTTATTGTGAACTTATTCAATTTATTTGTCAATTCCAATGATTTAACGAAATTAATAAATAGCATGAAAAGTATTTTTTTTTACCTATGATTTGTAAGATATTCTTTAGCTAATAAGCTAGTTTGTAAATAACATTACCCTCTGCGCCATTTTACTTAAATTGTTCAAAACGATAAAAGAAAATTACCTCCAATTTTTTTTTAAATGTAAATAGAGCCTGTTTTTATTCTTAAAAAAAACAAGAGTCGAAAATTAGTTCGTTAACTAGTGGTTTTATTGAATTAATTTTAGATGTAATTTAGTAATGTCCCGAAAACGGAAATATTGGTCCGAAAAATATTTAGTCCTAAGGCGTCTCCAATTATCTCTGTTATTTTTCGAACAGTAGTTATTTTAGTTCCACTGAATTTATAGGGTTTGCCTGTGTGAGTGACTCGTAGCGGCCGATCACTCACACAGGCAAGATCTTTTTTGCTCTTCCCAAATACAAGCTCCCTAAATGCTTTCAACACTTGAAAAATTGCTTGGTACATAAAAAACAACATACCATTTGCGGCAAATACATTACCATTAAACAATTATGAACAATTTAATTAGAAAATAGTGAAAAACATCAAAATTGAAAATCATCGCCATCTAGTAGCGGAGCTATGCTTAGTCCTGCAGGGCTAGCATGCGCGCCCACGAGAAGCTTTTCTCGTCTTTTTTCTCGACAAAAATGGCGCTATCTCGATTTGTCGACCGATGATGTTAGCATGCGACACCAAATAGTCGTCATGTCACGTCACGTGAATGATTTGGTGAATGTTTATATCACAAACTATATAGGGAAACTAAGGTTATATTATCTGTGGTAACCTTTCTCGTCAAACGCTAAGATGCGCGCCCAAATTTTCTCAACTTTTGACAGCATAACGCGAGAAAACTCTCGTCTTTCAATTTGAGGACGAGAACTCACGAGAAGATTTTCTTGATATTTTTCTTCGAGTTTTGTTGCTCATGGCGGTCCCGTATCAAGAACTAATTATTCATTAGCGTTGTATAGTAACAAAAAATATGAAAAATAGAAAGAAAATTTACTCAAAAATAAGATGTGTTTGCGATTGTCTGGATTTGTCAGATTCATAATTTCAACGGCTATTCACTTTATTTAATTTCTCGGTTGGCAGCCGAATAGTTTTCCGACAACAGATTTCGAAACTTCTTCCTATTGGGGTAAGTATGGAATATACAAAAACCTTTGTACTTATACCTAATATTACAAAATTTTAAGTAAGTATTCTAATAAAGGTGTGCTCGCCTGTAACTACGAGAACAAGTGCACGCTACGGTTTATATTCTGTTAATTAAAGAGTTAAAAATAAGACACATTTATGGTGAGATATATTTGTGTACTTTAATAAAATTATATTTCAGTGTTAGCTTGGTGACCATCTGAAACAAAGAAACATTTTAGTTTGATACTAAATTATACAGATATTATTATTTAACAACCTCAGTGGCAGAACGGGTAAACCTTGGTCTAAGTTGTTGTAAGAGAAGATAGATCATGCATGAGCTTATGGGTCAAGCAAGTGCATTATAGAAAAGATACCTATATTGTGGCGACTAAACTGAACAAATATTTTAGTTTTAGGTACTTACGTTTTGTGCGATGTCATCTTGCACTCCGTGCCTACCAAAACAGAACTTAAGGCAAATATTATTTATAATATCATTCTTAAGTCTTTAATACACAAACAAACATACACAAGAAAATCGCGCGCAAATGTTGGAAAAGCTTCTCCTTCTTTTTTTTCTTCTTCTTGCCTTTTCGACTGTTTACCACCATTCTACCAGTGAAAATTAGGCAGTATGGTTTTAGGGCTTTCCCTTGTCCAATAGATAGACTAATATAAAAAAAAAACTACCAGTTAAAATGTTCAAACTACCATAATGAAGGTGAAACTAAAAAGGTTAGTTTATTTCTTGGGATGCAGTTCACAAAAACCATAGACAATTGAATGAACTAAACGTATGTTCGTCTGGGTTGCTTTTTCTACGCGAGAAGGATTACTCGACAACGAGTATTATGTCTACCAACGACGTCAAAATAGTCGTCGCGCGCGCGACGACTTCAATGGCGCGCATGTTAGCCCTGCTGGACGCGAAATCACCTTAATAAAATCCGTTGCGTAGTTTTAAATATTTAAGCAGTCAAAGGGACATGAAGACATAGGGAAATAGGGGCAGTAAAAGCGACTTTGTTTTATACTATGTAGTGAAAATGGCAAAAAAATCATGTAATTGTATGGTAGTCCCCTTATATACTTATTTTGTTTTAATATTTGTTGTTATAGCGGCAAGAAAAGATCATCATCTGTGAAAATTTCAACTGTCTAAAAGGCCTATTCCACTACCCAATTTTAAAGAACCCTTACCGTAAGAGTGGTGTAATAAGATTTAGAGCGTAAGGGTCCCTAATTAGGGCGTCCGGACGGACCCGGCAAGCCTAGCTCCCTAATCGCCCTAACTACCGGGCCCTGAATACCGTGTAGTGGAATACCGCTTTCATGACAGCCTGGTGACAGACGGACAGAGAAGTTTTAGGTTCCGTTTTACTATTTGGATACGGAACCCTAAAAAGCGGCGCGAGCTACAAAAACAAATTCTTTATTTACCATTCCCTTTGTCCAAAGTCGGCTAGCCCAAACAAAACATTAAACTTATTCAATCTAATTTCCATAAAACGAAAATACCGCTGTGAAATAAACAGAACTAGAAGTGTCTGAGAACTTGGTCATTCAAAGTTGAGCTGTCTCTAAAAGGATATAGGTATGTTCTTAGAATTCCAACAAGTTTGCTCAAGTTTACAATATTCCAAACTTTAACTTCGAAGTGTTTGAGAACTGCTCAAAATGAAGATATCTTCACTGCTCAAATACCTGGAATCAGTTATTTTACTTATCTTAAGCTAGGAGTAACTTTGTTTCGTGACTTTACTTGTTAAGTGTTTGATTATTTTGTCAAGCGTCTCACAGACTGATTTAATGTTTTAATTATAGAATTCTGTGATTCTACAAACTTGTCTTCCAAGGCGGGAATCGAAACTGCACCCTCCTGCGTCGCAGACGGACATTTGCCTGCCGCGCCATATCGGTCTATACCTTATTCCATGTAGAAGATTATAGTTAGTATACCTACCGTGGCCTGTCCACTTCCATTTGAGTCTTGCTGCCATCTGCATCTGTAAGCTTAGTCTTGGAGCTTATTTTGGAGCTTCTGATGCAATCCCGAAGCAAGACCCATCATACTTCGCTATGTCGCTCTTTGGAAGGATCTAAGTATAATTTTATTTTCAACTGTGAGAGCCCATGTTTGACACCCGTAGAGCAAAGGTAGGATAGGTAGTAGTTTTATTTTGTCTAGTTAAGGAAGAGATACGAAGTTGCCTTTGGTGGCCACCAAACTCGGTTTCCGTATCTATTCCTAAGATAGACAAAATGAAACTACTACAGATGCATTAAAAAAAGCTTATGATAGGTTTAACAAACTGTAAGAGTGAATTTTAGAAATTCCTTTGTTTAACGGAATTATATGAAAAAATACGTGGGGGCACCACTTTAGGTGCTATTTGCGCCTTAAGAATAATTATAGAAAGGATAAGGAATATATATGTTAAAAGCTTATTTTGTTCTACGCGCGTGCTGATATTTTAATGCAATGATGTATTGTAGGAATAGGAAGCTGATTTGTTCAACACTTCTCCCAGTAACTTCAAGCGTACTTATCTATTAATCTATTAATAATTATATCTATTAATAATTAATTATTTCTTAACTTCAGAATACCTACCTACTTTGTATCATCATCATCAGCCCATATTAGTCCACTCTGCTGGACATAATTTGTATATCCACATTTTATTCTCATCGTTTGCTACTTTCTTTTACTATCTGTGAAAACTTGTATAATTTATCTTCCTTAGATTTAATATTCTATTATGTTATTATTAATTTTCTAATAACAAGAAAATTAAAAAAACTCGTAAAATTCTTGTTATTCTCAAATTTAATACTAATTTATGTAATTGAAAAAATTGTCTATCTGCAGACTTGCAAACAGTCTAGAGGTTGCTCAACTGATTTATATCAATACAAGTTGGAAGCATGACTGCATGACCGCTGTATGGCATCAGAATTTATACTTATTTTAATTTCTATTTTGATTTAACTTATTTCATGGTTTTACCTAGATTATATACATAATAAGTTAAACTTACGAGTTTTCTTCATATAAATAAATTAGCAGCTGTCGTTTATAAATAAACCAGCGACCCGCCCCGGCTTCGCACGGTTTTATTATACGTATAAACCTTCCTCTTGAAACCGCATCAAAATCATACAAAAGGACATAGGGACAGAGAAAGCGACTTTGTTTTATACTATGTAGTGATGCAGTAGGGATTATAGATACAAATGTCACTGTATTTCATATTATAAATCATCGACAGGGACAAGGTACCAGACAAGTTAGTAGTCGGCACGCGTTCCACGTACGAGCATCTTGGAAGTATTTATGGCGTAAATAAGAAATGTGGGAGAATCGATTAGGTTTCCCCTCTGGTGTGCCCAAAACTTGGGACTTCAAGGTCGCGCTATTCCTACGAAATAGGTTTATCGGTTGATAATGCTACTTCACTACGTAGTATAAAACAAAGTCGCTTTCTCTGTCCCTATATCCCTATGTATGCTTAAATCTTTAAAACTACGCAACGGATTTTGATGTGGTTTTTTTAATAGATAGAGTGATTCAAGACGAAGGTTTACATATAATAAAACCGTGCGAAGCCGGGGCGGGTCGCTAGTTTATTATAATAGTTAGATTATGTGCTTATTATCTATGTGAAACTGGGCGACATCTGGTCAAACATTAACGTAATTAATATTCCTAGTGAGTAATCATTAAGGTTCTATTTCCTTTTTATTGTCACTGTTTTATAAGTGTTGCCAGACAAATAATAAGCCCGGAACATAGAAAATCATTACGGGGAACCAAAAAAATCACTCAAATCGTTCCACAGTTGACGACGTTGAGAACACAACCAAACTAAAAAGTCTAAGAACATGCTTCATTTTTCAAGGATGGTTAAAAAATCATCTTAAAGGATTTATTGTCCAAATATTATTTAATTATTTATAAGGATTGTTCGTCCACTTATTGGCAGCGTAACTATGGTACGGATTGAAAACTCCAATCATGATAAAAAACATGTAACTAGGTATGTAAGTAGTTGCAAAACCTACAATAATGTAAATTTTTAATCTTAATCATTTATTATACAATCAAAAGAAAATAACAGCTTCTTGTTCACAAGAAGTACCAACGAGAAATGTTCCATTTGTGCATGAGATGACTACTTTGTTTGTTATTGCTCCCTGGTTGTTTTTACCATAGTTCACTTCAGTTCCTGAGAGAACTAGATCAAGTAAAAACCTTAGCGTTTTAGCTATGTCATCTATTTCGGAGGGAATCATGTTGGCTTCATTCTGTACAGGCTTTTGAGTTTCTACGAATCCTTCAGCTGAAGTCAAAGGTGTACCATTGGATGTCAATCCGTCTGCAGATAATGTTGATGCGACTTCGTATAAGCAGATACAGATGATAGGTACTAGACGCATTTTGGCTGGAAAATAAAAAATATCCAGCATTATCCAGCATTCCCAGGGGAACCAAACTGAATTCCGGGATAAAATGTATCCCATGTCCAATCGTCCCGAGTTTCATTCCAACTCATTCAGCAGTTTTGGCGTGATGCGCGGTAAAGGAATTTTACTTTCACACCCTCTCCCATGAGAACCTTATTGAATTCCGGGATAAAAAGTATCCTATGTCCTTCCTCGTAGTATGACCTATAATCATGCCGAGTTTAATTTCAATCCATCAAGTAGTTTCGGCGTGATGCGCGTTTACGAAACAGACAGACAGACAAACATGAACGAAAAAAATTACAATTTTGGCTTGAGTATCAATAATAGAGGGCCCTCCAAAAAAAATTTCAAAATATCTTCAATGTACAGAATTGGACCTGTTACCATTTTATTATAAGTATAGATATTAGAATACCTTTCTTAGTTTTATTTAACGTCATTACTTTCTCCGCTTCTTTCTTATAATCCATACTTAATTTTATTATCAACTTGCAACCCGCCCCGGCTTCGCACGTTTTTATTATTCGTATAAACCTTCCTCTTGAATCACTCTATCTATTAAAAGAAGCATCTAAATCCGTTGCGTAGTTTTAAAAATATAAGCTTACATAGGGACAGAGAAAGCGACTTTATTTTACTATGTAGTGATGCAAAATCATTTATGTCTGATTTTCTTTACACACCCAAACAGCTAAATGGTATAGGTAACTACTTAATATTTAACAAGTACCTAGCTTGATAGATGGTAACTTTTTTACCAAAAAGCATTTTGAAAACACCTTTTATGGTTATATTATTAATACGAAAATTTAGATGGATGGATGGATGAATGTTTGTTACCACTTTACGCCAAAACTACCGGACAGATTGGGCTGAAAGTTTGAATAGACGTACTAAGTTCTGGGCCTGGAATTAAACATAGGTTACTTCTTTACATCCATTTCCATGCGGGTGTAGTTAGTAACACCTTTATATTACAAACTAGCTACGCCCCGCGGCTTTGCCCGTATTGAAATTTATTTGTAAAATTCCATAAATTTATTGCTCGCCTCGTAGGGGTAGTATCTAAAATAAAAATTCGTGTTTAATAATTTACTTTGTAGTTTATATACCAAGTTTTCAGTACATTGAACCAAGGAAAATTAATTTTCCGTACAAACTTTACCACCCTATTTAACCCCTCCAGAGGTTAAAATTTCCAATTTTTGATATGCTATGTGTTATTCTAGGTCCTAAGCTATCTACGTACAAAATGTCATTTACTAAACATGAGAAAACAAATTAATCGAATTGTCGCTAATATTTTTTTTTTATATTTAGTCCACCTAGGACAGGCGAAAGCCATAAAGTCATACTGCCTTGTCTTTCGTATTTTTTGACTTCAGTGAATTACCGCTAACGATTTTTTTTAGCTTCAGATTTTATTTTTCTCATTCTGCCATTATAAAAATAATAAAATTTATTATTTTTTTTTATTTTTTTTATATTTATCGCGTTCATTTACCTATTTTTCCCGACGTTTCGACAGGTTTACACACTGCCGTGGTCACGGGATGACTGGAGTAACTGGAGCTACCGCCTCTGCGAAACGGGGTCAGCTGTTCCGTCCGGCGACTCGAGCAAGAATGATTCATTCTTGCTCGAGTCGCCGTAATAATGATTCTCCCTAGGAAAAGTATCACTTTCAACCCGCTCTTCACGCAACTTCAGACCTACTTTCCGAGTATGAGAAATGAAAAATATAATAATACAATAAATGATATAAAAATATAATAATACCTACGATTCTAAATCAGACTACAAAAATGTTTCATATTCATAACGAAAAGGTTCTATCTATGTAGTTATATGAAGAGCTTTCATGTCAGTAACTTTATCTAATCAAAACATACCTAGTTTATACAGAAACTAACAGAGTAGTTTCACTGAATAATTTATTCCATCTCGTCAGTTCCCTCATTCGCTGGGACAGGTCCAAACTTAGATTATTATCTCAGAGGGCCCATAAAATTATCACGTTTATATCCTCATAAAACTGATGCGTATTAAATTATTACAACGTAATAAGGCTTCTTTCGAGGTGCGAACTGCTATGTATATAAATGAAAAATATTAGAGTTGTATTTAATCTAGACTAGAAATTATCACTTCAACTTTTTTCTTTATGGCAACGCTTGCTTTTTATTTGGTTAAGGCGCGCTAAGTAGCTAAAAATGCGGCAGAAAAACCAGGAGAGTTGACAAGGGCTACCTCATAGATGGCGCATGTCTACCGTTAATTAATATATTAGTTTATATAAGATCGTGTTGCTGGTACCTGCGTAGGTAGGTAATAATGCTTTACTATGGGTAACTTTACCCTGTTTTGTACCTGATGTAACGACCTCCCCAAGTTCCTAGGTAATGCATAAGTAAATTAATAATAGTATGGTTATGCCTAGGTACCTATACTATATTTCATCATTATCATTATAAAATATAATATAATCGCGAAGAAACGACAACCGTTGGGGTAAACGTGTTCTTGAGTGGAGACCGCGACGTAGCAAACGTAGTGTAGTACGCCCTCCGGCAAAATGGGATGACGATCTGCGAAAGACTGCTGGCAGATGCTGGATGCGTCCAGCTGAAGACAGGGCGCTATGGCGCTCATTAGGGGAGGCCTATGTCCAGCAGTGGACTAATATAGGCTGATGATGATGTATTAGTCCACAGCTGGACATAGGCTTCCTAATGAGCGCCATAGCGCCCTGTCTTCAGCTAGCCTAGCATTCAGCATCTATCAGCAGTGTTTCATATTATTAATCAGCCTATGCATTTTATAAATTCATTTCGAATATCACTTAGGGTCACACTACACGGGCGGTTCTCCCGTCGCGGGTACCCGCTCGGCAAAGCTGCCGTAGACCATCAAACTACAAGGGATACGGAAGAATTAAAAGAACTGAATGGAAATATATTTAGAAAAAAGTTAAGAGAATGGCTACTTGGAAAATGTTTTTATACTGTAAAAGAATATTTAGAAATTTGAATTGTATGTACCATAATATATGACTAATATAATATTAATATGACTCGCATAACATTTGCACGCCTGCTTGCAGGCTGAATACAATTCCTATAATAGTTATAAGATCTGACATAATGTATAATAATTTTGTATTCTTGCAAATAAATGATTTGATTTGATTTGATACGCGGAGATGATAAACCCGCGCAGAATGACGTATAGCGCGAAAGCGTCCATGTAGTAAGAACCGGTTTTCAGCGGTGGTTTGAAGCTACATGTGTTTTTAGTGCGGTCCAGAAGCGTATTCCCGTAGCGGGAGAACTTCCCGTGTGGTATGACCCTTAGAAATCCGCTGTCAGTTTAAAATGCTGAGATTTTGACAATTAGGGGAGAACAGGGCAACAGGAGCCTACTCCAGGAATGTTTTAATAAAAATTTGACAAACTTGTCAAAATTCTTCCTATTATTATTTTCAATTTCATATATTTGTATAGTATACCTATAGTTAAAATACGGGACTGGCATACAAAAGTCTCGAAATATGAAGAATAAAAAAAATCTTTTCTTTATTATTAAATGGTACTTAACTATAGATATGTATTAAGGTACAATTTACAGTTAAACCAGTCAGTCGCTCCTTTTGCCTGTCAATTGCAATGAATGAGTGCCCATTTAATGCTAGAGCAAATATAATTAATTTTAGATCAAAAAATTGCAAAACTCTATCAGTAACATTTGTGTTACTGTTAGAGTTTTTCAAATCATAACATTTTTACAATCAAAATTTATCAATTAATTTGGCAAACAAAATGGAGAAAATAAATATAAAAACATTGATGGAAAACAAAAGATTTTATGGATCCAGACTTTATGGATCCAAACAAAATGTACAAAATATCTCTCGAATCTGGACTATCACTGCCAGTACACTTTTTCATCATCGGTACCACATCTCTACATGTTTCAGTATATAAAAAAATTGCACATAATTTATCTTTTTCAAAATATTAGCTAGGCTACCATCAATTCAATTTTACCTTATCACTCATTGCCCGACAGCTTTCATTAGCCTACGTTCCCCTATGCCCGTCATTCTTTAGCATAGAGCCTATGCTAAAGAATGACGTAGCTCGGTCACTAGAGTAGATTCGAGTTCAAATTCGAGATTTTACAGAATGAGTCTGCCTGCAGATATAGAGGTAGATAAAATAAGGAAATAAACAACTTTATTAACAACGAAAATTACAATCAAGGAATAGAAAAAAATACAACTAGTATACAACTAGTACATGTATACAATTGAAACCATTGAGCTAACTGCAGACGATTGCAAACAGTCTAAAGAAAATCTCATTTGCTTTTTAGGTAAATTCAGGTAAAATAAAACATATTGCGAAATATAACGAATATGAGTTATAATTTATAATTCTCTATTTTTAATAATGAGTAAAAAATACTCAAAATTCAAATTCGTTTATTCCTTATTTTCAAATTCAATCAAAGCTAACTGTCTGCTGCAAAATAAAAATGCTAACTAACATACCTTATACCGCTAAGGTATGAATATATCCGAAATGCTACAAGATGATGGAATAGATAAAGTTTTGTTATAAAAGACCCGAAATTTCCCGAGAAATAATGTACAATAGCCAGGTTTTGAAATCATCCGGAAATTTCGGGAAATCCCGGGAAATTTAGAACCTGGAATGCCCGGGCGCAAATCCTTATTTATAATTTACCATCATAATAATTTTTGTGCCATCTCTATTACGTTCCAGTTCCACTCTATGCAAAACGATATCATATCTCTGGATGCTAAATGAAATTTAGTTTTGATAATTTGTGTAGCGTAGTGGTATTCTATATTCAAAAATTCGATTTGCCTAAATCCTAGTTGTCAATCGAAATGAAACATAGTCAATCTGTCAGGGAACGCTAGCTAAGAGCCTGTCCAGATGGAGCGTTTTACTCGCGAGTGCTCTCGCGTTTAAACATTTGCGCTTTCTCCAGATACTAGAGCACTATACCTACATCCCGTCCAGATGCTGGTGCGCGATTCCTCGTCCAGTCAAAAAAAAAAAAACAAATTACCGTACTTTTCATAGACGAAATTGAAAAAAAAGTAGCAGTATGGGAAAATTGCATCAATCAGAGATAATCCAATAGAACCATGAAACGTTACAATTAACTAATAACGGAAGAATTAGTAGAATTGGATGTATGTTAAATCTTTGTAGTGCTTTTTGCTTCCGACTTTTCCAAAACTATTTTATTTGGTTCCATGTTTATAAGTGTCTCCGAGTCCCTCCCTAACGCACCGCGCATAGGAGCGCACGTAAAACGCCCCATCTGGACAGGCTCTAATCGAATATTCACGATAAATATTACGTATGGTTTGTCATTGATATCTGAGACGACATCAAGCACACGTCCAGCCTTGACAGAGGTCACGGCGGTACTGATGCATGGGCGGCGGGCTCAGCGCCTGCTGTTAATCGAATAAATTAATATTTAAATTTATTGAGAATCTTCATCAAAAGACTAAGCAAACCGGATTCTAGATAAAAATGTTACCTAACTTTAACAATAACTCCATAGTTGATGTTTATCGTAGCTATCAATATATTTTTATATTAAATTCTGAAACGTGCCATTTTGAAAACATATATTAATTGAGAAAAGTTTCTGCTGTTATGTTTTCAGCTTAGCTGTTAATCTATGTACGAACGTGAAGTAATATATATTTATAAATTTGAAATGTAGCTTGCTCAGAAACATTACCTATTTCTACTTAAAAATGACCGATTGTCGACAGACAGGGCCTTAACTTCAAATGACATATTTCTGTTGCCGCTATAAAAACAAATCCCTACTAAAAATAAAATAGAATAAAATGTACGGTGCTCCCTTATAACAAACATGATATTTTGCCGTTTTATAGTCAACTAGCATCTGCGCGCGGCTTCTCACGCGTGTGTTTTATGGAAACGATTCAAGGCGATTTCTATCTCATGGGAACTGATTTGTGGAATGAAAAGTAGCCTATGTGTTATTCCAGATCTAGAACTACGTGTATTCCAAATTTCAGCCCATGGCGTTTAGTAGTTCTTTTTCCGTGACAGAGGAACAAACATTCAAACAAACTTTTGCATTTATAATATTATTAGTAAGGATAGGTACTACGGACTCTTCGTATGCGAGTCGACTCGATCTTGGCCGGTTTTATTTTTTAAAAGCAAATCGATAACTCTATATTGCAAACACAAACTTGGTTCTACTTTGCCTTAACAACGAACTAAGAAAACTTCCGCCTTTTACACGAAACCAAATTTTTTACATCAATAAAGTAGACTCATAGACTTTTTGTTTACTTACTTACTTATAAAGAAAACTCAGTAGTTTCTGGCAGTAAGCCAGTGGTTGTAATCAGTGGTGACTTTCTTTACGTGACTCGTTAGTTATAAGACATCTACGAAGTATAAAGTCCTGTTTGGAGCAGGTACCAAGTTTATACGGACGCAAATTGCTTGTTTTGATGTTCGCACTTCTGCTTTGTGTGTTGTTTGCGGACTTTCAAATAGGCTGAGAGGAAGTGGGGAGAGTTTTATGTGGATTGTTAATATCACGGTGAAAATATTTATTCAGACGCAAGGGAACAAAACGCCACAGGGTTGATTCACTATGACCAATTCAAGCGTGTTACACACATAATACAAGACAGAGGCGTGGAAACGGCTGTCGTGACGTGACACGGTCGGGGCAAGGAATCTCCAATGTCATAGTGAATCACGCCCCTGGTTTACACTAGTTTTCTAAATTCTTATCGATGGAAATTCAATTTTCTTGTCAAGACGATGCCAGTGGCGCAGTGGGCGAAGGTTTGCCTTTTACGCAAAAGGTTGCGGGTTTAAATCGGGCCTGAGTGTTTTTTATGGACACAATATCTGTATAATAAGTAGACAGTTACAACTTTACAAGTTTTTTAAATGTTCATTGAATATGATTGAATTTTCTTGTCAAGACGTTCCCAGTGGCGTAATGGGCGTAGATTTGCGTTCGACGCAAAACGTTGCGGGTTCGAATCGGGCCTGAGTGTTTTTTATGGACACAATACCTGTATAATGAGTAGGTGCATATATCACTTATCTAGTACCCATAATACATAACAAGCTTAGGTTTCTTTAGTGTATGACGATGTTGTATTTATTGTACTATAGGAAACAACTCTGAAATACAGATTTAAGCACTAAGCAGAGGCTAATGTAGATAAATAGCTCAGTTGTGCTTTGTAACGTCGTCATAAATGCGATAGGACCGTGTGCTTAGCTTCTACCGAAACAAAGGATTAAGTCAGCTTAGCGCCGCGCCATGGAGAAGGGAACATTCTAGAACAAAGGGTGCCAAGAGTGGAAACTGTCTCCGCTTGCATCTTTCATGTCATTACGCGCCGCATTCTAGAAAGCTGTTAGGATTGAATTATAAGAATAGGAAAATCTTTATTTATAACTTTTACTATTTCACTAAGTTACCATTTCTTTTACCTAACATCAACACGTCTTGTCTAGGTACTAATGAATTTATAACTTAAATGCTACAAAATGGCGTCCGGCGACTCAGTATTATTTATTAATTATTTTTTTATTTAATAACAAGGACTTTGTTTTAGAGACCACACTTCCCATAAAAAAGAATACAAATAAAAAGAAAACTAAATGTTTGTTTGTAAAGCATTGTTTCTTTGGTTAGGAGCTTAGGAGCTTTTCTTTATTGCATCAATTGGTAGAATTTGCTTACTTCAAATATGCTCGGCAAAGCTTCTCTTATTATAAAAACAATTTAATTTTAATTAAAATGAAGCCCAGCAAGCCTAAAAATTCAATTAAAATGTATTAAAATAGCGATGTTTACGTACAGTAAATTTAGCCCCTATAGTGCGGTTCTGTCTTTGTATTATTGAAGAAAAAAAAGTGCATTATGCTCTGAAAAAATATGATTTAGTTAAAAGGTTTGTTTGTAAGTACTCATTTTCCTTTTAATCTATTTTATGTAAGACTTTTATGTTATACATATTTGCGTATCTTGTAGGCCTGACATGACAACCAAAAAATATTGTTTGATAAAATGTATTCACCTTCAGATATACAGTTAATTAAAGCTTTATGTGACTAAGTCACTTAAGTACATTAATTCTACTTTTGCGGTTTTGCTGCTGAAAAAGCTTTCAGCCCGCCACCCGTTTCTCTTAACAGCAATTACTTTTATAAGACTTTCAGAGATGTTGGTATTTTTCACAACAGAGTTTAATGACCTTTATCAAGAAGTCACTTTAGTGTTTCGACATTAAAAAAATAAGTATCGTAGGTAGAGTTTGTCGTAAATTATAAAACATTTAAGTACAAGTCAAAACTAAAATTCACAGAGAATAAATTTTTCACTTACACGTCATGAGACAAAGTGATTTTTTTTATATTTAGGTATTTACGTTCGTTCATAATATTTTAAATGAAAAAGAGGTAGTTTTTTAACCAGTACATAGAGGGAAAAAAACTTTCAGCATAGTTATGCCTTGAACTGAAAATTTGAAAATTTAACAGAACTTTTTTGTAACATCCCTCATTACAAAAGCAAGTCTTCGAGCCAATAAAGGATACAAAAGTGTTATGTCACACTTATTTAATCTTTTCTTTTAAATATCCTTCGGGCAGTTGACATCTTTAGTTGTTTTAATGCACCTGTAATTATTTATTTTGTATCATTTTGGCGGCTATTCGAAATCATTATTCATTGGACAACAAGAGCAAATTCGTATCTCTATATAAACTATACAAAATTTATTACAGAGGCAAAAAAGCTTATGATAGGATTGATAAACTGCTCGATGGACGATTTAAAAAGTGTTTAAGGAATAAAATCATTATAAAGGTTAAAAGTTATTAAAAAAGGGTAGCAGCGGCGGTAGAGTGAGTCGGGATAACGCCTTAACAGTGAGCTGTATGACATCACAAGAACAAAGACAAACATCGCCATTTTCCCCCTAAGACCAAGAATCACACGTTCGTTTTTTACTGTGATGGAATTTAAGGAAATCACCGAAATAGCAATTGAGAAGTCAGGAATAGTTTTCGCCTTTATGCTATAGATATTAGTCAGCATTAATCTTGAAGCCCACGTTTCCTGAATTTCCAAAAGGTCAGAGGGTCATTCGCCATCTGACCTGCCTCATTGGTATAGTATGAGTTTTGCATTAGTTGACGATGATTTAAAAAGATATTGTCGCAAACAGGTGCTTGATAGAGCACTAACGGATAGAAGGGAACAGTTTTTCGTAGATTGAGAGCGATTGAATAAGTTCATACGAACTATATTCCAGTGTTTGAACGATTCGACAAAGGTTTTTACGCAATGTATTTACGTCTCTCGCTTTTTTGTCCGTGTAAGCGAGATTAAGTATACAAGATTATGGGTAGAGATTTAAATTAAACCGACACGGTTTCAGTATTTCAAAAACTGATCTACTATCTTCTTTTTAAATGGTAAACTACACGGCTGTACGTAGACGCAGTTGAAAAGAAATTCAGAAGGTTAATCGAACATGAATAATCAGATAGACTTCTAAAAGATTCCAAGCTGTATGTATCTTACATTGTTGATTATTTATTTTTTAGGTTCTTTCGAGTAAATAAAATCAATAAGAAGTTATAAGTCTATCCAGTTCACTTTTCTCGTAACTTGCAAACTCATACTAAGCATACTGACCTGGCCTGACTGACTGTACATTTATCTGTATGGATAAATGTAAACCCGTTCAGAATAAAACATCGTCATTTCGGCTGATCCGCCGTTTCATTAGGCATTTCGTTGTTGTCACATGACATTTACATACATGAATATTAAAAAGATGAAATTGACAGACATACGACGTACAAAGGGACGTTGTTTGAATTTTTTTAACAGTAAAAAATATTTTATGTTTTTCCTGCCTCTTACTTTGAAATGTTTAGATCGGTTTTGGTTTCTAGAAATTACTCTCAAAAAGACAATGTCACTTAATATTTTATATTACTATAATAAAACTGTGCAAAGCCATAAGTAATATTATTACTAGCGACCCGCCCCGGCTTCGCACAGTTTTATTATACATATAAATAAACCTTCCTCTTGAATCACTCTATCTAAAAAAAAACTTATATCAAAATCCGTTGCGAAGTTTTAAAGATTTAAGCATACAAAGGGACATAGGGATATAGGGACAGAGAAAGCGACTTTGTTTTATACTATGTAGTGATATTGAAAAAAATCTCGAAAACCTAGGTCGTTTTCGCACGTATAATAGGTAGGTAGGTTCTTTACTTCCCATCCAATGCAGATGCATATCTAGAAATAAGTATCAGCAATCTTTCAGTTAATTTTGTTTAAATGCATTGAAAGATTTTATATTTTTATGATGCAATAATGGATGCTTTTCGCAAGCGATTAGAATAAATAAAGTTAAAACCCTAACAAAACATTTTCAAGGCCCATGACCAAATTAGACTGGACAGTAAAAACGTTTACGTATTTTGCTATTTTTTTTTTTTTTGGTTTGGTGAAATTTCTTCCCATGATTTTAAAAAGTAACTACATTCCAACATAATTATTTTGTTTGATAACAGTGCACGCTGATCAATGTATTTAACAACCAGAATAATAACTGCTTCTGCAGGTAAAAATATTTTTATTTATTTATAGGCATAGCTATAAACTTACGGGAATCAAAACTTTTACTTTCTGAAGGAATACATAAAACAGTTCAAAGACCGTCATTTTAATTTCATCTCAACAAAAAATCCATCTCAACGTGATTTAACCTCCGGAAACTCCTCATTATAAATCCAAATAAATCATGGGAAGGCCTACACACCCCCGTAGTCTTTACGTTACCCCATCGATCACGTAGGTTCAGTTCAGTCGGGCCGCGATCGTAGAGCGCTACGCTAGCGTAGCACCGCTACGAACGTACAACGTACTCCGCTACGAAGGTAGACTGCTACGAACAGTGTTGTGTTTATTTTCTGATTACCGGTTTGAATTCTCGCGTAAGTTTCTTTACATTTGCTTAGATTAAGTTTCACTTTATATTATTTTCTTTCCTTTTCTATTTTTAAAGTTTGCGAAAACTATTATCATACGGATTGCGACAAGATAAAGCAAGAAATGATGTGAAAAAACAACTTTTGTTCGTGTATAGGGAAATTCTTATAGCATCTTAAATAATATCCTTTTACACAACTTCTTTCTTTATTTCTGTTAAGTAAAATTATCACGTGTCATAGGTAAGGGGAAAAATCACTTAACCGTCTAAGGGTTTAAAATCCTGAATTTATTACCTGCCACGATTTTTGATAAAATTGCTGTTGCAGCGTTGTCTAGTTGCCTAATAATAAATAAATAATCCTGAACAATCCATAAAACATTACCTAATCTCAAGATAAGCAGAGCTTGTGTTATGGGTACTAGATAACAGATCTACTTTAAATTTATAAAAGCTTCGTATTTTGTCATGGAAGTTGAAATATAAGAGGGCTTGAGGATGTACCGGCTAAAGACGCGAATGTAGGTCAATGATCTCAGGATGCTGGTGATTTTATCCCTCTTCATTGGTTCTATTTTCAGTGTGTACGTAAGCTTTATTTTGTTGGGTTGGATTTCAAAATGAATTAGTCAAAATTACTTTGAGATTAAATCTCGCTTGCTTCGTGATCATTAAATGTATTAAGGTGATAATCATTTATTAATTTAGCATAATGTATAATTTACAGATATTTGGTTTGGCAAATCACTACATAGAATAAAACAAAGTCGCTTTCTCTGTCCCTATGTCCTTATGTCCCTTTGAATGCTTAAATCTTTGAAAGTACGCAACGGATTTTGATGCGGTTTTTTTTAATAGATACCTCTAGAGTGATTCAAGAGGAAGGGTTATATACTTATAAAAGCACAAAGCCGGGGCGGGTCGCTAGTCAGTAAATAAAATAATTCAAGTATTAGAAATTCTTTTAATCTAATTATTGTATGTTACGCGAAGAGTCAATAAATATTTTTGAACTCTGATAAATAGAGTTATAATAAATCTCGGCTGATTTGAACCTTACCACGATAGTTATAAAGACATGCTTTATATCTAGAGTTCTATATCCGTGCCGATATAAACTTGTAACCACTGTCTTTTGACGTAAGTGAATATGACGTACAATCCCACGCTGATTCCATTATAATAATTTTCTTGACTTTTCATGTACTTGTATATTACTGTATATTCCGATGTTAGTTAAATCTGTTTTAATTAAAATTATACGGATGTTTGTAGATGTTTATTTTATTATTAAACGATGTATTTACGTTCGGAAATAAGTTGAGTCAGTAAATAAGCATCGTCAAGGAACCGTTAAAGGTAGATACTGCTCTACTGAAAAGGGAGTTTTGACGATGGTTCGTGAAACTGAAAGGAATATCTAGATTAGTAGGATGCCTTATTGATCTAACTAAAGGGGACTTTAATTTTAATGTTTTCTAAAAGTTTCGGGGCGTCAATTTGACCCTGCGCAATTTTACAAAGAAGCACAACATCTCCAATTTGTCGTCTCTCTTGTAAGGGGAGTAAATGATAGGTTTAACAAACTGTAAGTACATGTGAATTTGAACATTTCTTTGCTTAACGTAATTATATGATAAAATAAGTGGTGGCGCTAGATTAGCTCCTGTATGCGCCTTAAATAAAATATACTTATGATACAGAACGCTCTTAAGTGTCAAGGTTGAAGCTATTCCATAAATCTCTCGTGTAAATAGGATCACAAGTTCTTTCTAGATTTTCTCTCATCTATGGCTGATTTTGCGACGATAGCCAATGTTGGCAATTTATACTAAAGCGATTGGATACTAGAACTTGGCAATTGCTCTCCTAATGAATATCCTTTTATAGAAGAAATTCATTATTCAGCTGTTTCATAGACTTGATATTTACAATTCAAATAAACAATCCATTTTGAAACGTAAGTACCTCAATGAAATAATGGCTATTTCTATACTAAAATTAAAATTTTGCAAGCTTTGAGTAGTTTATTTTGGGGCTAGATGGTGCTGTGTGGATTGTCCAGCGGTTATAATTATTAGTTTTATAAATTAAATTGTATTTACAGCTGCAACAGCGCTATGACTTGCCTGTTATGTAACATAAGATATCTTAAAGTAGTACCGTTATATTATGCAATCCAATAGGTACCATCATCTATTGTAAATCAAACTCAAACAATAACGACTCAAGATTCAAATTGAAATATTTATGATGTTTCTGACAAATTGCCTTGTTCTCTATTGGAATATTAATAGCCAGTGAAATATTAAGCAGGTAGTGGCCCTGTAGGACCGAATAATGACAGGAATGGCGTGGCTATGGCATATTATAGCAACCAAGGAAACTTATAAGTCGAGGTTAGCCACAACTTTCTTATAACGCACGCTATCTGAATACATAAAGAAGTGGGGGTATTTTTTTATGGTCGGAAGTAAGATTCCTAAACTTAGCAAAAGTAGTTTTATTTCATGTTTTTTTTAAACAAAGAAGGACTTTTTCGCTTTGTAATTCACTCACCCCGACAAAACAACAACAACAAAATCAGCAACAATAATAATAAACAATTTTGTACTTCACCTGTACCACCGCACCGAGACTTTTATTAAACAAGCATGTTCATTTTGATAAACTTTTTGTAAATTTATATAAAACTAGAGACCCGCCCCGGCTTCGCACGTTTTTATTATACGTATATACCTTCCTCTAGAATTACTCTATGTATTAAAAAAAACCGCATCAAAATCTAAAGATTTACCTAAGCATACATAGGGGATAGGGACATAGGGATAGAGGAAGCAACTTTGTTTAATACTATGTAGTGATTATATAAATCATCAATAAGCAAATCTATAACAGAGAAGAAAGGCAACATTTGAATTCTGTAAAAGACGTAACCTCATCAAAGTGCTTACGTTTGAAATGATTTATTATAGAAATTTAATGAAATTGAAATTTATTATATCTTAATAATAAGCATGACCGGAGAGTAAAATGAGCTTCTTACGTCTGTTTTCCTGGTACAGCATCTTACAGTCTTCAATCGATTCCAGAGTAATTAAGTTCCTTCTGGGAAAGCGTGCTCTATCTAAGGCCACAACTTCACCTACCTCCTCAAGCAAGGTAGGGTGTGGTGAAAAAAAGCAAAAAAGAAATCCCAAAAAAAGCTTACTGTGGCAGATACAGTACTCATATAAATTTGTTAAAAAAGCCATGTGTACGCTTTATTTAATTGAAAGCAAAAATACAGACTAATTGATTACATCCATTGGTTTTGATGTCTGAAAAAGTCTTTGTGAATTAACCTTGCGTAAAAAATAGTGGCAATTTGATTTTTTTTATTGTTTTCATTCAGTTTTCTCACCGCAAATCAGTAGTAAAAATCAGCACTTTTCTTACAAACATAATTGTAAGTAAAATAACTGTTAGGGTCCAAGTTACTGCTTTCAGGACTGAGGAGAAAATATTTTGGTACACTACTTTCTCTCTACATGATGGATTTTAGAGACGCGACAGTAAAAGCAGGTTATCACAACCTTAACCGATGTGGTTTTATACTTTCAGGAAAACATTCCTTGGAGATCATGCATCAACTTATAAAAAAAAAAATTTGGTAGGTACACAAAAACATTTTTGATGTTAAAATTGATCCTGTTTCTTATATGGATCAAAAGTCTCTACTGGGTGTACTAGAAATGTTTGAAACCACGAAAAAGTTTTTCCATACATTTCGATACGATAGCCAAACTTTTCCTTCTGGGTAGATCCGATATAAATACCTACCTGAAAAAAAGAATGTAAAAAGTTTCAAATTTCAAACTTCGAATACTATTCGAATATCTTTAGGTCATTCTTGTATGTTTTGCGAACATTTCTAGATTGCAATTTGAAAGAAATGAACTATTCCCATACATTTAATTCCTTGTAACGCCGCTACCTGATTTTTCTCTCTCGTTCTCGATCTTTTCTGACAGAGAGGAACTTTTTAGTCATGAAAAGAACTATATTTTGTAGATAAATCAATTGATCAATCGATCGAAAAACGGGAAAGAAAAAAAAAACATTGTTTTAGACAAAATTCTATTTCTCTTTATTCGTGGTTTTTGCAACCATTCGCTAAAATTCTGCTTATATTATTGTGGCAAAAATCTTATAACTATGTTGATTGTAGGTTTTTAATAATTTTGACTAAAAAGTTGCATTTCAGCAGTAGGTACCTCTTTTACAGGTCTGGGCGTCGACCCGCTTTCTTTGAAACGAAGGTTCGCAAACGAACGAATTTAAAACGAAGTTTCGGTGATGAACCTACTCTCTTTCATTTTCGGATACGCACACAAAGTTCGGATTCATAGACAATTTTCGTGAATGAAATTGAACGAATGATATGTGTAGGGTAAGCAGGGGCTATGCCGGTCATGGGGTTATGGCGGTCACTCAAAAAACTAACAAAATACAGTTCATAGAAATACGGTGCGCGGGCTGAAGGGAGGGGGGCGAGACGTAAAAGCAGGCAGCGATAAGTTTGGTCAGCCCGCTCGCTGCCCGTGAGAGAGAGGTGCGTATGTTTGTTTCTGGCCGCCCGGATCTAATTTTCGGCTGAGTGCGTTTGTCGGCAAGTACAGATTTATTTTACTCATTTAATGTTGCTATTCATTATCTTTGCGCTCAAACATTAAATTAAACAATATAGTAAACATTTCTTAATAATTGTATCTCTGTTTTGTTAAAATTCAGCTTGATTGCAAAACCGTCTTTTGGGGTTTTACCGGTCAAGTCAAGGCAAAGAAAATTGGTAAAACCAAAGGAGCTGAGAAAACTAAGCCTCAAGAAAAAGCTGTAAGAAATATGACAAGAAAGTCTTACAAACGCAAAGTTTTGCAAGAAAATCATCCTAACCTTTGCAACGACGATAGTTATGATGATATGGATGTAGGTAATGACGATGAAAGAAAAAAAAATGCAATATTTGCAAAGAATTCGGACAAAACGATGAGATGTGGTATCGATGCACCACATACGGCCAATGGTCTCATGTAGTGTGTTCTGGATTCTGCTAAAGGATACATCTGTGATTTATGTACCTAAGATTAGATATCACATATTTTCATAGAAACATTTAATTCAGATTAGTCATTTATGCTCAAATATCATTGTAGTCTTTTAATAAGTTAAAGTAACGTTGATCTCATCATTATAATTAATCAAATGGTTCTCCATTGTCATATATAAGCAAATAATTTTGATCGCCATTACCCCTTTGCATGACCGGCATTACCCATGCTCAGGGAGAATGACGGTCAAACCTATATTTTTTTGTAAGAGTCCCTACCAATTTTGTGTGATAAATAGATAAGTGGTTTTAATGCATGTTGATTACTGGATAGTTTAACCAATGTTCCTTTGAAATGATGATGTTCTCTAAAATAAAACCTTTGTAAAAAAAAGTTATTGCAAATTTTCCTTAAGTGATCGCCATTCTCCCTGCTTCCCCTAGGTCTTTTAACATGCTAATTACGGATTTTTCTTTAATAAACAAAATGTTTCGCTTTGTTTTTAAATTTTACATCTATTCTGTAGTTTTATAACTATTTTCTGTTGTATCTAAGCAAAACATATAATTAAACAACTAGAATTTGACCAATTACTACTTTTGACGTAATTTACCCAAGACACTATAAAGAACTCGTTAAAATGCGACAAATATGGTTTCTTTTACGCTCCAAACGTTCATCACGAAGAGCAGGTACAATTAAAAGTAATCTTTCATTCAGTTCAGTCAATTTTCTTTATCAAATCAGAAAAACGAAAATCAAAAGGTACCACTTTTGGTTTCGTCGATTTGAGGTTAAAACTCCGAACAAAGATCCGTCAAAATCAAATGTTCGTTTCGAACTTTCGTGAAACAGAGTAGGTTTAGAAAATTTAAATGTCAAACAATTTTCGGTCGATCGAAGTTTCGTAAAAAAATGAAACCGGAGTAGGAATTACGCGAACTTTCGATCGAAGGTTCGTTTTTCGTTGAAAAAAGTATACCCCCAGTGATGTGTACGAAAAGCATTTTCGTTTTAATATTGTTGAAAACAATATAAGTAGCTCTATGTGAAACAGAGACGCATCACTTTTTTTCACACAGTGTACAGTGATACTTACCCGACTCGAAACTGGATTTGAACTTTCTACATTTAAGTTACCGTGCATTTTTCTTGATAGCCCCATGATCGTTGAAATGTGCCTGGATTGCGTGTAAGACGTAATTTCAGGTGATATACTTTTATGAAGCGTCCTACTGAAGGTCAAACGATTTATGTTCCTATGTTCAAGGGCATACGATCCATTACTTTTTATAGGTAATTTTGAGTGGGCCTTTAGCCTGTTTCTTTTACTACTTTTCAATAAAGTTTAATATCACAAACTTACAAAAACACACTAAAGGCTTAACGTTGTACCTACGAATAGTGAATTATATTATTATACAGTAGAATAACAGTGGTTCCGTTCAACGAAAGGTAGGACGATGCGACGTGTGATCCTTTAGCTGTGAATATCTGGAGCAGCGCATCAGCATTGCCATACATATAAGTAAAGTAAAATTTTCAAAAGTAGGTAGGTACTGAAAATATCAGGTCATTGGCATCCCACATTATTGTTAAATATTTCAAATACGGAGCCTACTACGAATCTCAAACTTTATTATCCCGTTTCATTCCATTTTCAGGAGTTTTTTCAACAACAGAAAAAAATGCTTCATGTCTTGAGTAGGTATAAAAAAATTCTTTATCGGTTGTCTGTATACTACAAGTTACCTTCCCTCAAAATTTAAACTTCAGCTTAAGCGATTTGAGCTTGGCTTTGTCTCCAAGAAATCTCTTGTTCCTTTTTAGATTTGTCATGAAAGCAAGTCGGCATTATTCTAAACCACAAAAACCTGTTCTAAACGAAAATCTTGTTAAACAGTTATTCTCAGTTCTTTTCTTTGCATTTCAAAGGTTTTAATTGGGTCTTTATAGTGGCGGCGACTTGAAGCCCTAACGCGGGATCATTTGCATCTTATTATGAGGCCGAAGTATTTGTCTTTGATCTGAAAGTTTTCGAGACGCTGTTGAATTTAAATGTGCTTCTTATAATTACTTACAAGAGAATCTTAAAAGTGTCAACTGTTACTAAAATAAATCGAGTTAATTCAAATATTTGATTTCAAACCTATTCATTCAGTATAAGTAGGTAGTTACACATCAGAGATAACATAAAATTTATGTTATATTGAATTTCGAAATAAATTTTAGAACCAGATTAAAGGGGTACACTTATTCAGGTAGGTACCCTGACTAACGTTCCCTGAATATCGTCCGGGTCCGGGCCCGTCCCTTAGGGACCCTAAATCTTATTACACCACTCTTAGTTAGGATTAGGGTCCCTGAATACCGTGTAGTGTAATATCCCTTTTAGAACTAGTAAGGTACGATTATACAAGGTAGCTACTTTTCAGATGGATTACTGTGCTTCCTTCTAGAATTAATTTTCTAGAAGTTTTGGAACTTTTTTACAATTTCTAAAAAAAGGTTAAAACCTGTTTTGAAAAGTTTTGTAACCTATTTTTATACCTGGAATAATACCTCTACATACATCATTTGACCATTCAGATTTTTTAAAAACTTGTTAAATTTTATACAAGCAAAATAAAAAATCTTTTTATTTTTGTTTTTCTTGCCTTTTGATTTTTTTTTGACCACCAACAAGCTATATTTATTTTCATCTAAGTAATAACTTTGGTTGTGGTTGAGATATCCAGAAGCAGATACAGAAAAGAGCGAAACCATGTTTCGAAACTGATCGAAATCACAGATAATAAAATAAATATTATTATTATTATCCAAACTATTATCTCCAACCAGACATTCTAGCATGACTACGTTGTCACCAACTATAACAAAATATTACAGCAAAAGGAACTGATACAAACAACCGATTGTCACAATCATTTACACGAATTACGATATCGACACAAGATCGACACCTATTGAATGCCTATCCATCCATATCAATTCTGTTACATATTACAAGATATATTATTGCGTACTATTTTTGCCCGTAGCTTCGCACTTGTTGTTCCTATGGATTTGATTAAAGGTCATTCAAATGGAAATTTATTACAAAAGTTTCTATGGGGTTTCTTAAGTTTTTTATTTTAAAAGGCCATAACTTCCTGTTTGCAATTTCAGCCAATCCGTCAGAAATTTGGGCGTGAAGAAACTTCCAAACTTCCATACTTTCGCATGAGATGAGTTATTAGATCCACATACTGGGTGTCATTGACCTCCTTGGACCGTTCCCTCAAATTGGCGGGCTGCCAAATCCTTGGCGACCAATGACCGTGGCGATCCGCTCAATTATACCAGGATCCCTTTCCCTTTCCACCTTTATCTGCGAAGATGGATTGTGGTTCCTCACTACTTTGATCTTGGTGAGGTTTGAAACTAGTCATAAAAGTAGGCATGTATTGAAAAGGCTCTGTAAAAACGATTACTGAAAGAAGGGGCTACTCGGGCTTTACTATATGCTTTCTACTACTAATGCCAAGTCTAATAATTTAATAAAATTCACATACATATTATAAATGCTGTGCAAATCTTTACGAACAAAACAAATTTTCAATCAATTCCAAGTCAAGTCATTATGTTGAAAAAGTTGTCTCTGGTTATTTTTATGAATGATAGGAGCGGATGGCAGTGACCTACTTAGCTATTACATTTCTAAGGAATCAATCTAAGTGTTGCAAATAGTTTGTCCTTTGACAAAATTACTTGCGTTTCCTACCAAAAACGCAGATCGTTGCGCAAACTGGTCAGCGAAAGTGTTTAAACGAGATAACTGCTGTATTTGGAAAATTCGAACAATTTGGCCAAAATATTAACGATTTTTGTCCACACAGGAGACCGGTCTCTGAAAACAAAAATACACTTAATTGTACATTCTATTCGTATGGGTCTTTCATGCTGCAAACTTGAAAAGGAAATTTAAATGAGAAAAAAAAGTAAAAATAAAACTATTTTTTTTTTTTTGTCACTAATAACATTACTTTGCGTGTGCGATAAAAGTGCAGCGAAATAATAAGTGGTAATCTTTTAAACCTGGCTAATCCGCCCTCGGGTAGTGGGCGGGCGTGAGGCAGGGCCTTTTTTTTCTTTTGGATCTATCGCACTGGTTGGCACACTTTTTAGGAATAAAAATTAAACCAAGGAAGTTAATTTGTAATACAACTTTGTTTTAGGCTTCTTGTGTCTTATTTTCTGTAATGTTTAATGAAATAGACTTTCATTTGTTGATAATGAAAAATTGAAATTGAATTAAAATTAATCTGCATGCTATCAAAATTATGTAAAATTCATGCCCGCGGCTTCGCACGCTTTGATTCTATGAAAACGTTTAAAAACTATTTATATCACATCTACATACATCTATACATCCATAAATGTATCCAAACTTGCGCGATTATAACCCATATATGCCCAGAAAGATTTAGGTCTCCGATTTTCATAATTTTTGCATATGTTGTTGCTAATGGAATATTATTAGACCCATATTTTTTTATTTTGAGTTTCAGTTACTGAAAGTGCCTTTTTTTTGAAGGGTCGCTATCGACCCCGCGGGCAAATAACTATCTGATAACAGTGGAAAAGGTAGGGGTCAATCAAACGCAGTATATTATTTTTTTATTTTATATTTTTACTTATTTATACCTATGTATGTTAAATAATTAGGAAGGTTACTTCCTAATCCAAAAATTCGGTAATCTGAATAAATCAAATTAACAATAGTAGGTATCACATAATAAAAAACTATGCTAATTTCTCAAAGTATTTGTCAGGAAGATAAACGGTAAAATGTGAAGCACATGTTGTGCTTCACATTTTACCGTTTTATTCTGATAAACAGTACACCGTTTTCTGTACTGAGTAACCATGATCATAATATGATTACCCGCGTGTCACCTCACGGCTAAAGGTACGTTCGTCATAACTTTCGCAGGCTGCCCGCCCAGGTCGAGTTTTGTCTGTCCCATACTTCAATAGCAAAGTTCTTGCTAATGACCTTCGAAAATCTAGGGTATCGTCGTTGGCTCCCATTGATCCAGCCAGCAGAGCTGAGTTGTTCACTGTAATATCAACCAGCCATGTCAGGACGTGTACTACTTCTTGCCTCGAATAGCAATGCGATATGTACTAATGTTGGCATCGAGGCGATCAACGCCACCCATAAATCTGTTGTATTTGCCGACCACATTTGGTTGATCATTTTCATATATTCTTTTTCTTCTTCTATCATCAGAAGATAGAGTGACCCCGTATTCGAATCTTTGCTTACAGGTTACATGACCGAATGTCTCACGATGACGTGTTTTACCAACTCCTGATCGAGAAATAATTCAGTTGATTATTATTGATGATTATTGTAAATTCCGCTTGATTTTCTTCTTGTTCTTGGTTGTGGTTGAGATGGGGCACTTCGTGGTAGTCTCGAAGTGGACGGGATGACTGAATCAGTAGGTTGTTGAGTTGCTGATTGAATCCGTGAAAGTCTTGTTGATGACTGACCTGGTCTAGCCTAGCCTAGCAGTTGAAACAGCTTCAGGAACATCGCACTCTTGAATATCTTGGATGTGTTGCAGTATAAACTCGGCGGGATCAAGTAACCGAAATCGGTTCAACCTTCAATATCGCAGTTTTCAGTTTTCATCTCCCGAATCATCATCTGATATCGCTCCATCACAAGGCGGGTCTAAATAGACTTCCACGTTTTGAAGACCTTCGTTATCACGCAAACTTTCCTGGATATCTACTATTTCATTAGTAGTTAGTATTCGGCGTGACCTGAGAAAAAAAGAGAACATTCGGTATCATATCTGTCCAGAGGGTCGGTAGTGACCCATCAAAATATTCGTTCTAATAACGGAGTGAAAAACATATTACAATAAAAATTTAGTACTTACGTACCTAGAGTATTATATTTACTTTACTAATCATTCAAAAAAAGAAACTAATATCCATATAAATAAATAGTTACTTACAGTTTTGTCTCAGTCGGTGCAAAAATTTCGCCATAAAAATCAAGTCATAACTTTCACCACAACTATTCAACTGAAATTGAGCTTTGTTGATGTGAAATTTGCTTCAGGTGATTAGGTATTTTATCATAAAATGCGTAAATGGCGTTAAACACAATTTCATATGAATAATTTTCAATTTCGAGGCGTCCAAGCGGGAGAAGAAAGTTTGGGTCGTTTTCGTGCTTTTGGGCATATATGGGATAATAATGGAAAGGATTTCGAGTTAAACGCAAAACAACAGAATTATTTATTCAAAATTTGTGGTGTAGGTGTTTTTGAAAAGAGGTATTCCTAAATATACTACACAAAATATATTCTTAATCTAATTGACTCAATATCTTCCTAATTATTATGTAAGTACTTCTAACTTATTTACGTGGGATATTATAACGCCAATGGTTGGTCTTTAGATTAACATTTGCATTCAAAAGTAAAGACTTTTGAAACCAACTCTTTATTTTGGAATAAGTACCACTTTGGACAGTACTTTGTCCAAATTACCTATAGGTACCAAAAGAAAGTGAACTTGAGATCTGACTAAATCTAATTAATGTATAAAAATAATATTATTCTATAGTAAAAATCGTGATTAAAATTACTGACGATGGCAAAAAATTGGTGTTAATTGGGAAATATATTATTTGAAATTAAATTACCATCACATCGGCTATTCCAAACTACTATTAACGTGGTCGGATATTACCTCGTGTCATTTATTTATATGCAAACTGCTGAAATCAAAGTCGAAATTAATGACCCATTTTACACCACACATAGAACTGAACCATAAACAGTAAAATATTATGGCGTTGGGAATGAGTTAAATACGTACTTTAAACATTTAGAAACTCCTCACTTTACAATTTATTTTCTGATCAATATTTATCAATTCAATATTATATTTAGATTTTGACGCGGCTTTTTTTAATAGATAGAGGAAGGTTAAATGTATAATAAAACCGTGCGAAGCCGGGGCGGGACACTAGTGACTAATATACTTAAAATAATATATTCTTCAGATATATATTTTATGTATGTACGTACGTAGAAAATCCCCAGAAAAAAATATTTTTCATTAGTTACTCATACTCGGAAAGTAGGTCTGAACATGCCTGAAGAGCGGGTTGAAAGTGATACTTTTCCGCCTTAGGGAGAATCGTTTTCAACTGACAGCTATAACGTTACTATTGAACCATGATAGTGGCAGAATAAATGCTGAAGCTAAAAAAAAAATCGCCTTAGCGACAATTCACTGCATTAAAAAAATACGAAAGTCAAGGCAGTATGGCTTTATGGCTTTCGCCTGTCCTAGATGGACTAATATATAAAAAAAAATTAATCGGCAATTTGATTAATTTGTTTTCTCATGTTTTTATTTATATTTCCTTGTATTCGTAATGAAAAGCACAGTGTTTAGCTCGGGTGAAAGTAACTTTATTTAGTCCCTCGAACTATTGCGCCCGAGCCGTCTCGTGACTAAATAATTGGGTAGATGCGGGAATCAAACCCGCCACCTCATGCGTCGCAGGCGGACCTTTGCCCGCTGCGCCACATCGGTCGTCAAAAGTAATTTCCGCTTACTCAAGCAAATAAAGCATCACTCATAAACCAACGCTAGGTAAATGAGTCAATTAATTTGATGAATGTGTATTCCAACGAATGGCCCATTATTCCAGCCAGTTTACTTACGGCCGTTTACTTACGGCACTCCTAGTGGTTTAACTCGTATAAAACAAATAAATAAATGGGTCCTGGGGCACACTCAATTTTTAAAGATCTTACGAAACTTCTCATAGAGTCCACAGGGGACCGCAATGCTGGCTTCTATTTCGGTCAACGAATTAGCATTGCCATTCAACGTGGCAATGCTGCCATCATTCGGGTTACTCTGCCTTCTGGTGACGGCTTAGATTTTTAAGAGTTTGTTATAGTTGTATATACTATTCATAAAACTAATTAAATAAATTAATTTACTACAAAAAAAACAAAATCAAAATAGGTATTTGTCAAGTAAACCTTACTTGCTCTCTCCATAGATGAATGTTAATATAATTTTAATTATCTGGTCGATGTGACGAGTGACTCGAGAGTTGGTGAGTATCTATCGCAGCGCATCAGCATTGTCATACAGCGTGGTGATTAGCCAGTGTCATGGGCACACGACTGATATTGATATGGATCAGTTGAGCTATATCTAGACTGTTGCAACCGTCTGAGGTTAGCTTAATACTGCATACTAAGACTAAGTACAAAAGACGGCCTCATTGCTCAAAGATATCTCTTCCAGGCAACTTTGGGATGGACTGGACATAAAAGAACAATATAGACGGTGATATAAGTTAACGCGTTCACTGCCAATGTACACGATGCGATACGACTGGTACACACCCGCTCTCTATGCGTTTAGTCGGAAATCCTCGTATTTTCGACGCGTCCGGGTCTTTGGCACGCATAGTAACATCCGGACATTGTGACAACGTAGAAGATAAAGAAATATATATATTCAAATCAACAAAACTATACGAACAAGGCAACTTATAAAATATATGCACAAAGTTTTTGTTATGTATTTGTGACGATCGGTCAATGCTTATTATTATTTGGTGGCGGGTAGCGGTAAATCTTTTCAATAAACTAGTCTATCGCTCACTCCGGCCTTTCATTGACGCCTCATTGGCGACGATCGTGGATTTTTATTCAATAAACAGTGATCTACGCGTGATAATCATTGTGAAATATGCCTATCGGCAAAATAGAACCTTTTAATCTAAGTTCCAAACAATGGCCAGCGTACATTCGCCGCGTAAATCAATACATCACGCTGAACAGTATCGAGGAGAAGTTGAAAGTGCCAATGCTAATTACGGTTGTGGGGGAAGAAACGTATGCACTGATGTGTGATCTGTGTGCACCTAGTTTCCCGGAAGATAAAAGTTACGTCGATTTAGTGAAACTTGTGACAGAACATTTAGAACCACAGCGTTCCGAAATCGCTGAGCGCCATGTTTTTCGGTTGCGACGTCAGCGCACGGGCGAGTCCCTCACGGAGTATCTACAGGCATTGAAACATCTTGCGGCTACGTGTAATTTCGGCAAGTGCAAATCGTGCTCGACGCTTGAAGAAAACTTGCGAGATCAGTTCGTGTCGGGCCTGACGAACGACGCCATGCGATCGAGAATTTTCGCAGAAAAAAAAATAGGTTATAAAGAAGCGGTCGAGCTGGCACTGGCTCTGGAGGCGGCGGAAAAGCATGCGGAGGTGAGCGGATCGACAGCGGCGGCGGACGCGCCGAGCGCTGTGCGCGCTGGAGCGGGCGAGGGCCTGCATTATGCGCGCGGCGGCGGCGGCGGCGGCGGCGGCGGCGGCGGCGGCGGGCGTGCTGGGCAGCGCGCGCGGCCCGCGCCGGCGGCCTCGCGGGCGTCCGGCGGCGGCGGGGCCGGCGGCGCAGGCGGCGGCGGCGCGGGACCAGGCGGCGAGAGCGAGGCCGTTGGCGCGCGCGCGCGGGCTTGCTGGCGCTGTGGCAAGGCGCACGCAGCGGACAGGTGCAGGTTCAAAAATTATTCCTGTGACGAGTGTCATCAAAAAGGACACTTAAAGGTGATGTGTAAACAAATGCGCGGGAGTGTCGGTCGGCATAATTATGTCAGTGATGCGGAGTCGGACGACGACAGGTTGTTCAACATTCAAGTGGCTTCCAAAGGTAACCATCCTTATTATATAAACTTATCGATTGATAACATTGTTGTGAAGTGTGAAATGGACACGGGTAGTCGTATTTCGGCAATTAGCGAGGAAATGTACAAAAGACTATTTCCAAATAAGAAGATTATTTCGGACAATCTTATCCTACGGTGTTATTCAGGTTCACAAATTAATTCACGTGGTTATATTGAGGTGGATGTATGTTTAGGGGAAGTTAAAGTAAAATCGTTACGATTGTACGTCATAAACGGAGGAGCACGACCTTTACTAGGAAGGGAGTGGATGCGCGCTTTAAAAATAAAACAAATAAACCTCAATCAAATTGTAGAAAACGAATTTGTGAACCAATTGTGTAAAAAATTTCCCGAAGTATTTTGCGATAAGCTAGGTACTTGCAAACGAACCATTCGACTACAGCTGTTAGACACTGAATCGGTGTACGTCCGAGCTAGGCCGATGCCTCTGGCACTGCGCGCACGAGTCGAGCGCGAGTTAGCTCGTCTAGAATCGGACGACACGATCTATCGAGTAGACTATTCTGATTACGGAACCCCGATTGTACCCGTGGTCAAACAAAACGGTGATATACGGATTTGTGGGGACTATAAGATTACCATTAACCCTAAACTTAAACGTGATTATTATCCGTTACCTCGCATTGAGGAATTGTTCGCGAATCTGAGCGGAGGCGAGAAGTTCACTAAAATAGACCTTAGACACGCATACGAACAGTGCATTTTATCAGATGACTCACAGGCTTACACGGCTATCACGACGCATATGGGCACGTTCGCCTACAGGCGCGTCCCGTACGGGCTATCGTGTATTCCTGAAAAGTTCCAAAAAATGATGGAGGAAACTCTGCGCGGGGTGCCAGGGTGTGTCGTATTCTTGGACGATATTTGCGTAACGGGACCTAACATGGCGGAACATAACAAAAATCTGAGAGCTGTACTCGAACGGTTACGCGATGCGGGTTTAACGGTTAAATTAAGCAAATGCCGATTTTTACAAGACAGTGTAAAGTATTTAGGCTTTATTATTAACAAACATGGATTACGACCAGATCCTATGAAGTTAGATGCTATTTCCAATGCCCCAAAACCTCACAACATTACACAACTTAAAAGTTTTCTTGGATTGTTAAATTACTATGGGAGATTCATTCCTAACATGAGTACTTTGTTGCAGCCTTTGCACAATTTACTTAAGAGAGAGGTTGGATGGAAATGGGACTCTAAGTGCGATGATACTTTTGTTAAGGCGAAGCAATCTCTCCTGAGTGAGCGTGTATTAGCACACTACGAGGAGGGTCGCGAGCTCGTGTTGTCGGTGGACAGTAGTGCGTACGGGTTGGGCGCGGTGCTAGCTCACCGCTATGCCGACGGCAGCGAGCGGCCGGTCACGTGTGTGTCGCGCACTTTAAACGCGCCCGAACGTAATTACAGTCAATTGGATAAAGAGGCGCTAGCTATTTTGTTCGGAGTTACGAAAAATCACCAGTATTTATTCGGAAGGCGCTTTACTTTGCGCACTGATCATCAACCATTGACGTACATATTTGGGGATAAAGGAGGGATCCCACAAACGGCGGCCAGTCGACTGCAGCGGTGGGCTGCGCGACTCGCCGCGTACGATTTTGCGATTGAGTTTGTTAGATCGGCGGATAACGGGCCGGCCGACGCGTTATCGCGATTACCGTTACCTCGGGAGGGTTGCTGCGCTAGCACTATAGACTACTTAAATCTCGTTGAGGATTGTTTGCCGATTAGTTATAAAGATGTAGCGAGAGAAACTGAACGTGACTCACTGTTATCTAAACTTAAGGGCTATGTACAGTTTGGTTGGCCAGCGGTTCCTAGCTGCGACGCGGAAAAACCCTACTTTGCTCGGAAGCAAGATTTTGTGCTAGACCAAGGGTGCATTATTTATAAATATAGAATCGTAGTTCCTCAGGTGTTGCAAAAGAAAATGCTCGAGGAGATACATGAAGGCCATTTAGGTATTACCAAAATGAAAAATCTTTCGCGGAGCTACATTTACTGGGCGAACTTAGACCGCGATATTGAGGAGATGTGTGGTGCGTGCGGCGCGTGCCGCAGCGTGCGCGACGCGCCGCCGCGCGCGCAGCTGCACCCCTGGGAGTTCCCCCTGCACCCGTGGCATCGTGTACACGCTGATTTTGGCGATTGTGGAGGTAAACGGTACCTCATTCTAGTAGATGCGCATTCCAAGTGGATCGAGGCGATTCCTATGAACAGTACTACAGCTGAGAAAACTATTCAGGTTTTGCGTAGTATTTTCGCACGATTTGGATTACCGTCCCAGCTGGTAACCGACAATGGCCCACCATTCTCTTCACATGAATTTAAGGTATATTGTACTAACAATTGTATAAAGCATACAACGTCGGCTCCTTATAGGCCTCAGGGGAATGGTGCAGCTGAAAACGCCGTGAGAACGGTAAAAAAATGTATTAAACGAGCCTTATACGAAGGTCTAGACGTGAACGCTGCCCTAAGTAAATTTTTATTTAACTACCGCAACTGTGAGCACGCCACTACCGGAGTGTCGCCGGCGGTGGCCCTGCAGGGGCGGCGCCTGCGCGGCCGACTGGACGCGTTGCGGCCCGACCGGGCGGCCGCGGTGCGCGAGCTCCAGGAGCGCCGGGTCGCGCGCTCGGCAGGCGCGGTTAAGGACTTCGAGGTAGGGGACGCGGTCCTCGCGCGTGACTACACGCAGAGGGGGGACAAGTGGGCTGAGGCCACGGTTGTCAAGAAAACCGGTCCCGTCTCATACAACGTTAATATAGGCAACGGGGTAGAATGGCGTAGACATGCCGATCAAATGCTTTCAACGCAAAAGAATCGTTATTCATTATCGCGGATGAGCGGCGCGGCTGTCGAGGGTGATTCGGCTTCAAAGCACATTGAACCTGAGGTTGAAAAAGGGGCCGACAACGAGCGCGCCGTCGAGGACGCGTTCAGCGGTGAAGACGAAGCTGTCCTACCAATGAAACCGCGGGATAAGGTACAGTCGCCGCGGGAGCTGTCTAAGCGGGCGGGAACAGCGCCGTTAGCGTCCCGCCCTGCGCCCTCACCGCGGAACGCGTCTGCTCGTGAACTGCGTGCACTTAAACGTGCAAATCAGTAAGGTTCTTAGATTATTTTATAAGTAAGTTATGTAGTTAAGTTGTGTGTGTATCTAGGTCTTTAGCAAAGGTATCCACTGGCTTGGTGGGGAGATGTGTGACGATCGGTCAATGCTTATTATTATTTGGTGGCGGGTAGCGGTAAATCTTTTCAATAAACTAGTCTATCGCTCACTCCGGCCTTTCATTGACGCCTCAGTATTATGGGGAGTAAGCTCGTGAGTTCGGGGTAATTTCTTAGAAATTAAATTCCTAATTTACTTTCAAAACATGTTTGTTCTTACTGAGTCTGTCGGCTACCGTTGTAAGTTGATACTGATAACGATTACTTAAGTATTTTTATCGTAAACATTAAATGTAGAGTCCATTTTAATGTTATCTCCAATTTCGGACTCCTTTCACTTTCTTTAAAACAAGATCAAGACAAAAAATGTGTTTAATAGAATAAACTAGCGACCCGCCCCGGCTTCGCACAGTTTTATTATACGTATAAACCTTCCTCTTGAATCACTCTATCTAATCACTAAAAAAATCACTCGTTTTAAAGATTTAAGCGTACAAAGGGATATAGGGACAGAGAAAGCGACTTTGTTTTATAATATTATGTACTGATAAGTAGATAGATAACTAAATTGATACGGATCTCTACCACAAGCAATTAATATCGTCACGTCGGGTTTGCGCGTCGTTACCCAAGGCCGTAAATCTTTAACTACCCTCGTCTTTATGCGATTTAGGATGTATTAAAACGTTATATCTTTCCTATACAAGCTGATTTTAATGCTGAAAACCATTTTACGATGCAAGGATTCACGTTTAGGTAGCTTATAACGGATACGTCGTTATAAACGTTATAACGTACATTGATGTTATTGTAAAAATTTCAAACTTACGCAATCCTTACTTCCTTACTAATCATAAATAATTAATTAATTAATTATTATAAATAATTACTAATAAAAAACTTACTAATATTATAAACGCAAAAGTTTATGTGGATGAAAGTTTGTACCTATTTCAAGAAAAAATGAACGGATTAGGCTGAAAATTTGAATAGATGTAGTTCTAGCTCTAGAATAACACATAGCCTACTTTTCATGCCAATCAGTTCCCATGGGATAATATAGGGAAATGGTCTTGAGACGTTTTCATAGAAATAAAACGTGCGAGGCAGAGGGCAGATCATCATCATCATCACCATCAGCCTATATTAGTCCACTGCTGGACATAGGCCTCCCCTAATGAGCGCCATAGCGCCCTGTCTTCAGCTTGCCGGATCCAGCATCTGCCAGCAGTGTTTCGAAGATCGTCATCCCACCTGGCCCGAGGGCAGATACTAGTCACTATCACTGCATAGTATAAAACAAAGTCGCTTTCTCTGTCCCTATATCCCTATGTCCCTTTGTATGCTTAAATCTTTAAAACTATGCATGCAACTGATTTTGATGCAGTTTTTTAATCGATAGAGTGATTCAAGAGGAAGGTTTATAGGTACGTGTAATAAAACCGTGCAAAACCGGGGTGGGTCGCTATTATGGTCGCTATATAATACAAGGTAATACCAGAGATTAATAAACTCGCTTTAAAGCCTATGAATATACCAAGATTTTCGTCAAGTTATGTATAAAGTCTGAAGTCATGGTGGGTATCCCAGTTAGCATGGACTTCGACGATACTAAAGTCTTGCAGACACCATTTCAAGGACCTCACGTCTTGCATACAGTCTATTATCCCTTAGCAACCCTTAAGTCCATGTGAAAGCTTCGTACGTGCCTTAGGACTCTGAATGGAAGCGTCTGTATTCTAAAACTTTTTCAAAAGAAAGGGACTAAAAAGAGATTCAAAGTAACTGTCGAAGCAGGAAATAATGAAAAGACTTTTTATGTTGTAAATAATTATTCTGCTTTTTTCACGAGCTTTAATTTATAAAAAGAATAGCTCAAGATTTTATTGTGAATCATCGAAACAGGTGCACAGATTTTTAAAAAAATGCCATGATAGATATTCTGCTGTTATCGTGAGTTTGCTGCTCATTTCACAAAAAAATCTATCGGCGATTTTATTTTGAACCACCAATACAGCTGCACTTTTTAAAAACATATGTAGATAAAAACTCTTGTCGACTCGACTAAGCCGTTGAGGCCGAATAAACTGAATTCAAATCGCTTAATCCGATTGGTAGCTACGATACCCTGATAGTCACACAGACATGACAATTTTATATTACACTTCCTAGACTACTAAATCTTTGCACACTATATTTATTTTATAGACTAAAGTTGATTAGTATGTAGTTCGAATTGCACTAGCGGTTTTTTTTTTTTTTTTTTTTTTTTTTTTTTTTTTTTTTTTTTTTTTTTTTCATACTTAATTCTTTATTAAGAACGAAAATTACAAGCAAGGAATAGAAAAATTACAACTAGTATTTACAATTGAAACCATTGAGCTAACTGCAGACGGTTGCAAACAGTCTAAAGGTAGCTCAATTGATCCATGTCAATACCAGTCGGAAGCGTCCCCAAGACACTGGCTGCATTACCACGCTGTATGGCAATGCTGATGCGCTGAGCCAGATATTCTGTGTCTCCACAGCATCTAAAAGATCTACTATCTGGTGGGTCTGGCCATGCAGGTGAAGTCCTTCTGGAAGACTTGACGTCTTTGATCAACCTGATGTTGTCAGGCCGAGTCAACAGCGAGATCACGGAACTCTTGTATGGTGCAAACCTTTGTGCACTCAAAAAGAAGGATGGCGGTATAAGACCCATAGCCGTGGGCACTACCTACCGCCGCCTTGCGGCTAAAGTCTGCTGTCGGAAAGAAGCCGACTATTTAGGCGACTATTTCCGACCTATTCAGCTAGGCTTTGGTTCGCGAGGCGGCTGTGAGGCCGCAGTACATTCCCTTCGTACATTTTTGGATCAAAATTATGGGGAGGTAGTTCTGAAGGTAGACGTCAAAAATGCCTTCAATTCCGTAGATAGGGGCGCCCTACTAAACGAAATTAAAAATAAAATTCCTGAAATTTACCCTTTTCTCTGGCAGTGCTATGGTTCACCCTCAAAATTAATTTACCGGAATAACATTATTTCGTCTGCCGTTGGCTGTCAGCAGGGCGACCCTCTTGGTCCGGCCATATTTAGCCTTGCCATTCATCCAATAATTCAACGTCTTCAATCCAAGCTCAATGTTTGGTATTTGGATGACGGAACTTTAGGTGGAGAAGTGGACACCGTTTTTAATGATTTAAAAATCATCACAGATGAATTTCGACAAATAGGTTTGGAATTGAATTTTTCAAAGTGCGAGCTTTTTATTTCGGACTCTTGTGTAGACAAAAACAATATCATTGCAAAATTTAACAGTTTGGCCCCTAACATTACAGTTATAGATAAATGTTCACTTCGACTCCTAGGTTCACCAATTCTTGATGAGTCTTTTCGGCCATTTGTAGATGAGAAAATTCAAAATTTCAACAAAACTTCAGACAGACTTCTCAAAATTAACAGCCATATGGCTTTTACTATTATTCGGTTTTGCCTGTTTGTACCTAAATTTACGTATTCTTTAAGATGTAGTCACCTGTGGAAACACAGCGAGCTATTGGATAGCTTAGACAACATAATAAAGAATACTTTATCATCGGTTTTGAATATTGATTTGGATGACAAGGCGTGGTCGCAGGCCTCCCTACCTGTCAAATTGGGAGGCTTAGGTATTCGCAAAATTTCCAGTGTAGCCCTACCAGCGTTCCTATCTTCCGTCTACAGCACTAGTTCTTTAGTTGAAAAAATTTTAAACACGTCTGATTTGGTCCGATCACAAATTTCTTTCAAAATTTCATATTTAGACGAAGCTAGAACGGCTTGGCATAGTGCTTGCCCCGATGCTGCTCCTCCAAAATCTCTTTCGTCCCAACGGCAATGGGACGGGCCTTTGTGTGAGTTGACACGGAATTGTTTGTTACAAACGTGCTCCAGCTCGGCAGATCGTGCCCGTCTCCTAGCCGTTTCTAAATGGGAGTCAGGACATTGGCTGCAAGCACTTCCTTCTTATAACACTGGCACTTTATTGGATCCCGCTACTTTCCGTATCGCAACATGTATTCGGTTGGGTGCAAGGTGTTGTGCGCCTCATCAATGCCAGTGCGGTACTGCAGTCGAACAGCTTGGTCATCACGGATTATCGTGTACTAGGGCCGCTGGTCGGATATCTCGTCATGCCAGCCTTAATGACATCATCCGGCGGGCCTTTGTCAGCGCTAACGTACCAGCTATTCTCGAACCGAATGGTCTGTTCCGTGACGATGGCAAGAGGCCCGACGGTATGACACTAGTCCCATGGGAGTTGGGGAGGCCCATTGTGTGGGACGCTACATGCGTCGACACACTTGCACCTTCCCATCTTTCAAGGACATCCACTAGGGCTGGTGCGGCGGCAGATCTGGCCGAGGATCTCAAGAGGCGCAAATATGCAGGTCTCGACAGAACCTACGCATTTGCTCCCCTTGGATTCGAGACCCTAGGTCCGTGGGGTACCGAGGCTCTCCGGGTTTTTAAAAAATTATCTGAGCATCTGGTCGATGCGACGCGTGACCCGAGAGCTGGTGAATAGCGGTTATTAGTCTGCTTTTACATAAATATCTATACAAGATTGACAACCTGTGTGGTGCAGTTGTGTGTTCGATTTCAGCTTTGAAAAATGTTTGTAATAACTGCAGATATTTTTGGTGTTCTAGCTGATTTATATATATACTAGCAACCCGCCCCGGCTTCGCACGTTTTTATTATACGTATAAACCTTCCCCTTGAATCACTCTATCTATTTAAAAAAACCGCATCAAAATCCGTTGCGTAGTTTTCAAGATTTAAGCGTTCAAAGGGACATAGGGATATAGGGACACAGAAAGCGACTTTGTTTCACTCGTATACTATGTAGTGATGTATAAAACATCTATATGTATTTATGTAGGTAAGTTATATATTATCTACTTAGGTCAGTTATCTAGTACCCATAAAAGCTATGCTTACTTTGGGGCTATATAATGATTTCTGAATTGTCCAGCATTAAAAAAATAAATTATCTGAAACAATGCATTATTGTATATCTCCAGATCACCGCGTAATCAAATACTAGCTCTAAAGTTTGTAAATGCAGTTGCAAACAACTTGCAATTCCTAGGTCACGTAAAAAGGTCTTAATTTATTTGCCAACAACATAGATGCAAGTTGTTCTCAAGTTTCGATGAAGTTAGAGAGTCGTGAATGAGGAGCTTTAAATAGAGCTCTTGAACTGTGTTATAAGTTAGTGTTTAGAAGTCAAGTTTAGTTCAGCGCCATCTAGTTAACTGAGGCGGAACTAAATTTATGATACTAATCGAATAGTTAGCCTATAAACATGGATTTTATTTTTTAACCAACTAGTTGTAAAGTAATGGTTCTTAAATCAACTGTATTTTTTTGTGAGTGTTACGCTGTAAATTTTTTCAGGGTGAATCGAATTTGATGTTTTTTTTTTAAAAGAAGAGAAAGCTGTTGCTTCTCATGTTTTATTTCTTTCAAATTTCATTAAGATTTGACCTGTAGTTTTATGCAATTTGTTGTATTTTTTATTCACTCGTTCTTATGTAATTCATTCATATCATATGTCATTTAGCTATTTAATGCAACAAATAAAAAAAGCACTTGTAAATCAATAATGCAAATCAATAAAAACTTTTTGCGGAAACAAAACCGTTTTTGGTTTTGTTTCCGCTGAATTTTATAAAATTATCCTCGTGTCTTCGGATTTTCCGGTTTCTAATTATAAAAGTTAAGGTTTAAGTACCTGTTAACAAGTAGGGTTCCGTCCCTCAATAAAATGTTCAAATGCTCCGTAATGGGAAGGAAACGTTTGTAAAACGTGACTGCAATAGAATTGCCTGTGCTAACAAAAGTTAATTAGATAGTGAAAGAGACCCAGAAGATAATTAGTTTTTGCTTTTAGCAGGTAGATCTATTGTACAATGTAAAGACATCCGAAATCCAAAATTTTATTTCTGTAGGCTTAAGAAATAAGCTCATAGACAAGTACTTTAAATTTAAACTAGAAATAAGGTGTTAATTGATGTTCTCTTTGTTTCAATTTTTTATCCACTTTATAAATACGAAAAACCACAACATCAAGTTCCATATACCTACCTAAACTGTCTCTCTGCCGTTAATAAGCTTTGAAAAAACTGATGTTACTGTAATACCAAACAAGGTCAACACTGGGGGTTGATTCACTATGACATAGGAGATTTCTCACACAAACCGTGTGACGTCACAATGTGGGTAATATTTTTAACACATAAAGTTATATTTTTATTTATTTGATTGCAATGTTGGGTGGTCTGTCCGATGTTGCCCAGACTCTTATGAGACTGGTGTTCTCAGAGGACAGTCCACTTATCTCTTAGTTAAAAATTTGTTTTAGTATGTAGGCTGTATAGACACTAAATTTGTATGTAGGTAATTTGTGTATTTGTGTATAGAGTAGGTACTAAACTAATTTCCAAGATTTTACCAACTGTTGGTAAGCGGGATGTTCATTACGGACGGACGTGTGTCGCTGTGCTCGCCTCGCCTCGTCACCCTGAAGATGATGGCTAAAAACCAGTGTTTGCTCATAGAGCAATATTATCACTGAGCTATCACCCATTTGCCACTGCTACACATACGCACTTTTGGGTAGATTGTATAATATCAATAATGCTTTTAAATGTAGGCATGTACATGTGTTATCCGTTTCTTTATAGCCTAATTTAACCTATTTTTTCATTGTGCCTTTTCTCTACCAGTAACCAATAATGTATGTGTGTTTTGTTTTGTGAGAAATAAATGATTTACTTACTTACTTCTAAATACGATTTTGTCCGATTCCAAGTCGCTGTCTTGTCGTATCTGTGTAACACTTGTGGATTTTACATAGTGAATAAAGCCCGGTAAGATTATGGTTAAGAAAAGTAAGTCAGTTTTTGTAACACATGGCGTCGAACCTAAAGAGAGAAGAGATAACTATAGAGAGAAGAGACCTATAGAAGAGAGAGAGAGCGTCTGGCGAATAGGTTAAATTTGAACTCTCGCTCGTATATCGAGTTGAAGGCCAAAGTTGCGGCCATACCTGTAGCTGGGTATATGATTTCTATGCTGGGCATACTTATTAATTTTCGGCGGTACTTCACACCAGGATAGCTTCTATCTATATCTACTGCTGAGGCCTATATACTGCGCTCAAAGATCAATGTTTGCAGCCGCAATACGCGGATTTTTACAATGTATGTGATCGCTTTCTGGTCAAGCCCGCGTGTAGTGAAAATGAGATGGAAACGAATTAAAGTCAATGTCCGATTAGATAAGATATTAATGCTTTATTTGTAGTTCTTTATTTAAGGCTCAAAATCGATCCTGGAGTACTACTGCTGTCATCTTTTGAACGAATCGGCCAAGCAGCTTAGAGCCGACTCGACTCAAGTGAGCGGCGCGCTTTTAAGACTCATAGGTAGGTAATTAATCAATCGAATAGTTCAACAAAGCGATGAATGCAGACGAGGCGTGTTAACAGACTGTCAACCTTGAAAACGTCTCACGTTAAGGGTTAAATACCAAAGTTCTTCCCACACAAACTAGTTTCATAGTTAACCCTTACAGTCTTAGTGAAATAACGCTACAAGAATAAGTCAGCTAAAGCTCGATAACGAACAAGCTATTGTGGAAAACTCAATACTCAATACTCAATCTGAAAATGAATTAACTGGGTAAAATTCCAGACTCCCTGATTGTTCGCCGCAAATTATGAAGGCAATTGCATTGAATTGAAATACTAGAGTGCGGTATGCAGACGTTCATGTGACCACTATACAAGCTTTTTTGAGAATATTTTTAAAATGTTTAAAGAGCTTCTTCAGTCAAGTAGGTTATTTATTAACCACCTAAATACATCAAATCTGTTGCTAAAGTTATCAACTGGTGATTTGTTTACTAGTTAGCATGGAACTAAAATTAACTGCCTCCAGCTAGGTGGATGATTATCTGCCAAAGACTGCAGGTAGATGCTGTATGCGGCAAGCTGAAGACAGGGCGCTATGGCGTTCATAAAAAAAACCTATCTCCAGCCGTGGAAGAATATAGGTTGATCATGAAACCTAACTGAAACATTGTGAATACAATACAAAAAATTATATAATCGAAAAAAATTTAGGTACGTACACTTAAATTTTACACTGAAAAAAAATTCAAGCTTATAAAAATAACTCCTGTTTAAAAATAATAAATTTTCAGTTACCTCTATTCTTTCAATTATAGATAGGTTTAAGCTGTTTCTGTTTTTGACTTTCTTTTTTAAAAAGAAATACAATTTTAGACCGGAGCTTGAATAAGAAGTGCTGAAAAATTCCAACTGAAAAATTTCAATTGAGGTTCCGGTAAATGTTTTCATAGTACGTACTTAAAAAGTCATCCATGCGATCTTAATTGCAGCGCACTTCGATAAGTCGATTGGTCTGAGCTAAGTCAATTTTGAATTTATTAACTTGTTCAACAATAATCCAGGAAATTTTTAGTTTCTGTTTTACATCGTTTCCATGAAGATAAAGCTTTAAAAATTAAGGCCACTAATTGTGCCAATCCAGATATTAATCATACTAAAAGCAGTACTTAAGTATTGTTTAGTAATAAAAAAAGTTCTTGTTGTGAATTATTTTAAAAGTTTTGATAGTTCAATTAAAAAATTATCTATCTATACGTAGGTACAATGTATAAGAAACGAATATCAAAGCTCTATATAAAACCGAAAAAAAAACCTTTTTTATTACTTTTTTGTAAAATGAAAGATAAATAAATATAAGCCTTAAATGCGGCTAAGAAACATGTTTGAAACCTAAACGAATACTCGACACCATTTCGGTCAAATTGATGATTCGCGGTCATAATGAGTGTATGGAAAGACCGAGAAACATAACCTTAGATTTTGCAATAAAACGTAATTTTTCACCTTTATCTAGCGCCTCACATCTGGCATTGACATCAGCAAGGTCCGGCTCAACGTGGCAATGCTGCCAGCATTCTGGGCACTCTGCCTTCTGGTGACGACTTGGATTTTTAAAAGTTTATTTTAAGTGTAAATAAAAGTTGTCATTAGTCATTTGGAAGCAATCAGTTCCGTGAGTTCAGTTGCATAAATTTGCACCTATGGCATTAAAATCCTGTTCAACCATATGAATATTGAATGCTTACTATAACCATTTTTGTGTAAACTAGTGTTTTGCGTTATATTGTCACCCTAGCCACCACAATAGAATAATCTGCGAACAGCTATGCAGAATAACGCACTCGGCTCGGGGCTAATTAGGCAGCATGGCGTTGTTTTAGGGATGGTTTGTTGTGTAGAGAACTTAGTATGACTTTTGCACAGTTTACGATAACTATAAGTGTGGAGAGATGAACTACTTTTCATTAAAAGTGGGCTACTTTGTACCTTATTACACTTGTTTTGTTCTATAAGTACTCGAAAACACAACTCGAAAATTTATTCACCGTTAGAGCGACTGAATGGTGATTGTACCTATCAGTAGCTACATTTGTATATTGCCTACTATTGGAAATAATAATGTATTATGATTTTAAATATCAGGTTTCGATCACTTTATTCTTTTATTTACTTACTCAATGTAATTGTGACATGGCTAAGTAATGTCATAAAAAATCTAGGATATTTGATTAATGCCGAAACTTATTAAATTGTATACTACTAAATTGTGGCCTTGGAGTATTTTTATTCTGATACATTCGTCTCACTTAAAGAGAATAAAATGATAAACATGTCTAAGGGTAATTACTTCGTGACACTGGTCACATTCTGGGGAATGAAGTCAAGGTGCATTGGCATACTGCACATGACAATGACATGCAAGTGACATTAGGTACTATGAGTAAATTATTTGCAGCGTTTGAAAAAACAGACCGTAGTGTATACTTAGTATCATCGTCTGGTCGATGCGACGCGTGACCCGAGAGCTGGTGAGTATCTGGCTCAGCGCATCAGCATTGGCATACAGCGTGGTAATGCAGCCACTGTCTTAGGGACGCGACGACTGGTATTGACATGGATCAAGTGAGCTACCTTTAGACTGTTTGCAACTGTCTGCAGTTAGCTCAATGGTTTCGATTGTATATGTATACTAGTTGTATTTTTTTCTATTCCTTGATTGTAATTTTCTTTGTTAATAAAGATGTTGCTTAGTATCTGTGTATTCACTTATAAATCGGTTAATTTAAAAATGTAGCTATTTCGAACGCTCATATCGTCTCTAAATTTTAGAACTGGACAACGGAAAATGCATTGGAGTGCCGTGTTTAGTTTCCTGGAATAGCAAATAGCTAAAGTGAGCTAGCAAATAGCTAACGTGGGACTAGAAATAGCTAACCCGAGTATGTGGAATGTTGGAACATGCCAGCCAATGAAATTGTGGAATGGAATTTCACAAATTCTGTTCTAAAGAGCACTGCCGAATTATATTTGCAGTTTTAACGGAGATTTTTATTAAAGAAAATAACGATCAAACAATTGAGCTAACTGCAGACAGTTGCAAACAATCTAGGTATAGCTCAACTGATGGAGTTCGGTTCAGATCCCGAGATGCTACTTGCATTGTATGCAATGCTGATGCACTGCGCCAGATACCTACTCACCCAGCTCTCGGGTCACGCATCGCATCGACCAGAATGCGTAAAAACTCTGGTTGGCAAGAACCAGACAACTCAGATGTACTTGTTAGTGTACAAATTATTTTATTTTCACCGCTCATTTGTTTATTATCTTTTTGTATTTATATTGAAAATTAGTAGTCTCAAGAATCGTACAAGGCCCGAATTCCATTAAATAAATCGCTCTACCATTTAAATAGTATCGTGTCAAAATGTCAGTGTTAAACTCTTTTTGTTATTCTACTTGCACAAACTTTTTGAGGTTCATTCATAGCTGTGACGATTACCTTTATAACTACCAATTTGACATTATAATTATTATTATGAAAGTCTTCAAGCTCAAAAAATAGTTGTATACCAAATGCACAAAATCTTGATTGAATGGCACCTTTGACCTTTGTTTTGAACACTAATTTCAAAACAAAGGTCTCAATAGAATTCGGCCCCAGGTGTAGTACTAATCGTATAAGTATAGCTAATCAAACTGTGTAGTGAGTTTGATTACGGAAACAATTTTTGAGAACTTTGACTAATTTCTATTGAACTATGTCTAACTAGAGAGGGACTGGCAAAAGGCTAGCTTAAAGAATTCTCTTCCAGTTAACTTTATTCGAAGAGAGAGAGAGTAGGTACCTATTTGATAAATAAATGTTCAAAAGCAGATCATCCAATATTTAAAAAATACCCAAGCATTAGCAGCCTTCAAAACAAACCATTGTTTCATTTTCCCTGAGGCATCTCTAAATTAACATACGAGACATGATATCTTCCTACCTCACCGTGTTTAGATAGGTAGGAATACCTCCTGTATTGTCTTTTGTACAAAGAAAATATCTTCTTTCCTTATTGGAAGGGAGGACCTTTATTTATACAGCATGTTCCCCGATAATTTGCAACTCAAAGGGGTGACCAGATCAAAAGCTATCGACAAAAAACCTAATGAAGTAAACAACTTCTCTTAATGGCAGGCATATGATTTTTGCTTCAGCAATGCGTCAAACTGAGTAACGTTACGAAACCAACTTGCTAACTATATACATAGTTACATAACTCTTAAAATCATTGTTTTTTAGAAAGAAAGAAAAGTTTTTTTTTATACCCATATCGGCTTTGAAATTTATTATCTAGACTAGGTATTCACTAAGTCCAGAATTTTATAAATTTTTTTGTTATTTGTCAGTGTATTTTTTTGCCTATTTTGTTGAACGAAATCATTTTTTTGTTTATTAGCACAAAAATTCGCGTCACGCATCTCGAAAGTCGGTGACACTGACGGTCGGGTAGGATTTTTTTTTATTGTAATTTTCTTCGTAAATAAAGTTACTGTGAATATTGTAGTCAGCCGACAGTGTTCTGTCAAGTTGTCGCCGGCTCTACGTCTTTGATGTGTAGACTCCAATGCTCGTAATTATATCCACATAATTAAGGACATCCTGTATGATGTATTGTGGAGTTTTTCTTTCACGAGATGTATGTATTTAAATTCTTTCAGAATAAGAATCATTTACTTTTATAGATATAAGGTATAATTCATTATGTCATTTTAAATAGTAGCTATGCAGTTTTTCAGCCTATCTTTTCAGTAGTTGTGGCGTAAAAAGTCATAATAAAATTAATAGTAGGTCGTTAAAGAGTGATTTAAATACCCTGAAAGTAACCCTCTTAGGAACTAAATGAATTTTTATACCTACCTTCATATTTTAGAAGACAAAGTAACCTCTAAAACTTTTTTAACTATGCACACGATAGAGGCTAATTTATTTACTCTCAAATGCAAATTGTTAGCATACCTTGCTATCTTCCTTTATTGAAATTGTTTACTCTGTATTTGACATACTGAAGTAATTTTAGAATATTCATGCAGCATTCTTAAGAGGAGATATTTATGAGGAGGAAACGTGTCTAATTAAATTTTCTCAAATTAATCTTTGATTCTCATATTTTTAATTCCTATGTTGTTTAATAAGGTTGCTTAGGATTTCTTTAATTAAATCCGCGCTTTTTTCATAGACAATAAGTAACCCTTTTCTTAAAATTAATAAAAAGATCTTGTTTGTTTTGATGAACTAGGTATTAAACCACTGTGGTTTTGTTTCGTAACCGAGGTACAGAGATAAAATATGTTAATTTGAAGTACTTTTCAAAAACTCCCTGAAAATTTCACTGTAAAGGGAAGACCTTGATAAATTTTATACCACGTGTGCAGCATGAGCTTTCAAATAAAACAAGAGTCATCAAAATTGATTTACCAAAAAAAATAGAGGCCTACCCTAAAAAATTGATTCGAATTCAGAACTTCTCCTTTTTCGAAGTCAGACAATGAGATTCGCGGTTTCACCTTGTTATAACTTACTGTTGTAAGTACTGATATCTGCACGCGTTGTTTCTATAGAAACGTTTTTAGTTTATTTCTATCCCATGGGAACTGATTTATGGGATTAAAAGATGTGTTATTTAACTGCGTCTGTGTAAAATTTCAACCAGATCCGTTCAGTAGTTTCTTCAGGGTTTCTGTTTCGGTCTGTTCGGTCTCGGCCTAAGGCCGGGGCCGGCCGAGACTTGTGGCATTTTTCTCTGCTGGTTACGCTATTGTTACGCCATTGATGTGAATAACATAGTTATTATTATAATAACTTTTAGGTAATGAGGCAATACTCCTAGATTAAATCACCTAGTATTGTCTATAAGCAAGGTTTTTTATTCATCAAAATACTTCAATTTCAAAACCATGACCACAATCTTCGACTCCACAATTTCATTTGCAATAAAAATTATGAAAGTGCTCGAAAAACAGTTTTCATTTCATTCGAGGATACTTGGACATAAAACATGTGAATTAATTGCATATTCGCTAGACTCAGGTATCACCCTTCAAAATGGGACAGCACTTTTAAAATTAACATTGTAATGGTCGTTTGAATATAATATTTTATTTAGGTAATTTTATGATACTCGCTATGATTATTTTCAATGAAAAGTAGAGGAAGTAATTCAGGACTGTTTTTTTTCACTCGACACTATCTTGCTTGGATTATTATAATAATAAAAATAAAGTCATTTATTTCGGATAACATAAGAACAAGTAGACAGAATTAAATTATTCTACGGTCCATATTAAACAACTTAAAACTAAAATACATATCTGAAAAACTTTTTATTATAGGTATTATTAAAGCTATAGTACGATAGTTGAAATAGTGTTTGTTTAGTAAGTTTAGAAAGAAAGAAGAATAGAATTAAAAAAAAAATATTTATTTCGACACAGGTACAATAAAAAAAACAGTATAAAATTTACAAACAGAAACATAATAGCATGGAGGTAAGTGACACAATGGTGGTAGGAGGTTTATTTCAAAAAGATGGCCTGCACCGAAATAGGTAGTTTATATTTTACCTAATTAAAGTTAATACCCACCTTAATTAACAAAACGGAAATTAGAGATCAGTCGAAAAATCTACTGATCTTTAATTTCCGTACGACAAAGCCCTAACCTAATCGTTTCATAATTTTAATTAGTCTGAGATTGAACGAAAGCAAGAACACGCTTCAAATAGCAGTAAGAAAAAATACGTTATTGGAAATTCCCGCCTTGGGAATAAAGTGTTGAAATTCTTTCTGCGAAGTTTTTCAGTTAGCGTTTTGGTTCGGAGCAATTTATCATTGCGGATGAAAAAACGACGGTTAAGATGGTTGGTTTGCTTAATGTTCGTTTATGCGGTTTTTGGTCTTAGGTACCAAGCATTATTAATTTTCTACCAACTACATTAAAAAATACATGATTTTATTACTTTTTTTGATTTTCTAACTTATTTTCACTTTTTGTCGTTTTCCTGTATGGAGACGGTTGGACCAATAATGATGGTTTCAAATAGAAATCCTGGTGTGGTCGAAAAACCTGTTTTTCGCTTCCACTCTCACACAACAGTCGTCATCTCCGGAAGTAATAACCCCCTTTCCCGTATCCTCTTTCAGACAGTCTATTCATTCACCTATTAAATAAACTAAGAAATATATTCCTAAAGGGGTTCCTTTTTGAGGCACGGAACACGATAAATTAATAAATAATGCTGGACAATCCACACAGCATCATCTAGCCCCAAGCTAAGCAGAGCTCGTGTTATGAGCAGGTACTAGATTACTGAAATACTTAATACATTATATAACATCGATATATTTTTTCTACATGGAAAAAATACAGAACACCGTCATAAACATTTGCAGATCATACAAACAAACATTTGATCCAAGGCGGGAATCGAACCGTTGTTGACGTCCTGCGTCGCAGGCGGTTCTTCACCCGCCGCCCCACATCGGTTGTCTTGTCAAATATAAATGTGTATCAAATTGGTATATTATTAGTGTAGTATTTTCTACAAATGTAGGTAGTACAATTTTCTAATGCAGCATTATGTATTTATTTCAATAGGCCACCTACACAAGCGGGAACAAAGGAAATAAATCTCAAGCACCACTATTTATTTAACATTTCCACTGGAAACTGGTTCAACCTGCTACACTATCGTACTATATACCTAGCTAGGTATTCCGCTGCAGTTTCAGAACCACAAATATAATAATATCTTAGAAATGGAGTTTCTACCTTTTCTCTTTCAGTTTTGTGGAACGATTCAATTATTTTATAGATACAGGGTATCCCATACTGCACTGCACAAATGTGAGGGGCATGAAGGCATACAATAATAATTATTGTATGCAATATTTTATAAGCATTGTGTGTATCTTATGATAAAATAACTTTTCTTTTTATCAGAAAATAAATACGTAACTATTATTTTCCCATCACACCAACTTTATTTTATTAGTGTGATAAAATCATTTAACCCTAAATTGATGATCGATATGTAATAGACATCCTAAAAGACATCAGGTAAAAGTACCTACATCAGAGAAAGTTTATTCCTGGATCAAGGGACCAGTGATCCAGTTAGAGTTGGCGAAACTTCGTAAAAGACCAACGCGACCCTTGGGACTTCAGCTTCAAGTTGAAGTTGTGTCATCTTTTGATTCTAATATGCCACTCGAGTTTTAAACTTATTTCTAAATGTATAATGTTGTTTAACCTTTTAATACCACCCATATCCGATTTGTTAATCTAACTAGACGATCTCAATAATTAATGGGAACCCTGGGGTAAATATTTAAATAACTTTGAATAGTATAAAACTTAAACATTCTAACTTTGGTTTCTCTTGAAGACGTTTTAAAAAAAAATATGAAAATGCATTGTTTCGCACATTATTTCGACTCTATTGTGAGTTATTTTTTGATTCGTAAGTTATTATTACTTTTTGCATACAACTGCCGAATTCGTACAGATGTCACGCTCATGTTTGAAATAAAATAATAATTCAGGTCAATAAATCACAGAACATTATCTAGCCCCAAGCTAAGCAGAGCTTGTATTATGTTGACAGTAATCTACTGTTGTACTTAATACTATACAATTGAATAAGAATAAATCATGTTTTAAAAAGGCACCGTTTTGTGACTCAATCAAACTGTTATATTTTATATTGTACCTATTCTTTTTTGTATGTATTTGAGTTACAAATAAAGCTTTTCTATTTCTATAATTACATCCTTAAATCACACAACATTATCTAGCCCCAAGCTAAGAAGAGCTTGTGATATAGTTACCAGATAACTGAAGTCGACTTAATACACTTGAATAAGAAAACTGAATCCAAGGACTTCTGCTACGCAAAAAAGAGCTGATGTTGATGCAAAGAGAATGCAATAGAGTCCTTTGTGATTCGCAGAGAGCCTGCCACTCGCACGCCTCCGATCTCAAGTCGGTTACTTTCAGACTGGCTCGTTTACATCGATCCAGTGAGTCCAGACAGGCGGTCTACTTCAAGTCTACTTTTATGAACAGACTAGCAGCCCACCCCGGCTTAGGCTTAGCATGGGTGTACACTAGTTGCAGTAGTAGTTGGAAATTTAGTTGTCGAATTTCAGAAATTTATTGTACGCCTCCTAGTCGTAGTTTCGTAAAAATAAAAATACGTGTCTAATTATTTACTTTGCTGTTTATTTATACCGAGTTTTGAGTTAATCAATCCAAGGAATAATAATTTTCCTTACAAATCGATCACCCTATTTAACCTCCTCAAAGTTTAAAATTTCCAAATTTTAATATCCTATGTGTTATTCTAGGTCCTAAACTATCCACATACCAAATTTCATGCAAATTACTTAACCCTTTCGGAGATCACTCATAACAAACATTCACACAGACTTTCCCATTTATTATTATAGTAAAATATAAACCTTTCTCTTGAATCCTGAAAAATTGTCCTATGGCGGGAATTGAACCCGTAACCTCTTGCGTCGTAGGGTCGTCAATGTTTTAGTTCTAGAAATAAATTCGTTGATTCACAAGCCTTTACATGAGGTTCAGTGGGCATCAAATCTAGTTATGCTTCAAAATGAATTTTGTTTTTATCAGTAAAGACTGGACTCTGTGTTTATATCAGTAATAACTTGGAACTAACTGAAATCTAATCTTTATGAACAAAGAAAGAAAGCTAAATTGTATCAATTGTAATTACTAGTTCTAATTTGTTTCTATCGTTTGATTGATATTTTTTTTTCATCCCACCTTGGAAACTGTATTTTTGCTCGAGTGCAAAAGCCGTTTTTATGCTCTACAGGATAAAATTAATTGAATTTAGAACGTCGTGTGCAACATAATGTTGAAAAGATTCTACCTCCATGGTGCAAATTTATCTTACAACCTTTTTAAATTTGTTTAAAACTCAGACTCTGAACCTTCTTTGTGTACTCTTTTTTTTAATTTTGTTTTGCGCGCTCCATTTTGTTTTTTTTTGCCTTTAGTCATTACCTCGCTGAGGTGGGATGAAAAATTACTTGTTGCAATTTTTTTTCCTTGTGCTCTTTTGATTCTTTCGTTTGCTCGGTCATCAAAATTGAGCAGGTGGTTAAAATACATAACTTCGTCCTCTTGTTTAACAAACTATTTTTAAAATTTAAATGTTGTTAAAACGAAAAATACAAAATAATTTATTAAGCTTCATAAAATTATATTTCCTCTACTACATGCTACATATGAGCTAGCGATGTAATAGATAGGTATGCAGCTAGTATAAAATAAATTCGAAGATTTCCAACATTATATAAATCTTCATAGTGCAGGAGATTTTCCACTAGATTTCCTTGTAACATCTAACTAAATTTACAGACTTGGAACATTTTGGGAATTGTAATTTATAACGATTTCTGTAGGTCTCGACCTCTTGGGAGTAATTTGGGCATGTTAGTACGGGTTCTTACGTAAATTACTGTGTTCTTCCTTTTCTCAAGTAATTTAATCGTAATTTAGGGATTCCGATGTTATTCTATTACAATGGATGAAGACTTCAAAAGTCTTGATGAGACTTTAAGAATCTTATTATATGAATATAATATACACCAACGAGCTGTTGTGCTATTATGAAATTTCTTTCTTCTGTTGTAGCTTAGATTATTTTGCTTCGAGTACGAATAGGTATTTCGTCGTAAACTAGAGGAAAAAAAATATTGAACTAACTTAAAAAGCAAAAAGCAAGCATTCTTTGAAATGAATACGTAAACAAATCAACGATCCAATGAATTTAAGGGGTTAAAAGGTTCCTTTTCCAGCAATCAATCAACTAAGTTGCAGTATATATCGACGTGATATTTTATAACAGAGTAGAAACACAATGCTCTGTTATTATTATAAGTAATTAAATGAAAGGAATAGGCTGGATAGAAGAGAATTCTGTATTTTTGTAGTACCTATTGGAAAACTTTGCTACTTAAATATTTTTCCGAACTTAAGTTAAAACTTATTTGAAAACTCTATTATACCTCTCTAATCTTTTATAGAGACTATTTTGTTGTAGCTTTTTATAAGACAACATAATTTATAGATACATTCATTCTATTCTATTCTTTTCGACGACAATATTGTTATGTATCAAGTAAATTAACAGGAACTTACTTTTCGATGGTGAAATAAGCCCTTAGAGTTCTATTGTTCAAAGTTAATAAATACTGTCAACTAAAAAACTTCGTTGGCAGTTTCTTTTTAATGCAAACTGCTTCTGATATAATACGACTTTGGAGGCAATAAGGCAATGCAGCCGGCGTCTTATGGACGCTTCCGATTGGTATTAATTTGGATCAGTTGACTACCTCTAGATTGCTAGCAATAACTTATTTTCTTGAATGGTAACTTTCTTTGATAAACTTGAAATACCTAATAACGAATTTGTTTTTTCAAAGACACCTTGTCTTTGAAAAAACAAATTCGTGTCGATTTCCATCAAAGTAAAAGGCTTTAAAAAACGAAATATGCAGTTATTGTGAAGGGGGGCGCTGACTCCGCTACACAGTTTTTTAAACTATTGCGGTAGTCAGCCCTCAATTGTACCGTAGACATAAGTTCTGTTTCCAATAAAAGTTTTTGTATTTGTATTTTGTATTGTTTTCTAATATATCGCATGACTCTTTTCACTTTTTTTTCTCTACCTCTCGTGGTTTCAGACTTGGTCATCAAAGCCCATCTCAAAAAATCATCCTGTATATCAATCTGTCCAGGGGCCTTATTGTGTAACTCAACTGGCAATCGAGATCGACTTCATTTTTGACAGTGATACCAGTTTAATACCTTATGCCTTAGACAAAACCGCATACATTTTAACAGCGTCGACCCCTGGTAACCGATTTCAAGTTAGACAATAAGGCAGCAGGTGGATCTTTGCCCCCCCATCCCTCCTTCGTGTAACTAGTAAAGGAACCAATCAGAGGCTCGTGTATCCGGCTTCATGCCAGCAGCCTGTAGTCAATAGATCATTTTCAAAGCAAAGGCTAATTTCAAACGCTAGTTATATCTACGCTGTGGTAAGCTTCCACGTGGAACTTTAGTTATAAGGCCCCAGTGGGAGATGAAAGGGATTGAGTTTTAGAATTTGATATTATATTTTGTAGTTGTTTAAATACTTTTCCGCTTCAAGTAGGATATATTAACAAAATTCAGTCATTTCAGCCATATGTAGGTGTTTAGGTACCGTGAGAATTATGTAAGCCGAATATTAAAATAGAACCCCAAAATACAGTTAATAATTTTTTTGAAATAGTTTGCAGTTAAAAAAACTGTTTTCAAATGCATTTAAGTAAACAGAGAAGATCATATGATATAAGTATTATACATTTAAATATTTTTTATTACACATAGCTAATGTACTAAATATGACTAATACACCATATGAGAAGAATAAGCTTACACATAAAAAATGATCATCAAAATCGTTTCATCTACCTCGCAAAGAAAACTGTCATAAAACACAGTGGAGTTAAGAACCTCCGCCTATTTTTGAAGTCTGTTAACCTAATTAGAAACATAGATATAGACATTCATTTATTTACTGCTTAACACACAATACAGAACATCTAGTTATATGTTTGTATATTGTTACAGAGCAATGTCCCTGGTCCCGCCAGTTAAAACATAAGAAACATTTAGTTATTTGTCTGTATTGTGTTGCAGAGCAATGTCCCTGGTCCCGCCAGTAAAAACATAAGAAACATTTAGTTATATGTTTTTGTTTCGTTGCAGAGCAATGTCCCTGGTCCCGCCAGTAAAAACATTTAGTAATATGTTTGTGTTTCTTTGCAGAGCAATGTCCCTGGTCCCGCCAGGGGAGGCGGACACGCCGAGCCCGCGGCGCGCCGTCAGTCCCCTGCTGGAGATGCGACGGCCGCACTGCACGCTGGCCTGCGACTACTGCGCTGCCGTCCTCGAAGACAAGTTCAAAAGTAAGTTTACATAGTTATCCCTACTATGTCGTATGACTAGACTCGGCAAACGTAGTGTAGGACGCTCTCCCGGCAAGCTGTTCGATTATGCAAATACCACTCATCCATACTTGACATTCGAAAGCCATTTCAAAGGCAATCGCGCTCGTCTTATCCATACAATTGCAACTTAAGAAGGCCATTGAAATGGCTTTCATATGTCAATTTTGGATTGATGGTGTTTGCGTAATCGCACATCAGGTAGGATAACGATCAGCGAAAGACTGCTGGCAGATGCTGGATGCGTCAAGCTAAAGACAGGGCGCTATGTCGCTCATTAGGGGAGGCCTATGTCCTATGTATGTGGACTAATATAGGTTGATGATGATGATGATATCTTACTATAATATTAAAAAAACCGCATCAAAATCCGTTGCGTATTTTTAAAGATCTAAGCACACATAGGGACAGGCAGACAGACAGTGGAAACTACTTTGTATTGAGTATGTATTAGACTTACTTATACTTTGTATACTATATAGTGATTTCAAAATAGTTATCATTAAAAATAAATAAATGAAATAAATTTAATTCCGCCGACACCAATTCGCCAGGCTGTGTTGGCGTTGCCTTGTTCAGTGTGTAGCGTTTATAGTAGTTGGTTGCTCACCTCTTTATGAAAAATTCATTGAATTGATACCGAGTACGACCGACAAAGTGCTGCGTTTAAATATGCATTGAAATGTTTCGATTCAGTTCCGAAGTTTGGTTTCGTTTTAGATAAAAAGGTATAATTTTCTATGAATGCATTTTAAGTAGATATTTATAAGCATAATATTTGTATTAAATTTCGTAGCTTTCTATGCCGTAGCAGCAGGGTAGCATAGATGGATAATTATTGAAGTTGATGTCCAAATTTAATCATTAGGAATCATTAAAATTTCGTTTGTTTGTTTTGTAAGTACAAACAAGGTGATAATGTAATGTTTTGGCTTAGCATTTTATTTTTAAAAAGGCTACAAAGTACCTACTTCGTGGCTTGTACAAGTACACTACATTCTGTCTACACTACATTCTGATCTTAATTTCTATAAATTAATTAAAGTTTATATCGATCGAATTTATTACAAGCTAGGTACAGTATACTATTAAACAAATTCGGTATACGCATATACGTTCTTATATTATTATATTGTGTATGGTTTGGCTCACTCTACAATGATTACAGGAAAGCTGTCAATGCATTGCATATACGTTTAAATTTTATTTAAATATTTTATTTTACAGTGTATGAAAGACTGAGCTCTTCTTACTAATACTCGATTGTAAGCTTTTTCTGCAAGAGCAATAACGTAGAAACCCTCTAGAGGTTTATGGCAACAATTTATTGAGACAGCCCGCAGGTGCATGGAACTTTGCCACAAGCGCAGCGTTCCAGGGAAAAACTATCCTTGTTTGTTCAGCTACATCATACTGAATGTAATATTAGTGATCACACTTATCTCACTATTATACCGAAAGTTTGGATAGATGATGGACTTTTGTTACGATTGATAATGATGCTGTTAATTTAACATTACTAGATGCGCCCCGCGGCTTCGCCCGTGCACCAGAGTTTTTAGTAGTTATTGTGCAAAAAAAAATACGTATTTATTTATTCACTCCATAGCTTATCTATACCGAGTTTGGAGTGAATCGAACCAAAGAATAATTATTTCCCATTCAAATTTTACCACCCCATTCAACTTCTCAGAGGTTAATTTTTCAAAATTTTACTATTTTATATGTTATTCTCGGTCCTAATCTACTTACATACTATATATCATATCAATAACTTAAGTACTTACGGAGATTACCTATAAGAAATATTCACACAGACTTCCCCCATTTATTATAATCGAGGTATAATAGTAAATTAAGATAGTAAAATTTTCTAACTATATGACTCACAAACTTTATTTAAACAGGAAACGCTGACATGCGCAACCGGGGTACGTCGCCTCTGTCAGCATCACCCCGGCAGTCGCTGACGGGGGAACCTCCCTGGACGCTGCCTGATGACGACCGACCGGACTTCTCAGCGCTCAAGGAGAACATACACAGGATCAACAAGTAAGTGTCTTGAGTACGTCGCCTCTGTCAGCATCACCCCGGCAGTCGCTGACGGGGGAACCTCCCTGGACGCTGCCTGATGACGACCGACCGGACTTCTCAGCGCTCAAGGAGAACATACACAGGATCAACAAGTAAGTGTCTTGAGGACGTCGCCTCTGTCAGCATCACCCCGGCAGTCGCTGACGGGGGAACCGCCCTGGACGCTGCCTGATGACGACCGACCGGACTTCTCAGCGCTCAAGGAGAACATACACAGGATCAACAAGTAAGTGTCTTGAGGACGTCGCCTCTATCAGCATCACCCCGGCAGTCGCTGACGGGGGAACCTCCCTGGACGCTGCCTGATGACGACCGATCGGACTTCTCAGCGCTCAAGGAGAACATACACAGGATCAACAAGTAAGAGTCTTGAGTACGTCGCCTCTGTCAGCATCACCCCGGCAGTCGCTGACGGGGGAACCTCCCTGGACGCTGCCTGATGACGACCGACCGGACTTCTCAGCGCTCAAGGAGAACATACACAGGATCAAAAAGTAAGGATAAGGGCTTGAATAAGGGAGGGTCATGATCAAACGAGGGTCATGAACAAGTAAGAGTCATGAACAAGTAAGGGTCATGAATAAGTGAGAGTCACGAAAAAGTGACTCGAGACGAGAGGGTCATGAAAAAATGACAATAATAAACAAGCAAAAGTCATGAACAAGTGGGTCATGAAACAGTATGGGTCATGAATAAAATTTTAGCTAGACAAGCATAAAAAGTTTATTTGTTTTTTACAGTTTTACGTAATAAATTTTCAAGATTTCATTCATGCTATCACGCATCTTTATTTAATTTCATAATTAGTGCGATTTCGCGCAGCTTCGCACGCGTTTTTCCGGATAAAAGTAGTTCAAACCAGGTCTAGAAGCTTATCTTGCAAAATAAACGTAATCAGATTTCAAAATACCGTTTATCAGAAGTTAATTTCCTCGGGGAACCAGTCACCCCCTTTCGGCTTAGTTTACATGCTATGTGGCACCGTGTATAACGCTCGACAATTCAGTATCATCTAAGCATTATCCAAAGTGTGGTTAAAATGGCTTTAGCATTATCCTTACCAATAAATTGTTTGTTATCCTTCCTTCACGCCCTAACTAAGCAACCAATAGACTTGATTTTTGTCACAGAGTTATTTGAAATGATGGAGAGTAACTTAAGCTACTTTTGTCTTGCTAAAACTGCAAATTACCATGAGCGACAAATTATGACGACCGATGCAGCGTGGCGTGCGAAGGCCCGCCTGTGACGCAGGGGGTTGGGGGTTCGTTTCCCGCCTGGGAACAAATTTTTGTGGGATCTGCCAATATTTGTTCCGGGGTTCTAAGTGTTATCTAAGTAGGTATAATAAAAAATACAAAAATACATCTACAAATTATAATGCATAGTATTAATATTAAGTATATCAGTCATCTAGTACCCATTACACGAATTCTGCTTCGCTTGGGGCTAGATGATGCTCTGTGAATTGTCTAGCATTTTTTTTATTCAAATATAATGCGGTTGAAGTGGCTGGGTACAGCTAGTTTTTCATAAACATAGAAATCACACACAGGTACACTTACTCATTAGAAGACTTAAGGACAGTGCACATAAATGGGTAAATGAATAGAAACAAATTAAAAGTAGTATATACAATTATAATAATTTAGCTAATTGCAGCAGCTTAAAGAAAGCTCAACTGTATATCAATTCCAGTCGTCGCATCCCAAAGACACTGTCTGCTTATTATATTACTACTAATACTAATTTTGGATTGTCTACCCAGGGATTGCGAGACGTCTACTCGACTGGACATGCTGCTAACCCAGGTGGAGCAGTACGCGAACAATCTGGAGGCTCTGGTGGAGGAGCGTACCTCGGACTACTTGGAGGAGAAGAGGAAGTGCGAGGAGTTGCTGTACCAGCTCCTGCCCAAGTAAGAACATCTGAGATACAGTAAATATTGTTGCCTTGGTTGTTCGTTGCATTTTACTATCAGTAACTAGCAGTGCCTCGCGGTTTCCCGTTCCTGTGGGAATTCCGGGATAAAATAAAGCATATTATTATGTGTCTATGTGCTCAGACTATAATCTATCCATAAATAAAATTCGTTTATTGCAGGCATAAAAATGATTCATATCACACAGCAAAAAAATTAAATAAAAAACAATACTTACTTACACAACGCACAAAAAAGACTCGTATCACACAGCAAAATTAAATAAAAAACAGTTCCTACACAAAGTAAAAATAAAAGATTAAAACTAAGATAGGTAGGTGCCTATTTTCTATTTCCGGCCTTAGGGACAGAAATCCAGTGTCTAAAAATAGGATAATATTACATAATGCAACTGTTTGCTTTTTTAATGAAATGAACATTTAATTTCGTTGATAAACGTTGCAAATTATATTTTTTTTTTTCGATTTCAGAGCATAAAATTGTACGAAGGAAATAAGATAACACTCGAACCGACCGCTTCGATACTAAAACCCTATAAAACTAAATGAAGAAAATAAAATGTCACACTTCAAAAAGAAGCGACAAATACGGTTGACATCTTGTCGGTTTACCGAGGTTTACCCGGCTTACCCTTATTACGAGACGGAAAATGTCCAACCAGACCGCGTGACGGCAAAGAGACCGCAGCTTTCAGATTGAAATGAAAGATGGGGTTTGACGGGCTCACGCTTTTCTAGAAAATAAGGGGCAATGGCAGTACCTACAACTAATGTAGACATCACTATGATGTAATAGAAATTTATATGAAAGGCTCAAAGGGTAAACTTATTTTTTATGTATAAAAGTACGTAGGCAGGCGATCTGCGAAATTAAATGGATTGTAAAGCGTTAATTCATTCCTTTTTCGGTCTTAGTGGGACGGTGCGGAAAGGTCCGCTGCGCCGCAGGTTGCGAGTTCGATTCCCGCCTTGGGACAACTATTTGTACTTTTTTACGATCTGAAAATATTTCTTTCATGGTTCTTGGTTGATATTCTAAAGTAAAAATATCTTGTATCTTTATCTAAAATAAAAATGTATTGTACTAAATACATCAGTCATCTTGTACCCATAACACAAGCTCTGCTTAGCTTGGGGCTAGCTGTGTTGATTATCTAGATATTTATACGATGTAATAAAAAAAGCTTTCCTGACGGTCGGACGCAGGCATAAATACTCGAGGAATATCCCGACTTGATTGAAGTGAATTTGAGCCTTCATATCACTACCGCAATATAAATGACTCTCCTCTGACCCTACGCGGACAAATATTTTGATGGATTGGATACCAGACAATCAATTTATGTAAGCAGAATGACTAGTATGGGTTTGCACAATACCACAACGATCATAGTTTTAGTTTACTACCACTGTATTGTCAAAGTTGAACTGATAAATGAAACGAGTCACTCAAAACCCACAAAGAGTACATACATAGTTCCTCGTCTATACGATAGACCAAAGTAGTGATTGATTTTCATTTGGGCTACATACTGCAAGGCGCTTAATTTATGGGAAGAAACGAAAACTTTTATAGTTTTCGTAAACTTTGGATCAATTTCATACATTGATGAAAACTATATAACTTTTAAGCGCGCCGCTTAAAAAGATCGTACACTACCTGCGCACGCCTAAAGACACATTTCCACTTGAGAAACCAGGAGTGGACAAGATCGACTGCATCTGTGGAAGCTCCTACATAGGCCAAACGAAGCGCACTATTGCCTGCAGAGTCAAGGAGCGCATACGCGCAGTTAAGAATCGAGCTACTGAGAAGTCGGCCATAGCAGAGCATCTTCTGGAGTCTGGTTCGATTCACTGGATCGAGTTACACAACCCACAAGTACTCTCAACAGAGCGACATTACATACCAAGAATGGTACAGGAGGCCATTGAGATTACCAAACACAGGAACTTCAATCGAGAAGAAGGTTTCTAATTATCAGGAACCTGGAACCCTGTTGTGCGGTTGTGCAAAAACCGAAGAAGTGATGTACGTATGGATCGGCGTTTGGATACCGTTAGCACCGTAGTGTAGTGTGTCGTGATTGAGTTGCGTTCGATAATGAAACCGGTGGTAGTGGTAACGTTCGTGGCAAAAGACGAAAAATGAGGGTAGATCGATATATCTGCCAATAAAAACTCACTCGCAGTGACCTCAGTTCTTTCGTGATCATGGCGCTTGAAACGGTGGCGAAATATCGAAAAACTCCAAAGAAAACAAATCATGGTAAATATCCCGTATTCAATGACTTCATTGAAAACTAGTTGCTCTTTTACATTTTTATTGCCCACGACCTAAACGCTATGTTTGGAATTCACTGGAGCTATATATATATATATAGATATTGTATTGGTAAACGAAAGAGTGATAGATGGTGTGCAGCGAATGAGTTATACGGTAAGGACGCTAACGTAGTGATTTCTCTTTTCGAGCGCTGCAAGGCGTTTAATGCATAAGAAACTAAAACTCTTGTAGTTTTCGTATTCTATGAGCGCTTCAAAATCCATACTAAGGGTGCTGTACAAATCCGCAAGGCTTTAATTTAATCTAGCAGCTCAGTTTTAACGACTTTTTTATCCCTTTGTGAACCCGACAGTATTCCGATCACAACGTTACGGGTAATTTAAAGACCGTAATGACGGCGACCCACATTTGGTGAACGAAATTAATATAAACAACCAAATAAGGCTATAATGAGAATTTCAGGTTTTGAAACAAATCATTTACGAAGAAAGACTAAAAAAGGAAATTCAAGTAGAGTTCCATTGGTAGATATAACTTTAGGAAATCAATTGTGGGATGTTACAGCCGTGATGTGATCGTTAACTAATTTAATAAGATGTGTCTATATAAGAACCACTTCAAATCTTTACTTTTCGATTGGCACATAACATTCCGAGTCATGTTGGCACCAAACAGTAACAACTGTTTATTTTGTATACATTTTACAACTTTTATATAAAATTTTCATTACAGGTGACATTGAACAAAGCAACATTCATAAACTAAACAAGAGAAAAACTACTAATTGTTACTACTAACCACCTACCTACTATTTACTACTTATAAAATTGTGTTGCCATTTGTTTTGATAACCATTGTTTAAAGAAGTTTTCACATAGAGCGGTTGGTTTATGCAGTGCTCACTTTAGATACGTTTTCGTCCGATTTTGATTAGTACGGAAACGTTCGATAACGCACAAATGATCCCAACCTTCCAAGGACTATGAGTGACTCAGTCTGCGTGCGTGTTTAGTCTAACGTATACGTGCGTTTGAAAGGGCCTACTCGGAAAACAAAAATCGAAGTTTCTCATTCGTATACATACAAAATCTACCCTTATGTCACCTAGGTACATTATGATAGCGTTTGCGCGAAAATGAACTCGGAATTTCGATTTTAAGAGTATGGGCAACGTGTTCGTACGTTTACGTGCGAACTTTGTATCCAACTGCCTTAACCCTTTCCTAATCCTATAGAATCGCTTCATCACGTTTTTCAGTGATGGCGCTATTGAAGGTGTAGCGAGTTCACAAAAACGGTTCGAAAATACGCCAGTATCAATCCGGTAACAGACGAGACGATGATTTGTCAATAGCAGTGGATCCATTTCAGTAGTCCGTGTAATCCTGTACTGTAAACACAGATCATGCAGGAATGCTTACTATGGGTAGTTATATATACAGGGCGATAAACTATGTATACTGTAAAATCTGTATATCTGTATTTACACTGTAAATAAATGCCCAGGTATGTAATGTAAGTTATAGTTATATAAGTTACAAGTAGCCCGTGATGTTTCTATGGAATTTACCACTCAGAACCCGAATTATCCAGTTGATCAACCCTATCTTTCCCCCAGATCTGTGGCCTCCCAGCTGATAATGGGCCAGCCCGTCATGGCGGAGACATACGACCAAGTGACGATCTACTTCAGTGACATCATCGGATTCACGCAGCTCTCGGCTGAGTCTACGCCTTTGGAGGTGGTAGATCTACTGAACGACTTGTATACGAGCTTCGACTCTATTATTGAGAACTTCGACGTTTATAAGGTGGGTTTTTGCATGCTCGATTTCACTAAATTCAGTGTTAGCTTAGAAAAGTTTGCACATCGTATTTAGTTAGCCTTGGCTTTTAAAGGAGAACTGAGGAACGGAGGCTTTTTAAGGTTTGACGGTTTCGAAATACTTAATAAAATAAATAATTCTGGTTAATCCACACAGCATCATCTAGCCCCAAGCTAATCAAAACTTGTGTTATGACTACTAGATAACTGATATACTTAATACTATAAATCAATATCTTTATATCTTTAGGCTTACAAAATAAGCACTTATACAAGTCAAATTTAATACTATAGGTGTATGTATATACAATACATACATAGTTACTTTTCATTATACATAAAACACAAACAGTTTTTCTAGATCCTATCGATAAGTTTAAAGTTGATTTCTGTCGATACAGAAATATTTTGAAAGAAAGAAAAAAAACAAAAGACATAATTTAACAAACCCTGGAATCCAGCAGCCGAGCTCACTAGTCCATGAACGCCGCAGTGAATTCAAAATGGACCTCCGCCTATTTCTACGTTCTCAATGTTCTAATTACTCCAGGTGGAAACAATAGGGGACGCATACATGGTAGTCTCCGGGCTTCCGATGCGCAACGGCAACCGACACGCAGCAGAGATCGCGAGGATGTCCCTGGCACTCCTCAATGGAGTGAGAGTCAAGACGGTGCCGCACCGACCGGGGGAAAAGCTGCTTCTAAGGATCGGCATGCACTCAGGTAGATCTAGACTTTAAGTATCCAAACATTGCTCTGATAGCGAGGATGTTCCTGGCACTCTTCAATGGAGTGAGAGTCAAGACGGTGCCGCACCGACCGGGAGAGAAGCTACTGCTGAGGATCGGCATGCACTCAGGTAGATCTAGACTTGAGTATCCACACATTGCTCTGATAGAGAGGATGTTCCTGGCACTCTTCAATGGAGTGAGAGTCAAGACGGTGCCGCACCGACCGGGAGAGAAGCTACTGCTGAGGATCGGCATGCACTCAGGTAGATCTAGACTTGAGTATCCAAACATTGCTCTGATAGAGAGGATGTTCCTGGCACTCCTCAATGGAGTGAGAGTCAAGACGGTGCCGCACCGACCGGGAGAGAAGCTACTGCTGAGGATCGGCATGCACTCAGGTAGATCTAGACTTGAGTATCCAAACATTGCTCTGATCGCGAGGATGTTCCTGGCACTCCTCAATGGAGTGAGAGTCAAGACGGTGCCGCACCGACCGGGAGAGAAGCTACTGCTGAGGATCGGCATGCACTCAGGTAGATCTAGACTTGAGTATCCACACATTGCTCTGATAGAGAGGATGTTCCTGGCACTCTTCAATGGAGTGAGAGTCAAGACGGTGCCGCACCGACCGGGAGAGAAGCTACTGCTGAGGATCGGCATGCACTCAGGTAGATCTAGACTTGAGTATCCAAACATTGCTCTGATCGCGAGGATGTTCCTGGCACTCCTCAATGGAGTGAGAGTCAAGACGGTGCCGCACCGACCGGGAGAGAAGCTACTGCTGAGGATCGGCATGCACTCAGGTAGATCTAGACTTGAGTATCCAAACATTGCTCTGATAGAGAGGATGTTCCTGGCACTCCTCAATGGAGTGAGAGTCAAGACGGTGCCGCACCGACCGGGAGAGAAGCTACTGCTGAGGATCGGCATGCACTCAGGTAGATCTAGACTTGAGTATCCAAACATTGCTCTGATCGCGAGGATGTTCCTGGCACTCCTCAATGGAGTGAGAGTCAAGACGGTGCCGCACCGACCGGGAGAGAAGCTACTGCTGAGGATCGGCATGCACTCAGGTAGATCTAGACTTGAGTATCCACACATTGCTCTGATAGAGAGGATGTTCCTGGCACTCTTCAATGGAGTGAGAGTCAAGACGGTGCCGCACCGACCGGGAGAGAAGCTACTGCTGAGGATCGGCATGCACTCAGGTAGATCTAGACTTGAGTATCCACACATTGCTCTGATAGAGAGGATGTTCCTGGCACTCTTCAATGGAGTGAGAGTCAAGACGGTGCCGCACCGACCGGGAGAGAAGCTACTGCTGAGGATCGGCATGCACTCAGGTAGATCTAGACTTGAGTATCCACACATTGCTCTGATAGAGAGGATGTTCCTGGCACTCTTCAATGGAGTGAGAGTCAAGACGGTGCCGCACCGACCGGGAGAGAAGCTACTGCTGAGGATCGGCATGCACTCAGGTAGATCTAGACTTGAGTATCCACACATTGCTCTGATAGAGAGGATGTTCCTGGCACTCTTCAATGGAGTGAGAGTCAAGACGGTGCCGCACCGACCGGGAGAGAAGCTACTGCTGAGGATCGGCATGCACTCAGGTAGATCTAGACTTGAGTATCCACACATTGCTCTGATAGAGAGGATGTTCCTGGCACTCTTCAATGGAGTGAGAGTCAAGACGGTGCCGCACCGACCGGGGGAGAAGCTGCTGCTAAGGACTGGCATGCTCTCAGTTATATCACCATCATTATAACTCCTGTACCTCTACAAACGGACGATCTTCTATACCTACGGGCGTAGGTCTACCTGTGAAGCAAGAAGTTGCGGGTTATATTCCCGCCTCGGCTCAAATGTTTGTACAAACTGCAATTAAAGGTATGCTCTTTGGGGAAAATTGAAGCTGACATTCAAATTGAGAACTTCCTTCTTTTAGGGTTTAGTTGAAAACGAAAATAAATGAAAAAAAATATTCAGGCGTTATTCAATCCATTTTTTGCAAAAAAAAGTAAAAGTTTTTGTACACCTAAGCATTTTCCAGATTCAAAAATACCTTTACGATCATATGGTTAATTAATAGTTAGTTAGTCTGCAGTTAGCTCAATTGCATATGGTATTTTTTCTATTCCTTGATTGTAATTTTCGTTGTTAATAAAGTTATATTAATAGTAATAATTAAATTGGATAAAGTCGTAGTAGTTAGTTAGATAGTTTTCCGACACTATGTTGCAAATTAAGTTACGAGTAGGTACTTCAACTAACAGGTTTAACTCGATTTTAATAACTAATTAACCCAAGGGCCTAGCTAGCGGGTCTCGTTTAATAAGTTTACTTACGCAAATTGAAATTTACGCCAACTTTATCGGCTTTTGATAGACTGCAGAAATTCAATTTAAACTCAGTAGTTTTATAGACTCGTTAAGTATTCAAACTAATAGCTAATAATATTAAATAAAATAAATACAACATCATTAGCCACACACTAGTATAAAGTACTTACTGTCAAAAAGGAAAACAATTACAATTACAAGTCTTAGAATTATAAAAGACATAAATAATTGCTTTCCTTTTCATTTACGACTTTCTTATTTAGTTTTCTCTTCAGAAAAATCCCCCCATCGGAGAAAATGCTATAAAAAATCAAAATATCTAGGATTCCCCCTTTGGGGAAATTCAAGAGGAATTTAAATTTTCATATACCGGAGAAATCGAAGACTTTTTCGGCGATTGTCATTTCACCATCACATTATTTTTCTCTAGGTCCATGTGTAGCTGGTGTGGTCGGCCTGAAGATGCCCCGTTACTGCCTCTTTGGAGACACGGTGAACACAGCTTCCAGGATGGAGTCCCATGGAGAAGCCTTGAGGATACACGTCAGCCCTAAGACTAAGGAGGTCCTGGACTTGTACGACTGCTTTGAGTTGGAGTGCAGGGGAGAAATCACCATGAAGGTAACATTATGTATAGATAGTAGCTTTCGACTCCTCTTTTTAAAAATTTATTCCTCATCGTTTGTAATACGAATGGTAGTAAGCCAAAAATATCAAATAGAAATGCTAGAAAATTAATCAAATTGATGTATAGGTGCACGACCTTTTGAACCAACAGTGGGTGAAATCCGCTGTGGATAACAATGATGATCATCTAGAATATTTAATACTTAGGTTTAATACCAATAAAATGTTTGATTATAACGCTAACATGACAACTTTTGAGAAAACCTCTGCGATATAAGACTTGAAAAACATTACTTATTCAATAATATTCCACAGGGTAAAGGCAAAATGACGACGTACTGGCTAATAGGAGAAAAAACACCAAAAAATCAAGAGATCCAATCATACGACGCAACAGACTACAGTCAAAGTAACATAATGAACCCAAGCATCACCTTCCAAGGTCCTGATAGCCCTGCATCACACTCCCTTTCACACAGTCACAGTCCAGACCAATACGGGAAAGAGAACCACCACAGACCATACGAGCTGCAAAAAGAGAAAGACAGGATCAAACACGAAATAGCAACATTCGTCGCAAAAGACCTCATCAACAATATCGATATAGCCGTGAGAGAATTCAGAAAATCACAAAGCGCTCATTTCACATCCGCAACAAAAGAAAACAAGACGATTGTGAATGGGAACGCAAAAGCTTTGATAACTCCGACATATGACAAAGAACTGGTGATAAGCAAAGGTAAGGTGCGAGATGTAGTCAAGAAATTTAATAGCGGAGCTGCTGCTGAGAATGGGAAGCCTAAAACCAAGTCTGTGAAAACTGAAGACTGAGACTTAAGAGTTTCTTTTAGAAAGATATACGAATCGAAGCCTTTCCCGTTTCACAAAGCGTAAACCTAGTCATTTATAAATTTATTCCCACCAATAAAAAAACAAATTATGCTTACTTGAAACAGTTTTTCGTAGAAAAAGTGTGTAATTTTTATGAAATTTCTGTAGGACTTAGTCGTTATGATCTTATATTTTTATTTAAAATTCTATATAAGTACTTGTTATATTAAATATAATTCTTAAGATTAAAATATATACTAAATGTATTTCCAACTGAATTGCCTAAATTTAAAAAAGATTATAACTTTTTTTAATTTAGGCATTTTAGATTAACTAAATTATTAGAACCTATCCAAGCATGTTTTAAATATTAAGTATTATTAATACCGTAGGCGTACAGATGTTTCCTTTATATTTATAGTGCCAGGCACAGTAAATTTATTGTGAAAACGAAATTAAATTATTTCACATTTCAAATTATTATCGATTCTAGTCAACTACATGAAAAAAAAAACAAATATTTAGTGCTTAACATAATAATATAAGATGTTACCCAAGAAAACATGGCCTCATTTCAAAATAGGAATTGTAAAAAATAATGTATGTCACGTAAAAATAATATTGGACCACTAGCATCTATCTCGGCCAAGTATTGATGTACTTTTGTAAATACAATATCCAAGTATTAATGATAAAAATAATGATAAAAAAGGAGATTAACAATATAACTAACTAAACTACTGAAATATATTCTCACGGGTGACCGAGTACAAAGTATTTCTGCATAAAAGCCCGAATTCTAGTCATAAGATTAGTAGATGAATTTATTACATACGTATATAGATTTAGATCGCTCGAGCGAACCAAAGAAAGAAGTAGTGAGAATTATGTAAAATGTATTATACACATAGACCCCGTAGTGTTTTTACCGACTTTTATACTTCGGAATCTTTCTAGTGCATTTAATCATATCCAGTCTAGAATCCAAAATATTATGGCAAAGTATGAAATCTTTAATCAAACTGATAATAAGAACTGAAAACAATAAGATAAATCAATCTAACAACTGTAAGTTATTAATTTGCTGAAACGCAACGAACGTAGGTTTTATTTGTATAGCGAAAGAGGTGCAAATTCAAGTTTTGTATATATAGACGAAAGACAAATGAAATGATGATTTAAAGTTTTCATAACCAAAACTGGTGGTTTGACCTACTTCGATGAATTTCATTTATTTCTAATTGTATCTTTTATTTTGTAGGACCTCAATTTACATAAAATATAATGGATTCTAGAACCAAAGGTCTATGACAACCATGTTATTGGATTAAGTAGGTACTAGGTAGTATTATGTAGTAGAAGAAACTACTTTAAAATTATATCGGCTTTTTGAACATCCTGCTGATAAACGGACCTTCAATTACGCTTATGTAAATAGGTAAACCTATATATTATGTTTTATTATAATCATTAAAGTAATATGCAAATGGTTTTAAATATCACTATCAATTTATTATTTTTGGAAAACAGTACCAATTGAGAAGGCTTTTGTAATTTTGCAAAATATCATACCATTGAATTACATGTTACTTTTGCTTTGAGATCATTAGCAATTTACTCCATAATTAAATATTTGATTATAATTACAATATTCTCTAGGTTTGATCTCAATTTAAGTATAAAAATTTAATTTTAAGTTTTACGTGTATGATCGATCTCTAGTTTTGTGGTAATTGTTGTAAAATACGTTCTATTATTCAATATAGTTTCAGTTAGTTTGTAATATAGTTGTTTTGTCTGCAGTGTATTTTATGAATTGTGTTATTTGATCTGAAATAAATTTATTTAATTGTACATTTTTGTTTCAATGTTGTTAGAAGCTAAGGCACATAATATAACACAAGCTTATTAAACTTCATTAACAATAATAAATTCAATCAAGGAATAGAAACAAATAAATTTACAATTAACAATTAAAACACTTCAACTAACTGCAGACTGTCGCAAACAGTCTAAAGGTAGAGCAACTGATCTTTATTAATACCAGATAAAAGAGTCCCCAAGACACTGGCTGCATTAACCCGATGTATGGCAATGCCGAAGCGCTGCGCTAGATACCAGCTCTCGGGTCACGAGTCGCATCGACCAGACGCTCATATTTTTTTTAAAACCCGTAGAACCTCGGTACCCCAAGGACATAGTTCTCGACTCCAAATGCGTAGGCTCGGTCGAGACCTGCATATTTGCGCTTCTTGAGATCCTTAGTCAAATCTGCCGCCGCTCCAGCCCTCGAGGATGATGATGATGATAGAAAGGTGTACTTATTAACCTCATAAAAAAGTATAATATAAACTATACCTACGATTTTAAGTTTTTAAAATATTGAAAAAGTTCTTTTCGGCTATATGTTAGATTGATCAGTTAGTTGTAGACTTATTTTGATGTTTTTTGTTGTTACATATAAAAAATATATCCCATGATAGTCGCATTTATTCCCATTCATTTTAATTTCGTCCCGCAAAACTTAAAACAGTATAATTATTGCCAGATATTTGCGTTTTTTTTTCAAAACAATCTTATTATTAATAGTATCAGTTATATTATACATAAGTTATTAGAATTCCGTGAAGATATAAAAATGCTAAAGTTCAAAACTAAAAGCACCGAAGATGGATTCCCTTTTTTAAATATAAACTTAGACTAGCAGCACCTCCTAACTTCGTTACTGGTAAATTATATTTTTATAACTAATCCTATCCCTAAAGGGTTGGATAGGATCAGTTATAATTTTTCGACGACGACACGACTACTTTTATTTTCTTATATTACACTAGCTGGTGCCCGCGACTTCGTCTGCGCATGATTAGTATTTCGAGTACTCGCTATTTTACTTGCGTAATTCCTTTCTCGTGGGATTTTCGGGATAAAATAAAGCCTATGTGTTATTTCAGCTTATAATCTATCTCTGTGCCAAATTTCATCCAGATCCGTTCAGCAGTTTTTGCGTGAAAGAGTAACAAACGTCCATCCATCTATCAATCTATCCATCCATCTATCCATTCATCCTTACAAACTTACGCGTTTATCAGTTCAATTCAGTTTGGTTCCCCTGGGCTATACGGGTTTTCAAAAATTTCTCACAGCATCTGAACGACGCGCGCGCGTCGTTCAAATGCTGTGAGAAATTTTGAAAACCCGTATAGCCCAGGGGAACCAAACTGAATTCCGGGATAAAATGTATCTCATGTCCAATCGTCCCGAGTTCCATTCGAATTCATTCACTTCCCTCGTGATGCGTGGTTAAAGAATTTTTCTTTCACCCTCTCTCCCAGGGGAACCTTACCGAATTCCGGGATAAAATGTATCCCATGTCCAATCGTCCCGAGTTCCATTCGAATTCATTCACTTCCTCGTGATGCGTGGTTAAAGAATTTTTCTTTCACCCTCTCTCCCAGGGGAACCTTACCGAATTCCGGGATAAAATGTATCCCATGTCCAATCGTCCCGAGTTCCATTCGAATTCATTCACTTCCTCGTGATGCGTGGTTAAAGAATTTTTCTTTCACCCTCTCTCCCAGAGGAACCTTACCGAATTCCGGGATAAAAAGTATCTCATGTCCTTCCTTGTAGTATGAACTCAAATCGTCCCAAGTTTCATTCCAAGTCATTCAGCAGTTTCGGCGTGATGAGCGGTAAAGGATTTTTACTTTCATACCCTCTCCCATGGGAACCTTACTGAATTCCGGGATGAAAAGTATCCTATGTCCTTCCTCGTAGTATGACCTATAATCATGCCGAGTTTCATTTAAATCCATCAAGTAGTTTCGGCGTGATGCGCGTTTACGATACAGACAGACAGACAGACAGACAGACAGACAGACATGAATGAAAAAAATACAGTTTTGGCTTGAGTATCGATATTAGAGTGCCCTCCAAAAAAAATTTTCAAAATATCTTCAATGTACAGATTTGGACCTGTTACAGTTTTATTATAAGTATAGATTGCACAACACGTTGAAACGTTCGTATATCCTTTGACACCCCATATACCCCCATATACCCTTTTAAGGGACAAATATTAACATATCTACGCGTGTTGTTATTATAAATTTATATTAGTATTCTGACAAAGATTAAACAAAATCTCAATCGACATTAAAAAGTTTGATACAAACGTATACCGTAAATCCCTTTTCTTCCCTTTTGAATTTTTAACTGCCCCAGCAAAACCAACCACGTTTTTTGCTAGAAGAAGACTAGATACATATAGATCTAGCATCGCCTTAGGGTTAAAAAAAAACTTTTCAAATAACAAATTTACAGCTTCAGCGATTTGAGCTCTGTGATAGTGAATCAGTCAGTTTAAGCTCTTCATGCTACATATTACTTATAGATAGGTAAGTAGGTAGCACAATTTTCCCTACTGCGTACAAATAAAATACTACGTCACTACATCCAAACACCAGAGATATAGTAAAGGCAAACAACCAAAATAGGAGCAAAGTGTTCGGTAAGGCTTGGCCGGATTTGAATTGCCAAAATATTTGCCGAGAAAAGCGATACGCCCTGTAAACCACCATTTTAATATAAAAGACTGAATTGGGATAGGGGAGCGGTATCAATCTGTCATATTGATATTGGTTAGGTATATTGGTACGTACTTAATATTATTTTTATCATCGTGGGAGGGATTGCTGATTTCTTTCGTAAAATTTTGTTAGTTTTACGAGTAATAAAACAAATTTAATAAGAATGTATTACGTAAATATTTTTCTATATTTATAAAATTCAAAGAGAAAACTGGGTACTTTGATAAAATCTTTATTAACAACGAAAATTACAATCAAGGTATCTATAGAAAAATTTAAAACTATTGTCTATTATATAATAGTACTTACTTGGTCGATAAAATGTAGAGTAACATAAGCTACATTTTATCCTGGTAAAACATTATTTTTACTATGAGAAAAAGAGTTTTTGTAATATTAACTTATCTATTAATAGCTAAGCGCCTTACGCGTTTAGCTATTAACAGCTATTAACGTAGTAGCTATTAACATTACAAAATATTGACTAGATACATTAATTATAGTTCAACATTGAGGTCTTGTGGGACGTATTTAGTAGGTGCCTATACTATAGGTACAGCATAGGTACTATTCCGCTAATTACAGAGCTTCGATCTCCCTTGACGTGTGATAGATTAATGATTATCATGGGATTAGGAAGGATTTTAACTCGCTGCCTATTTCAGCAGTGAGTGAGAAAATAATTTAAATGGACCGAAATGATGGTCTATGTTTTCTATGTTTAATGAAAAATATCTATTTATATAATAAGTATGTCAGTCCTCTAATATACATATTTGCTCAGCTCGGGGCTAGATGATGATGATGCGTGGATTGTTCAATACTATTTATTTTTATACAGAACTTGAATATAACGCTTAGGTAAATATCTAAACGTGTGGTGCCGGCTTAGAATTTGCACTACCCCAACTCTTCCCGCGGGTGTCGTAAGAGGCGACTAAGGGATACCCACCGGGGGGCGGGCAGCAGCGCCTCCTGCAGAACAATTCTACCACCGAACTGCGATCCCCAACCCGCATGCCCAGCGTGGGGATTATGGGCATTACTCCCATATGATGAGTGCCAATGAGGCGCTTATCATGGGAAGACCTGCGTCCAGCAGTGGACCAGTAAAGGTTGTAGATGATAGATGAAATATCTAAACATACTTGCTAGTCATTACAAGGAACATAAAATGCATTGGCTCGTAAATCTCAATTCAAAGGATAAAATGGATCGTTGGAGACTCTCCAGAAAGATAAACATTATTCTTAGTTCAACGACTGACCAAAGCTTGCGTTAGAGCCATAGTATAGACAGACATTCTGCACAAGTACAGTCAGCAGATCAACATTTGTTGCTATCTTTGGGGGACGCATTTTCTAGCCAGTGGATGTGGTTTGGCTGAGATAGAAAACGTCGTTTTAGCAAATAGGTGCGTTTTGCAATCGGTCTCCTCGCTTGTCATAGATAAATATATAGGTACCTATCGACTTTGTTTGCAACTTCAGATACACACATACAAAATTAAATATTTGTACAAATAACTTGAACACACAATTATAAAATAAATTTAACTAATATCAACAAACAATAAGTTTAATCAAATCAAGGTGAATGGTCTATTTATGCTGCAGTAGGTGCGTCAAAGAGGCATTGGCTCTGCGTGATGTTTTGCAAAAGCTCTGATTTTCAGTCACTTCCTATTGAGAGTAATCAGAATGAGATTTTAATCAATGTGTTATGTGTACTTAACTACTAAATGTTTCTGTTTTTAAGTCCATATGTGGCATTTTCTGCCTCAGACGGACGATTTTTACTTGACATACCTTCCTACATGACAACAAAGTGCGTAGCAAGAATGAATAATAATTAACGAAAAACGTTTATTATGATAGATTAGTAGAGTTTGAGCAAATACATATACAAACAATCAGACATCGAGAAAAGCTTAAGAAGAGCATGCATAATTAATATAATATCATTAACTAAAGTAATTAAACATAAATTAAAATTCTACATTATAGTAAAAGAATAAAAGATGCGTTTTGATCCATGTCAAGTGTACTGCGCTATCAGAACAGATATAAGCTTTATTCAGACGTCATAATGTATTTCAGACGTCATAGACACACAAAATAATGACGTCATAATTCACAAATGATGATAATGATGCTGAATTTCGTTGCTGACTGTACTTACTAACATAATACGGTATCAAGGGATGAAACTAAAGCTGATACTGTATCAAGAAGCAATTATGTTTCCGGGGTTAAAGTCTTCTGGCTTTTGTGTGTAAATAACCAAATACATTATGTATGGGGCATGGATCAACACCTAGAATTATGCAAAAGCTTTCATTGGAAGCACTCAAGTTAATGAGATTCAACTGTATAAAGAATATGGAATATTCGAATATTCGCCCAAAACGTAAGCCGTACCTATGTTTTGGGTGAATACTATAAATTTTTACTAACCTCGCAGAAATTCTAGAGTTATTGAATGTGAGATAAATATTTGTCGTGTTCGAAATCGAATAACAAATTATTCAACATGAACGCAAGTTTACTACATAAGTAATTGTGATGTAACTAAATCTATTCAAAATTAATTTTAAAAAGTAAGAAATCCAACATAACTACAACTTAATCAAATGATCACGATACCTACAATATTTATTTATAATAATGCTGGACAATCCACACAGCATCATGGCACAGCACATTATGTTTACATAATATGTTGTATAACTGATTAAAAATGACCCTTTGTACCTAATGTACACCCCCTGCCTTTTTTAAATTCATATAATTAATTCCATCAAAAGGTTGCCTATTTTGAAGATACCGCTTCTAAGTGATAAGGCCACCCATTGTACTTGTCTTGTGTAATATATTTTGTATTGTTGTTATTTCGGCTGTACAATATAGCTTGATGTAGTATATTAAATATCTACTTAACAAAGTTAAAAGAGATTTTGAAAGATACAATCAAATAATAATAATAATAAAATCATTTATTTCGGACAACATTAGAACAAGTAAAAAGATCTTATATAACTTATTCTACGGTCCATATATATATATACCTTAAAACTAAAAATACATAACTATTGAATTATAAAAACTAATGACTAATGGACACGCGTGGTCGCCGGCGTGTCTCGGCGCGGGGGATAATGTGATAGGCGGCCCTTGAACCGCCGGAACTTCACCCCTTTCGGCCAGAAGTCAGGGCTCATGAAGGTCTTTAACATCTCCGTCGGGACCCTCACCATAAATGAGCCGAAGCTAACATTATGACGAGAGTCCAGCTTCTCGACTCTCAAATGAAATGGAAGTGTAATTAACATTTTTTTTACCAATAAATAAAACATTGAACCATTGAAATTATAATAATGAGCCTTCCCAGTTCAGTTCATAACGAAATCACAATACAATTGTTTTTATTAAGAATCTTTTGTAATTCCGGAAAGCATTCAACACACCAAATCATTATAATTTCAGCGCATTACGCATTTTATGGTCCAGCATTTACATAATTAAAACAGGCGATGAAATATGCTTAATAATAAAACCGTGAAATTAATTATCCTATTACGAGGTTTGAGTTGAGAATAATATTAACTTCATTAACTTTTCCAAATACGATTCAGGTCAACCAAGCAACCCATTTTATTTATATGTGGAAGACCAGTAGCACGAATAGAAATTTTAATATTAGGGTAATAGAAACAGATGGCTATTAAAAGGTTTTCACGAATATGATGAATACTAGATAGATACCTAGATAAAAAGATTTAACAAGCATAGTAATAGGTTAACATAAGTACATACAAGATTACAGTCAAATATGTAAGAAGGCATAAAAGTACTTAGCAGAAATATCTTTACATATAAGTACATACAAGATTACAGTCAAATATGTAAGAAGGCATAAAAGTACTTAGCAGAAATATCTTTACCCCTTACTAATATTTCAAATGCGAAAGTTTGTTTGGATGTATGGATGTTTGTTCCTCTTTCACCCAAAAACTACTGAACGAATCAGGCTGAAATGTTGAATCGACGTGGTTCTAGCCTAATAACACGTAGGTTATTTTTTATCCCATAAACCAGTTCCTACGATTGGAACTAGGGATTGCAATCCGGTCCGGCGGATCCGGTAATCCGGCGGATCCGGCGTGTTATTGGACATACCGGATCCGGTGAGTCAGCGCCGGATCCGGTGGCGGATCCGGTAAAGCAAAAAATACGCGAACGCAAACGTCTTAAACAAACGATGAAACAATTTCGGTCATTAGTATAGTACAGATCAACTTTGCATGTTACACCTATGTTGTTTGTGCGATTTTCTTTTTTTGAACGTGCACAATACACGCATCGTTTTATGTTATGCCCTTTGAATTTCACCATATGTTCACCGATAGATTGGGTTTTCGTATTGTTCAGGGCTTTTTGAAACGCCTCATTGAGATGTTGCATTACTGGACGAATTTTATATGCTCTGCCGTAAGTAGGGCTGCTTAGGTCTCATTGTTGCAGAAATGGAGGTTTAGCCGTATTTCTTCGAATCGAGTCCGAGGCATCACCTTCGATATGAAAGGCACTACCATGTCTGTTTCTGTAGACCAATAATCCCTCAATGATGGTAAAATATGGTAGCCCATGACTAAATTCATACCAAGAAATGCTTTCATCTCGTCGGTTTCAATAGCGAATTCCCGCCCATTTTGATGAGCGTACCGCAGTGTATCAAATACAATTTGTTGCACTAAAATGTCCAAGTAAGTAGCTAAACCAAATATTTCAAATGGAGTCGAAGTACCAGTGTGTTCATCCAAACATATTGTACCTTCCCATAATCGTATTCCACTTTAGGAAATACGTTTGGTGTGTGTGTTCTCTGGCTTCACTTGTAAGCAGGTGATAGCGCTTGATAGTCGGTGACGAATTAGCGGTGAAATCCGGCCGGATTGAAAATTATACCGGATTCCAATCCCTAGCGAGAATTTTCAGAAATTTCATTATTTCATTTAGTACAAATAGTATCAAAAATTACAATTAGTACTAAAAAATATAAACAAAAGTGACTTTATTTTCCATAAATACGTATTATATTTTTCTTTTTTTTATTATTATCAAAACTAAATAATAGGCCAAGTAACTTTGAAATCCGGCCGGATCCGACCGGATCCGGTCGGATTAGCGTCAATCCGGTGAAATCCGGCCGGATTGAAAATGATACCGGATTGCAATCCCTAATTGAAACGTTTCTACAGAAATAACGCGGGCAAAGCCACAAGCATGTACTCGTATAATGACAGTATACTATATATAAAATAATTCTCATAGAGTCCACAGGAGATCAGAATGCTGGCTTCTATTTTGGTCAACGAATTAGCCTTGCCATTCAACGTGGCAATGCTGCCAGCATTCTGGGTACTCTGCCTTCTGGTGACGGCTTAGAGTTTTAAGAGTTTGTTATAATTGTATATACTAGTGAGTTAGGGAATTATTAAGGTACTTTTTTATTCTTTTTTGTTCATTTTTAGTAAAAATTAACTTAATAGCAACCAAGTATTATTTTGGTCTTATATTTGCTTAAGTTTGGTCTGATAATAAAGCTGGAAAATGACTGGCTTTTCCAAGTGACGTGTGGTTTATGAAGATTAGCTCCAGTACGTTAGGTAGATTCTCTACAAATGAGAAGGCATCAGGCATATCCCAGTTCGCCTTTGTTGTGGGTTGAATAAGTTCTTCGGCTTGAGTGTGCTAGTTACTGCAGCTACAAACGTTACGTGGGTTAGTTTATGCTTGTAGATAGAACAAAGAAACCGCAAATTCCAGCATGCGATAGAAACCGCAATCCCAAGGATAGCATAGATATTTATTAAAAGTAGAGTAAAAGTTCATTTATTACTTGAAATACAAAGTTTCAGATTTTGGATTCAATTTAATTAATGTTTTCTACCCTCCTGGCATGCAACCGTTTTATTAAAATTATATGTTTAGTTTGGCAAACATTTCGAGTTGGTAAATAGTTTTTCTTTAAAAAATATTAAAAAGTTTTTACGATTACTGAGAAACCTAGTACTCAAACCTAAGTCAGTCCGGTACAGATTTTTAATCCTTATATTATATTAGCATAAAAAATGTGTAAGTAAAATTACCATTTTCTTCTGTATTTTTCAAAAATCTCGAATGTATTTCAGAATATCTCAAAATGTTACGGAAGATATCCTAATAGATAAAAAATTTCTCTATCTATAATGGTTAAGCCCTTACCGTCTCATCTCAAAAATCCAGGATATTGTGACGCTAGAACGCTCGCAAAATAAAACAAGTTGCCGAAGCCATTGATGCGTATCACTTGAAACTGGGTTTTCATCAAAACACTAGCTTGTCCATTCAATTTATCTTTATTTATAAAGGAGAAAACTGGGAGACTTATCAAGCCAATATCTCTGAAACTACAAAAAATGCGAAGCTGAAATTTTGCATAGAGTTTCCTTTTAGGACGAAGACACCCGCTGAAAACGGTTTTTTGGAAATTCGTATACTGAGATAATTAAAATGGGGTATTACTATCATCATCATCGTCAGCCCATATTAGTCCACTGCTGGAGGACATAGGCCTTCCGGGCAGGGCGCTATGGCGCTCATTAGGGAAGGCCTATGTCTTGATACATCCAGCATCTGCCAGGAGTCTTTCGCAGATCGTCATCCCACGTTTACCAAATCGCGGTCTCCACTCAGGAACACGTTTACCCCAACGGTTAACGGTATTACTATAGCCCAAGCGAATTGCCAGCGGGTCAGCTAGAGTTTATTTTAAACACGGAACTTATCGTATTGTTTACTTGATATCGGTTTACAATGCTAAAACGTATCAGAGTTTAAAGTTACACAACTGTGCGGTAAACTTTTAGCGCCCGTGACGTGGTAAATGTCATTCGTGACGTCACTAACCTACTTGCAGGGCCTCGTGACCCAGCAGTGGTTTACGAGGGTTCATTGGTGTCACTGTTACTTTATTGGACGTTAGGTTGGGTAAGTGACTTTTGAGTTTGTGTTTTATTTTCTAAATGTTACGAGTGACTATGGAATTGAGCAGATTTGGTTGATGAATGAGAGAATTCATTGGTGCTCTACTTCTTTGCACGTTTGGTTGCGTTACTGAATTTTAAGTTTGTGTTTTATTTTCTAAGTGTTACGATCGATTATGGAATTGAACAGATTTGGTTGAAAATGAAAGAATTCATTGATGCTCTACTTTATTGTACGTTTGCTTGGGTAAGTGACTTTTAAGTTTGTGTTTTATTTTTTAATGTTACGAGTGATTATGGAATGAAACAGATTTGGTTGATGAATGAGAGAATTCATTGGTGCTCTACTTTATTGCGCGTTAGGTTGGGTAACTGACTGTTGAGTTTGTGTTTTATTTACTAAAAATGTTACGAGTGATTTTGGGATTTACAAAATGTGGTTGTTGATAAATAATGCAAAATTGTTTATTCATTATTATTGCATTATTATTCGAGTTTGTCTTTTGGCACAGAATAGGTACAGGTACTTCTGGGTACTAGATGACTAATAAACTTATTAATACATTAGGCACAAACAGGACCTAAAGTGGTGACCACTTATTTTATCATATAATTCCGATTTCCAAAATTCACACGTACAGTTTGTTAAACCTTTCATACGTTTTTTAATGCATCTGTAGTAGTTTCGTTTTGTCTAGTTTAGTGTATTTGAATTTAGGCTAAATTATGAAGCAAAACAGCAATTCCAGCATCAGAAATCGCACCCCTAGAACAACACGGAATTATGTCGAAAAATCTCAAAATCGACTTTATTGCATATTGGAATCCGCAAAGTTTTAACGCGTATACCACTAAGACAGGCTTATTTATATTCACACAGACGCCCAAGAAATGGAGATGTACGTCGCTATTAGTGACAAATAGGTGAAAAATCATACCACGAATACGAATTTATGTCTAGTTGCAACATGGCCACCGTCTTAAAAAATCGTATTGCTCATATGCAAGAGCAAATTATTTAGGAATACTCTGGTGTCTTTGAAACTTTTGAGACAAATTCTGTGAGTTATTTAGTGATAATCCCGTGTTGGAGAATTTTCCTGGTTGGCGTTTCACTAGTATTCCGAAATACGGCGGTATTGTTAACGAAGGTATGAAAATTTTTGTTTATTATTCCAAAATAGTTCCATATTGTTTAACTAACTAACAATTTCTTAAATAATGCCCTATTGATGGCATATTTAAAATTGGCTATAGTTTATTCAAAAATCAGTTTAAATCAATTTTAATTAATTTAAATTCATATTAATAGTCGTTTAAAACAATAAAAACCTTTTTAAGCAGTATTTTTCTCGTTATAATAGGACTACCAAAACATGTTTTCCAGATAGTGCTCTATTTTGGAATTAATTAGTTTTATCTCATTTTATGGCAGATGATGAAGGGTCACGACCTGCTGCTGCTCGAAAAGGCAATTGGAGTAGGTAACCATACAGGCAATTGTCAACTGATCAAGAAATAGATATGGAAAGGATGCTGAACGCACCACTGTGGCAGCATCAAACATTGCATGACCAGCTGTTAAAGTAATAGTCGTTGCAGAATCTTGAAGTGATTTTTCAGAAAATAAGGAGATTACAGAAATACCGGTTCATACGTCATTTGGCCCGAGTATTGAATTTGATTTTATAGATGATTCAGATATAGAACTTTGTTTTACTTTCCCTGCTAAACAAAACAATAGGCCCCTTGTAGTCAATAGAATAATTTCTTCTACTTCCTGCTTGAGCATTGTGTATTGGAGTCAGAGTTCATCATCGTCATCAAGCTCCAAGTAGCAGCAGCAACACCTGCACCGCTCCTATACTACCTTCTGTTACACAGGCACAATCTCCTGGTGCCAGTACCACTGAGACAACAAGCAATCCGCCTCTTAAAATAAAAATGAAACGAAATCCTTGTGGCTGGAACTCCTTATTAAGCGATATAAGATTTGAGAAGGCGTAGGTATGTTTCTGTATGAAACTTTTTAAAACAGATCGCTGAACGTCAGATCCGTCAATCTTGTGACGATAAATGAGATGCATAGCAAAAATAGATGGAACCCACAGGAAGGAAATTTTACAAAGTTTTGGGAGCTCGTCACCCAAGAAAAGCAATGAGAAGTACATCGTCAGGCGTACACAAGAAATCTAGCCAATGTAAAGGTACACATCATTACTAAAATTAAGGCTCTTACTTGTATACTGCTTTCAAATAGAGACATCAATATTTTTTATTTTCGGCGTTTAAAGTTTAAATAATTACTAGTTCTTGAATTATGATTTTGTTAAAAAAAAGTTGAATGAAATTCTCCTTTTGGTAATTTTGTCTTTTATTTTACAAACAATAGGAAAATTCCTCAAAAAAAGTCAAATAGTTCCTTATTTTATATTTACACTTATCCAATAACTGGTAAAAAATGGAACATTATTTCATAATTATTCAATAAGAAGGACGTATCTGGAAATATTTCATATTTATTTCATGAGATAATTACACAAAAGAGAATTAAAACGAAAAATGCATGTAATTGCTCGCTCGACGTTTATTGAGGGAAATGAACCATATTATAATGATTCACATCGGATAAGTTACAGAAAACATTCAAGACTTTGTCAATAACTTTTATACAAAAGCAGATAACGGTTTTTCGTCGTTTCTGAAAAAAGTAGTTTTTCGACTTAGCGCTGTCTTGTTCTAGGGGTGCGAAATGTTGTTTTCCGCTGCAGAATAGTTTCCGGAACAGATTACCGCGTCTCTCTGAATAGCCAATCAGCTGCAAAACAATTTGTCCCTATAAACTGGCTGGCACGGTTATTTCAGTAATAATTGGTTTGTATAATTGAAAAGCCCCCGGTGAGGACGGTATAACTTCAGAGCTTCTGAAGGCAGGAGGAGCCTCCGTTATACAGGAGCTACAACACCTCTTCAATACCGTCCTCCACAGTGGGAGAACTCCTAAGGCGTGGAGCGGGAGTTTGGTGGTGCTCTTTTTTAAGAAGGGTGATAAAACTCTCCTTAAAAATTACAGACCCATCACACTCCTGAGCCACATCTATAAGCTGTTCTCACGAGTGATCACGAATCGTCTCGCCAGGAGACTTGACGAGTTCCAGCCACCGGAACAGGCCGGGTTCCGCGGAGGATATGGCACCATAGACCACATACACACAGTGAGGCAGATTATACAGAAGTCCGAAGAGTATAATCAGCCCCTGTGTCTCGCTTTTGTGGACTATGAGAAAGCCTTTGACTCCGTCGAAACCTGGGCTGTTCTGGAATCCTTACAGCGGTGCCAAGTAGACTATCGTTACATCGAAGTGCTGAGGTGTCTCTATGAAGCTGCCACTATGAGTGTCCAAATACAGGACCAGCAGTCTAAACCTATCCAATTGCGCAGAGGAGTGAGACAGGGGGATGTCATATCCCCGAAACTGTTCACGAGCGCATTGGAAGATATGTTTAAGACGCTGGACTGGAAAGGTAAGGGCATTAACATAAACGGCGATTACATCTCACACCTGCGATTCGCTGATGACATAGTCGTAATGGCGGAGTCGCTAGAGGAGCTGACCCACATGCTGGACGGCCTAGCTTCAGCCTCGCGATGTATCGGTCTTGGCATGAATTTGGATAAAACCAAAGTCATGATCAATGGCCACATTGTTCCGGGACCGATCGTCGTAGATGGTCACCTTCTTGAAATTGTTTCCGAGTATACTTACCTTGGGCAGATTGTACAGCTAGGTAAAAACAATTTTGAGAAGGAGGCCAAGAGGAGGATCCAGCTAGGCTGGGCAGCATTTGGGAAACTACGTCAAGTCTTCTCTTCATCCATACCGCAATGTTTGAAAACGAAAGTTTTCAATCAGTGCGTCCTACCCGTAATGACCTACGGAGCTGAGACGTGGACACTCACGGTAGGGCTGGTCCATCAGTTCAAAGTCGCCCAGCGAGCTATGGAAAGAGCTATGCTCGGAGTCTCTCTGAAGGATAGAATTCGTAACGAATACATCCGACAGAGAACCAAAGTTATCGACATAGCTCAAAGAATTAGCAAGCTGAAGTGGCAATGGGCCGGACATATCTCGCGAAGAACCGACAACCGTTGGGGTAAACGTGTTCTTGAGTGGAGACCGCGACTCGGTAAACGTAGCGTAGGACGCCCTCCGGCCAGGTGGGATGACGATCTGCGAAAGACTGCTGGCAGATGCTGGATGCGTCAAGCTGAAGACAGGGCGCTATGGCGCTCATTGGGGGAGGCCTATGTCCAGCAGTGGACTAATGTAGGTTGATGATGATAATTGTTTTGAGAGAGTTAAACAGATTATGAATTCACGAGTTTATATTATACTAGTGACCCGCCCCGGCTTCGCATGGTTTTATTATAACTATATAAACCTTCCCCTTGAATCACTTTATCTATTAAAAAAAACCGCATCAAAATCCGTTGCGTAGTTTTAAAGATTTAAGCATTCAAAGGGACAAAAGGACATAGGGACATAAGGACAGAGAAAGCGACTTTGTTTTATACTATGTAGTGACATATGAAATAAATATAATATGATTATTTATGAGTTGATCAGTTGACATAATCACATATACTAGGCTCGCGGTCTCATTCTCGTGGTTAAATATCACGATAAAGTTAGCCACTGATCTTCCTATATGTAGTAACAGTTAATACTTATCTTGACAATTTCATGTCATTATCTGTTTATTGATTCCTTTGCGGTTCGTTATTTACGTAATAAAATTGAATGTAAGTACCAAATCAGAACCAATATTGGGTTCATTCCATGTCCCTGGCGCTTTTTATGTCATGTTTTACGATTTTTGTGTGGTTTTGGTTTATGGCGTATAAAATGTTCGGGTCAGTTTTCACGAACATAACTTCCAAGATGTCAAATATTTGTTTTGATAAGTGCCTTTGAGTGCTGGGGCTCGAGCTATAAAAGTAACTTCCTGGGCCCGCATTCCACTAAATAAATCGCTTAAATATTATCGTCTAAAAATAACAGTGTTAAACTCTTTTTGGTATTCTTCTTGCACAAACTTTTAAAAGTTCATTCATAGCTTTGACGATTACTTTTATGACTAAGTACCAATTTGACATGTACCTATTCGAGCTGCTGTGGCTTTAAAAAATACTGGCCGTCAGAAAAAAACTAAAGATCGAATAATAACAGTAATAATAATCAATAATAATCAATAATAATAATCAATATCTTTATTTCTTTAGGCTTACAAAATAAGCACTTAGACAAGTCAAATTTAATTCGCCTCAATTTTTTGTCCACTAGTGGAAGAGGCGAAATAGAAACCACTAGCATGTGTATAACTTATGTGTCTAATACATGTTTGCCTTATAAATAATTACATACTATTGTCGATGTGGAACTGAGCGACATCTGGCCAAGCACTAACGTCATTGATGTAATCATTTATGGAGTAATATGCCTTCTTGATAAGATTTAGTTTTATGTACTGTTTAAATCTACGAATAGAAAGTTCAGTTGCTTCAGATGGAAGCTTATTATAGAAGCGCACACAATTACCCATAAATGATTTCCCCAGTTTCCGTAATCTAAATGAAGGAATGTGTAATTTGTTCTTGTTTCGTGTATTTCTATTGTGAAAATCACAATTTTTCAAAAAGTTACTTTTGTTTTTGTGTGTATACATTAAATTTTCATAAATATATTGCGAAATTACAGTTAAAATATTTATTTCTTTAAATAATTCCCTCAAGGAGTCACGTGGCTTTAATTTATAAATTGCACGCACCGCCCTTTTTTGAAGAACAAAGATAGTCTGAATATCAGCTGCCTGTCCCCAAAGCAAAATACCATAAGACATAATACTATGGAAGTAACTATAATAAACTAACCTAGCTGTGTCCTGATCAGTGAGATATCTAATTGTTCTCACTGCATAGGCTGCTGAACTAAGCCTACCCGCGAGAGCATCAATTTGCGGTTGCCATTGAAGAGTTGAATCAATATACAACCCCAAGAATACAGTAGAGTCAACGAAGTGAACAATCTCATTATTTAACTTGATTTGAGTTGGGAGTTCTCTAACGGTACGGTAGTTCATAGTTCATTTTAATAACTGTTAAGGTACAAGTCACAAAAGTACCTTTTAAAATAAAATAATTACATTATGTAACGGTATGCAAGTCTTCATGGAAAATTTTACATCTTTCGTAGGTACATATAGGATTTCGCTTTTTTACTGCACCTCGTTTATGCTAACTACATATTCAAAGCCTTATAAGAATACGGTAGTTATTACGGTATTACTACGGTACGGTATTAAACGGTATTGTACGGTATTAATTACTACGGAATTACGGTAGATTATATGTATTAGGTATACTATTTTCAGTAGATAGTGCTTGCAGCCAATGTTCTGACTAGCCTTATTCTTCAAGATTATAGGAATACCATTATTATTTGTGCGCCACGTTCGCAAGAACGTGACATGTTTCAGAGAATCGTTAAAGTAAACAGTGACAGACAGAAGCAATCCATTTCCCAAACAAAGGTTGCCTATAGCGGGCTTGGCGTGCTAGGCACAGATTTAATTTATCTGCCGGCTGGATTGAATCGGAGGCGTGACGGGAATTATTGAAACAGGACGTATAAATCAATGGAATCAGCCGGAGAAGATAAATATTGTAGTGGAGGCTTTTGTTACATATCTTTTTAAGTTAGTATTTAAGTAAGTTTTACATAAATAATAATGGTAATAATTCCTGCTACGCGTTTGCCAGCCAGCTTCACACGCGTTGTTACTATGAAAACGTTTCAAGGATATTCCTATCCGATGGGATGATGATTAGAATTTGTGTTTTTCCAGAACTTTTTTTAGGCTATTCTTATTAAAAATTGTAAGGTATTTTAAAAAAAGTGAGAGACGGATGATAAATAGTTTTTTTTACAATTTTTAAAGAATTTCAATTACTCTTGGAAAGAATGGAATACTTAAGTTTTTTAAACTTACGCGATCAGAACACATTATTATAAATATTTATGTACGGGTACGCGATAAATACCCGTACATAAATATTTATAATAATGGAATACTTACCGGATGCAGAGGTGAGCTTTAAAATAAGTAACTTCAGAAAGAGTAAACTGCCTACTTTAGGATTATTTCAGAAGTTTAATAGCAGAACTTTAGGGCTCAAACACAAAACTGCGAGCTCGCATCGCATCGTAAATATCTGCGAGCTCGCACGATAACGTCAGATCTCATTTGCATCGCGTATTCCTGTCATATTACGTCATACTTGGTGACCCCCCTTTTAGTCCGCTCTGAGACAACTTTAGCGAAAGAGCGCGGCGCCTGAGCCGCCTTCTTTGTGTTGTAAAAAAAAACTGCTTCAGTTCTCAACTCATAGTAATTTCGAGTAAAATAGTTCCCTTCAGAGTTCATAATCGTATTAAATGGATGAATCCAGAATCTTCTTTTTCTTTTATATCTATTAAACAATAACAGCAGTGCAATTGGACCGATTTATGCAAAAATGATCCAACCCACAACCTAGTCAATTTCGAGTTTTTTTAACCAATGTTATCAGAATAAGGTATATTTTAACATATCAAAGACTCACACCTCTATGTTCACAAATGTGGAAAATCCATATGATCCAACCCACAACTGTCATGTCGAAGACCATTTTTTAAAATTTATAAGTGTTTCATGCCACTTGAATCATTTTTGTGTTGCTTTTGTTACCCTAACATATAACCGTTCTAATTTGCTACAATGATTCAAACTATAATATTAAGCTGGTCCATCAGTTCAAAGAGCTCAGAAAGCTATAGAAAGAGCTATGCTCGGAGTTTCTCTGAAGGATAGGATTCGTAAAAAATACATCCGAAAGAGAACCAAAGTTATCGACATAGCTCAAATAATTAGCAAGCTGAAGTGGTGGCAGTGGGCCGGCTATATCTCGCGAAGAACCGACAACCGTTGGGGTAAACGTGTTCTTGAGTGGAGACCGAGACTTGGCAAACGTAGTATAGGACGCCCTCCGGCCAGGTGGGATGACGATCTGCGAAAGACTGCTGGCAGATGCTGGATGCCAAGCTGAAGACAGGGAGCTATGGCGCTCATTAAGGGAGGCCTATGTCCAGCAGTGGACTAATATAGGTTGATTATGATGATGATGATATAAAACAAGTTAAGATTTGACAAGTTAATATTTAAAATTGCTATTTCATCTAAGTACGTAAACGAAATAAAGTATATAAAGTTCAAAACACACAGAAGCCGGAGGAGTGGCGAAGGCGAAGGCGTGCCGGTTTTTCCTATGGCACCGCGTTCGCCACGGCCTGCGGTGTGTGTGTAGGCTTTCATAGGATTCCATAGAATACAACTCGCACGCCTTTGCCTCCGCCACGCCTCCGGCTTCTGTGTGTTTCGTACTTTAACGAAAAATAAATAAATAAAATAAAATAAGTACAGGGCCAGCAGATCTAATATTAGATACCAGATGATTGCATTGATTAATTTAAGAAACCGAAGGGAAGCTGCAATAATAGACGATGTAGATGGTTTATGTGATGAACCTTATTCTGATTTGGACGAGGAGTAGGGCCAATTTTGTTTGTTTTGTCTTTTAAAACACAAAAATGATTACTAATTTTTAACACACTTTGAATCATTTTTGCATTTTAATTTTTGCACCCTACATAGCTCTTTCCATACAAAATTAATTTTGTAATAATGATCCAGGCGCAAGTTTTCCCAATTATCTACTAAACTATTACAATTTATTCTTTATATTATTTATAGCAAAAAAGTTGAGTTTACATAGCATTAAATTAAATTAAAATAACAACATTTTGTATTACAAAGCTAGAGAAATACCGCCACAAACTTAAATATCGATTATCTCGAAATGAGGTTTGTGTGGGTTGGATCATTTTTGCTTAGATCGGTTCAATTATCTTTTTGGGATCCATCTTACGCTTCCTAAAAACACGTCCAATACGGCGGACTAAACTTGAAGATATGGTTACCCTACAAAACGGTTCGCCGCACAAATTCGCATCGCAGAAATTCGCAAATCAAGTTCGTGTGACATCGCATCAAATCGCATCGCATCGCACCAAATCGCAGTTTTGTGTGGGAGCCCTTATTATCAAGACAAAGAAATGGCACAATTCCCATTGGAAGAGAACTTTTTCCATTTAAATCACCTTGATAACAAATACGCAATTTTTCCTGCTCTACTGCTGTTTTTGTCTACTATCCATTGATCACTAAGCAAAATAGATACGCGTAGATAGATACAGAGTTTGACACCGTATTGTTTGCTTTCTGAGAATCCTTGCTAATGCCACTGACGCCAGCGCTTGTCTGTTTTGCGATGTTTTTTTGTTTACCTACATAGAGATTGCGAGATACATTTGATTTCATTAGTTTTGCTCGTGAATTTCACGTAAATTATCAAGCTTTGCTTTCTGTATTGCATTAATTATCAATTTTCGCTGTAATTGGAATTGGAGCTTTAGGTGGCTGCCTGCACATACATAATACGCCGCGGACTTTCATTGCCAGAATCAATAGAGGTCATGAACCTCGGTTTTTGTTATTCTTTCAAACAAAAAAACTGAACGGATCAAGCTGATATTTTGAATAGACCTGAAATAAAACATACGCTTTTCATCCTTAACCTTGAATGTCACCATTAAAAAACGCATACGAAGCCGCGAGCAGATACATCGATAGTTTTCTCAGCCAAAACCACACGCGAAAACATGTCACCACGCAACAAGTTCTAAAAGAAAGAACGTCCACATCAGTCAAGGTCATAATCATAACTGAGCAATACCCAGCCAATGTGAAAGCAATATGGAACTCGTTAACACCCCCGCTAGCCAATAAGGATTCCGACATGGCCAGCATTACAATCCGTACTAATAATATGAACGCGAAAGTTTGTTAGAAATGAAATGAATGCTTTTTTCCTTGGTTGTCTGGAAGAAATAGCTTTAAGCGATAGGGCTGCCATTTCTATTGCCTCTTTTTAGGATAAGTTTACCTACTTAAGGACTAAATGTTTAATAAGGCTTAGTAATAAAGGATTCTATCTATGAAAAACTTTATTTGAAACAACATAAATGATACCTACATTCGGAAACATTAAATCATAAAATACACTATTTAAATACAGACTTATACTTCTGTTTTGTATTTAAGGATATTAATTTTAATTTATTTTATATGTATATAATAACCCACAAGTTAACATCATTAGTATTTTTGCAAGCTGCTCGGTAAACCAAGGAAAGATAATTATGTTTTTTCTTCTCTCACACAAAAACTACTGGACGGCTGTAATTTTGAATAGACTTTTTTCTAGCCCAGGAATAACACAAAGGCTACTAAATCAGTTTTATGGCATAGAAATATTATGAGTTTTCCTTATAAACAACGTGCGAAGTCGCGTGCAGATACTCGTAAAGTATAATTACGCTAGACCTTGAATACGGCGTGTTGGAGTGGCTTTGCCTGTGGACGAGATATTCAGCTATTTGATGGAGTTTCTGGAATTTCTATGCGATAATCTAACTATAATTTATTAAAGGTAGTTTTATTGTTTTAGGGCTTGTATAGTCAAATTAATGTTATCTTGTTGGATTTCTATTGGATAGTCAAAGCATTGTTATCCTGTTGGATTTTTATCCCAGCAGGGCTACTCAGATTTGATCGAAATCACTATCAATCTGACCCAGATTCGTGCAAGATTTAACACAGATAATCCTGAAACTATTTTTCATATTCGATCACAGTGTTTTTTATATTTTGCTTAAAATGCCCTAATAGTGTTAGAAAAAGTAAATAGTAAAAAAAATCGTTGGGGATCGATTAATATTCAATGTATGTTAAGTCAAACAAAACATCGAATATCAATTTTTATTTATCAAATTGTCTTCAAACACTCAAAAAATGTTTTTTCAATCCTTAACACGGATTACAAAAATTCAATGAGTTATAACTTTATGTCACAGTTTTACAAATAAAATAGCTTTTTATTTTACATACTTTGCACCTTAGTTGTGATGCTCAGTATTCTACCAGATGATTCGTTCCTTCATATCGGGATACTTCCTGATGTGATCTATTTATCTATTCTATCTTTTGAATCCCACTTTTTAATCCCACTCTTTAATCCCACACTTTTTAATCCCTCTATTTATACCACGATTGAATCCCACTCTTTAATCCCACTTTTGAATCCCACACTTTAATCCCACACTTTAATCCCACACTTTAATCCCACGATTAAATCCCACACTTTAATCCCACTTTTTAATCCCACTATTTAATCCCACTTTTTAATCCCACTATTTAATCCCACACTTTAATCCCACTTTTTAATCCCACTTTTTAATCCCACACTTTGATCCCACGATTAAATCCCAAACTTTAATCGCACGATTAAATCCCACAATTTAATCCCACGTTTTAATCCCACACTTTAATCTCACACTTTGATCCCACGATTAAATCCCACACTTTAATCCCACGCTTTAATCCCACGCTTTAATCCCACGATTTAATCCCACTATTTAATCCCAATTTTTAATCCCACTTTTTAATCCCACGCTTTAATCCCACTATTTAATCCCACTTTTTAATCCCACACTTTAATCCCACACTTTTTAATCCATCTATTTATACCACGATTGAATCCCACTTTTGAATCCCACATTTTAATCCCACACTTTAATCCCACACTTTAATCCCACGATTAAATCCCACACTTTAATCCCACTTTTTAATCCCACTATTTAATCCCACTTTTTAATCCCACTATTTAATCCCACACTTTAATCCCACTTTTTAATCCCACTTTTTAATCCTACACTTTGATCCCACGATTAAATCCCAAACTTTAATCGCACGATTAAATCCCACAATTTAATCCCACTTTTTAATCCCACACTTTAATCTCACACTTTGATCCGACGATTAAATCCCACACTTTAATCCCACGCTTTAATCCCGAGCTTTAATCCCACGATTAAATCCCACGATTTAATCCCACACTTTAATCCCACACTTTAATCCCACTTTTCAATCTCACGCTTTAATCCCACACTTTGATCCCACGATTAAATCCCACAATTAAATCACAAACTTTAATCCCACGCTTTAATCCCACGCTTTAATCCCACTATTTAATCCCACTTTTTAATCCCACTTTTTAATCACACACTTTAATCCCACTTTTTAATCCCACGCCCACGCTTTAATCCCACGCTTTAATCCAACGATTTAATCCCACTATTTAATCCCACTTTTTAATCCCACGCTTTAATCCCACTATTTAATCCCACTTTTTAATCCCACACTTAAATCCCACACTTTAATCCCACGATTTAATCCCACACTTAAATCCCACTTTTCAATCCCACTTTTTAATCCCACGATTAAATACCACGCTTTAATCCCACTATTTAATCCCACACTTTAATTCCACGATTAAATCCCAAGATTTAATCCCACACTTTAATCCCACTTTTTAATCCCACATTTTAATCCCACACTTTAATCCCACACTTTAATCCCACACTTTGATCCCACGATTAAATCCCACACTTTAATCCCACGATTAAATCCCACGATTAAATCCCACGATTTAATCCCACACTTTAATCCCACATTTTAATCCCACACTTGAATCCCACTTTTTAATCCCACGATTTAATCACACACTTTAATCCCACACTTTGATCCCACGATCAAATCCCACACTTTAATCCCACGATTAAATCCCACGATTTGATCCCACACTTTAATCCCACTTTTCAATCCCACGCTTTAATCCCACACTTTGATCCCACGATTAAATCACAAACTTTAATCCCACGCTTTAATCCCACGCTTTAATCCCACGCTTTAATCCCACTATTTAATCCCACTTTTTAATCCCACGATTAAATACCACGATTTAATCCCACATTTTAATCCCACACTTGAATCCCACTTTTTAATCCCACGCTTTAATCCCACACTTTGATCCCACGATTAAATCCCACAATTAATTCTCACACTTTAATCCCACGCTTTAATCCCACTATTTAATCCATCTTTTTAATCCCACGAATTAATCCCACACTTTAATCCCACTTTTTAATCCCACTTTTTAATCCCACACTTTAATCCCACTTTTTAATCCCACGATTTAATCCCACACTTTAATCCCACTTTTTAATCCCACACTTTAATCCCACACTTTAATCCCACACTTTAATCCCACGATTTAATCCCACACATTAATCCCACTACTTAATCCCATTTTTTAATCCCACTATTTAATCCCACTTTTTAATCCCACGCTATAATCCCACTATTTAATCCCACTTTTTAATCCCACGATTAAACCCCACTTTTTAATCCAACACTTTAATCCCACGATTAAATCCCACACTTTAATCCCACACTTTGATCCCACGATTAAATCCCACACTTTGATCCCACGATTAAATCCCACACTTTAATCCCTCTATTTAATCCCACACTTTAATCCCACTTTTTATTCCACACTTTAATCCCACTTTTAAACCCACACTTTAATCCCACTTTTTAATACCACACTTTAATCCCACTTTTTAATACCACACTTCAATCCCACGATTTAATACCACTTTTTAATCCCACTATAAAATCCCATTTTTCAATCTTACACTTTAATCCCACTTTTTAAATCGATATTATTTTGAAATTAATACTAAATTCGGGAGATCTTACATGGCTAGGGCCTGACATTTGGAGTATAAATATTTTGTATATATATTTTGTATTTGTATTTGTATAAAATGTCAATTTGTGGAAATAAAGAATTTAATATTTATCAAAATGAGTGACCAAACTACATGGACTTTATAACATCGCTTAGTAGTTTCTAATATTAGATATTTTATGTATAACATTGTGAAAATTGATGATAACACCAAGTTAACCAAAATTCAGATAAACACCCATTATATAAATTTATATACATGTTACAAAAATATAATTTAGGTGGAATTATAAAAGCCAGCACAGCATAGGTAACGAGCGGTAAATCGTTTTTCAAACTCAAGTAGAAACCAAATTGACGACTGATGTGGCGCGATGGGCGAAGGTCCACCTGCAACGCAGGAGGTTGCGAGTTCCTGCCTTGGTCCAATCTGCATATTTGTTCAGGGGCTCTGTGTGTTTTCCATTTAGCTATATAATAAAATATAATATCTATGTAATATAGTTGTATTAAGTATATCAGTCATCTTAACACAAGCTCTGCTTAAAGCTTGGGGCTGTATGATGTGTGGATTTTCCAGTATAAATTTTTATAATTAGATTGAAAATAAACCTGAAGTCTATACAATAATTTTCGCCTTAAATCTCGAGGTTAGCCAAATAATTTCCTTCCGAACGTCGACAATAATAATCCACTGCTTGTCATTCCCAAATGAAAATGCTTCGTTTCATATTCCTCAGCTAAAAAACTTTTTGTGTGCGTAACGAGAAATACTGGAATCCAATTATGCGAAAGCAATTTTCTGAGTATATTTTTGTCAATTATGGTCCGAGGTTTAGTTTTATTACATTTTGTGGAGATTTTATGAAAAGCTTAGGTAAAGTGTCTAATTTTTAAAAGAATTAAAAAAATCCAGGAAACTTTTTATTACTTATTACTACGGCCATTGATTTTTCAAAAATTAATATAAAATGAAATGTTTAACTACTAACACTAAATTAAGACTGAATTGTATTTATATGATTTGAGATTTAAAAAAAAATGTGTACGTACCGTACAAATTCTAAATATTCATACAAATAAGCTTTTTATAATATGTATTTTCGTTTCGTTTTCGTTTTTTAGTACAATAAAGTGTTTATTCGTCATTCTTTACAAGAGGATGTAGTAATTTAGCGGATTACATTGGCATTCCAAATACAAATTGAAATAAGAACTCAAGTGAGCTATAATTCTAAGTTATTCCTTAAACAAATTTTTTTTTTTTTAGCTTGTTTAACATCTTTATTAACAACGAAAATTACAAGCAAAGGAATAGAAAAATTACAACTAGTATTTACAATTGAAACCATTGAGCTAACTGCAGACGGTTGCAAACAGTCTAAAGGTAGCTCAATTGATCCATGTCAATACCAGTCGGAAGCGTCCCCAAGACACTGGCTGCATTACCACGCTGTATGGCAATGCTGATGCGCTGAGCCAGATATTCACCAGCTCTCGGGTCACGCGTCGCATCGACCAGACGCTCAGATAATTTTTTAAAAACCCGGAGAGCCTCGGTACCCCACGGACCTAGGGTCTCGAATCCAAGGGGAGCAAATGCGTAGGTTCTGTCGAGACCTGCATATTTGCGCCTCTTGAGATCCTCGGCCAGATCTGCCGCCGCACCAGCCCTAGTGGATGTCCTTGAAAGATGGGAAGGTGCAAGTGTGTCGACGCATGTAGCGTCCCACACAATGGGCCTCCCCAACTCCCATGGGACTAGTGTCATACCGTCGGGCCTCTTGCCATCGTCACGGAACAGACCATTCGGTTCGAGAATAGCTGGTACGTTAAACAAATTATAATTCAGAAGGTTGGGACTTTTTACTTTACTTTTTAGAAGTGGAATTATTCTTTTCGTTGCCGGTGTTGGCGTTCCCGTTCAATAAATATAGTACCTCATTCATTTCCACCTCAATTTAGAAACCAAACGGATGAAGAAATCAAATAGTCCCTTTTCATAAAATTCCATCTAGAATTATGACTTCTTCAATTTACTTCAAATTGTCTTTGAGCGTTCACCTCAGGTTTTTTCGCAAACGTAAAAAGCTACACAGGGGGAAAACTTTATTTAATTTACAAAAAAATATGATTTTTGCAATGTCTGGTAGCATTTATATAACTTGCGTTTGCGTATACATCATTACAACATAAGGAATTTTGTATGTATAAATGTTTTGGTACCTCTTTTCACGCCAAAAATACTGACCAGATTTAGCTGAATTTTTACTATAGCACTTACCTACTAATAATAATAATAATGCTGGACAATCCACATAGCACCATCTAGCCCCAAAGGAATTACTACTAGCTTGTGTTACTAGACATACGTAGTTCTATAGAAATAAAAAAGAGGGTACTTAATTATTATTTATCTATAATTTTGTAAGTTTGTAATAATGTATTTTTTATAAAAACCAAATAAAATATACAAAGCTTAGATGTGTTGATGAGGGATAAGGTTAAGAATAAGGCAGGGTTAAGCACTTATCAAAAATTCCCGCCAAGAGAAAAATTATATATATTATTATATATTATATATACAGTTTCCATACCTAACTCAAGGCGCTACTGTCTGATACACAAACAACCTTGCCTTGAAAAATCTGAAACAGCCTCTTATAGCGCTTTAGAAAATCATCTATTAAGATGTTTATCATTCTCCTCGACTCATCTCGTCGTCAGGAGTGTGCTTGACACCAGCACACTTTCTACACTGAATACTGAATGTTAAAAGCACTGTGATAGAGTCTGGTTTATCATGGCTAGTAAAATGCAGTTTAAATGCTGCTTCGAAAACCTTTTTCTCAGCTACTTTAGTGGGTATTTGATTTTTAAAAGCTTATATTAATACGTCGTTTTTAAACGTTTATTCGAGACAAATTTAAATTTTGCATGGTTAGAAGCTTTTTAAGTTGTTGTACGAACTGAAAGGAAATATATTTTTTTAAGTTTGTTTTGCATCCCAAAATAAACGTTTTAACGGAACGGAAAATATGTTTATTCAAAAAAAACATTGTATTATGAATAATAATCTTGTTATTACATAATAACTAGAACACTAATAAGAAAAGTTAAAAGTTCTAAAGTTCAGAATTCTAGTGAGTTATGGAAGTCAAAACACGATTCAGTTTTCGGTTAAAACTAGACTCGATACAAAAAAGCGCAAAGTTTCCTCTACTTTGCGCTTTTTTTTAAATTCTATAACTCAATCTTCATCTTTATAATAACTGCAGTTTTTAATTACAACGACTGTAGAAAAATACGATACCCTAATTTTAAGTTTTGGTCATGAATGTAATAACTTCATGTTGAACTTAATTTTTTCTCAAACTTACCTTATTCCAAAACGATTCCAGCGATCTTAGTTATTAAAATATCTCCCTACAAAACTGTAGAGAAATATATTTATTATCACACGAGCTGTTATCGCGCGAGACTGCCAGAATTGCCCCCACAGAAGGGCAAATTCAGCAAGATTGGAAACCACAGACGATGGATACTTTCCAAGGTGACCTGCTAACTGTAAAACAAGGTGATTGTTAACCGTAATACCTGTAATATAGGTCCTCTGATCAGACACAAGTGTAGGTAAACAGGTAGGGATTTTTGTGTAACAGGTAAACTTAGGTTCTATGACTTTGTATTATTAATAAGCACATTTTTTTTTAATCTATGTATCTATTCATTGGAGATATGATAGGGTTGCACGACATCGTAATTATATGTTACGCTTTCGTCCAAATTTTTCTTAAATTAATTAATTTACCATAGAACAACATGATAAATAATAATAATATTTTACCTTACTTAACTTTTTCAATATTTACCAAAAAAATACCTAGTTCAAATGGTCACATGACGATGATGAAAAAACAATCTTCCAGAACCTCTTTATCTTTTTTTTCATCACTTCAAATTCGAATGACAGAGGCTTATGCACACGGCTGATACACTTGCTATGCTAGTAGAACTAGGGAACGTAAACTAGTCTCATGAATGCAAATAATAGGCAAAAACTCGCTAGAATCGAATTTCATCATCATCAACAACCTATGTGTATTACCTACCTATATTAGTCCACAGCTGATCATAGGACTGTGAATTCCGTCCAATTTTCCATATTGCTTGTTACATGACTCCCAACACGCTGCCATCAATAAAAATGGCTTCCATCAGGAACCTTCGGGAGATAGATGCACATTGATCGGGTTACGGCGATGAGTGATGACTGTAGGGTTCCTCTAACATGTGCTGTTATATGTTATATGTTATGTGCTGCCAGTTAACACGTTTCTATTCATATTCATAGAGTTCAGTTTCCGTTATCAATTTGGTTTCAATTTACATTTATTCATTTTGTTTACAAAATCTCTGGCTATTAAGTGATTTTCTTTACACTTGAGAAAGATGTGAACTTCAACGAGTGAATGGCCTCTTACTATTATTATCAACTTCACCCAAAAACCGACCAAACCTCCCCCCCCCAAATCCTCACAAAATAAATGAACGCCCCCTTAAACCACAGTTTGTCTACTCATAACTTGCTATTGTGTAATGTAATGCCTATCTGAGGAACGGCCTTACAAAGTTTATATCAGAGCCTTTGTTGCCATGAATTAATGTAAGTTTTATATGATACAGGAGGTTTTATTATGACGGCGTTCTATTGTTGCTCGAGGCTTTTAACAATGTAATCTTTTCCTAGCAAAAATTGCGTGATCTGAAAAGAATTAAAATGTAAAATAATATCCCAAACATTTTCCGACTTAGGCGGGATTAGGGTTATAATTATTTGGATATTCATTATTTTTTAAATATGCCCAAAAGTGAGACGACTTACTCATTATAATTACTTAACTTAATCAACATTGCAAGAAGCTGGCAACATTGCCTCGCTGTTTGGCAATGTTGAAGCGCAACGCTAGATACTCACCAGCTCTCGGGACATGCTCAGATAACCTTGTAAAATCCTCAGCGGAGAGCCTCGGTACCCCACGGACGGGTCTCGACTCAAAGGGGAGCAAATGCGTAGGCTCTGTTGAGACCTGCAATTGCACCTCTTGATATCCTCAGCCAGATCCACTGCCGCACCAGCCCTCGTGGATATCCTTGGAAGATGGGAAGGCGCAAGTGTGTCGACGAATGTAGCGTCCCTCATCATGGGCATCCCCAACATCCATGAGACTAGTATCATAGCGTCAGGCCTCTTACCTTCAACACGCAATAGACCATTGGGCAAGTTAGTTGGGTTTTTATTGACTCTATTGAGTCAGAGTCATACAAAGAGTTTCGTTTCTTGGGGAGAAAATAACAAATTCTTACTATAGGTAGGAATTTGTTATTTTGTGTACCTACTAAAGGATTTTAACTATATTGGCGCGACAACTAGTATCCATAACATTTTACGATAATGAAATGAAGTTTACGACAACATCCAAATGAAAACTTTTGACTAGGCGTCATGTCATGACTTTTCATAGCCTGTTTTCCTAGAGCTTTATTAGTCCAATAATCTCGGAGAAAGTGTTATTATTCTGTTACATAAATGAAGATGTTGTAACTTTGACAGGGTTTTAAAGTAGGTAGCTACAGACAGCCCCATTAGACAAAAACTCTCCTGTTTTTTTTTCAAAAGTAATTATCAAATCAAAATACATTTTTCGTCAAATCAAAATAGTACCTACACACATTAGGGCGCAAATAGGAGTTAAAGCGGCGCCACCACTTATATTATCATTATAATTACGTTAAACAAAGGAATTTCCAATTCACGTTCAGTTTGTTAAACCTAAAATATCTTAAGCTAGTTTTTAATGCATCTGTAGTAGATTCATGTTGTCTATTTTAGGAAGAGATACAAAAACCGAGTCTGGTTGCCACCAAGAGCAACTTCGTATCTCTTAAGCCGCGTACAGATTGCTGTAACGTAACATGCAATGTAACATGAAAGGAGCATTTCATAAGTGTGGACGCAGCGCGCGCACGAACTGAGCAGTGTGGACGGTAAATTCTTTCATTGCATGTTACATTGCATGTTACGTTACAGCAGTCTGTACGCGGCTTTATATACCTACTGTTGTCTGTAGGTACGTACTTACCCTCGTTATGCTGAGGTTACAACTCTTCAGAAAACTTCCAGCTCCGAAAGAAAGTTTTTCCGACCCAATTATTTTTTAAACACGTACCTTCCGTGTTAACTCACGGTAAAAGTGACTTAACATGGAAGTTTCCAGGTGTTTTTGAAGTCTGTTTTACAATAAAAACAAAAACGTTTTGCTGGTAAGTTAGTTTCATGAAGGTTTTTGTGAAATTTATTCACAGAGAAGACAGGACAGAATTACTTTTGCAATAAGAATAATATATCTAATACCTACTTTTTGAACAAAAAAGATACAATCAAGGAATAGAAACAAATCAAAACTAGTAGGTTTTTACAATTTACATTAACTGCAGACGTTAACATATTTATTCAACTAATCCATATCAATACCGGTCGGAAGCGTCCTCATAATTAATTAAAAAGAATGGAATATTCCCGTTTGAGCACCTATTTTTTGGGCATCTATGCATTGAGCACGAGCACCAATCATTATATTAACGTGGTGCTCAAATGGGAACATTAAATAAAATGAATCTATTGGATGGTTTTGTTTAATTTTGCTTCGGCAGATGAAAAACTGTTTTAAATAATTCAAAGAAACGCCAGAGTTTTACTAAAGAGTTTCCAAACTTTTCTCGTTAAAACCAAAAGTTAGCGACTTCGTCAATCTAAAGTAATAAATTGAATTATAACGCTTGTGCGGTTTATTATTTAATTTATGGAAATAAATGAAATTGTTGATTTTAGACAAGTAATAAACATTAACCTTCTACTGGTGACGTGCCGTCAATTTGACGTCGCAACGAATAAATCCCTGAATATTTCGGAAATAGCTCATCCCCCGCGACCGCGCCCACTAGTAGCTGCATCATTCACAGTTTGGCGACACGGCCAATACATAAAACGGTCATCGAAAGTGCACAGTTTAGGTTTTAGAGGGTACCCGACGTCATTTTGACGTTACGTCACCTTTAGCCCTATGTTTTATTATGAGATTTAGTTGTATAGTTTCGTTCAAAATGAATCCAAATGACCGCGATTATGAACGGCAAGTCACTGAAGTAATGGATACAACTTACATAATGCTATATGTAAGTAATCAAGAATACCACGTACAAGTGCAAAACCCTCAAAATGCAAGAAATGTTTATAAATAAACGTTTTTGGGTACGATATAAGATGCAGAACTTGAACCTACAACATCTGCAAAGCTGGAGAAACGTGGGACATGCACAATATGTCCAGAAAAGAAAAAAAAGGAACATCATAAAACCAGATTGTCTTGAGAAAATTTGTGTCAATTGTTACCAGGCATAACTTTTATTTTTTGTATGCAACCAATATCCTTAAATTGTTTTTTTTTTATGAACTACTCAAGTCTTAATCAGAAAAAAGGTTAGTTGTAGTTTTTTAGGTTCATTTTAAATTTTATGTTGATTGATCACACAACTATCAAAAAACAGACCAAAATTTAATGTTAAGTTCATGTGTGTGATAAAAGTTCCTGTTCCAGTTAATATTTCAGAAAGGTGTTTTATTTTAGAAGGAAACATACTTACCTTATTTTATGTGAAATGATTTATTTTATTTCCTTTATACTTAATCTACAATATTTATGGCTTTCTATTGATACGTCATAATGACGTCACCTCTCCAATACTGTGACTCAAATGCACATCACCAGTTGAAGGTCTGATTACAAATGCAGACTGTGGCAAACATCTAAAGGAAGATCAACTGATCCGTACCAAATTATTTCACCGCTCACTGTCTGTATTTTATCACTCATTAGGGGTCTATGTCCAGCAGTGGACTAATATAGGCTGATGATAATGATGATGTCTGTATTTTAATAAAGAATAAAAGCAAAAGAAAATGAATTAAGAATCGGTGAAAATAGTGGTATTCCACTTTTGCCTTTTAACAATTCTCAAAGGGGAAAACAGGAATCATTATTCAAAATTTCTAGAAATCCCTTCAAAGATTCCTCTCATTCCACTTTTCACTCCTGTGAAATTTATTTCAAGGGGAGAATACTAGAAACTTATCTGATAGAGATACCTACCCGATTTACGAATACCTACATCTAAATTTATCATTGCTACACATAAGCCTCTCGCGAAGAAACGACAACCGTTGGGTAAACGTGTTCTTGAGTGGAGACCGCGACTTGGAAAACGTAGTGTAGGAAGCCCTCCGGCCAGGTGACATGACGATCTGCGAAAGACTGCTGGCAGATACTGGATGCGGCAAGCTGAAGACAGGGCGCTATGGCGCTCATTAGGGGAGGCCTATATGCAGCAGTGGACTAGTATAGGCTGATGATGATGTTGAGACATAAGCCTCCCTGGGTGCAGTGGAAGTTGTTAATCCTACTAATATTATAAAAGCGAAAGTTTGTAAGTATGGATGGATAGATGGATGGATGTTTGTTACTAAAACTACTAAACGGATCTGGATGAAATTTAGCACAGAGATAGATTATAGTCTGGAATATCACATACGCTATATTTTATCCAGGAATTCCCACGGGAACGGGAATTACGCGGGTGAAATCGCGAGGCGCTGCTAGTAACTGATATTATTAAGATGATAAATAATATCTATGTACATGCAGCCAGTTTCTTGGGGACGCTTCCGACTGGTATTGACATGGATCAATTGAGCTACCTTTAGACTGTTTGCAACCGTCTGCAATTAGCTCAATGGTTTCAATTGTAAATAATAGTTGTAATTTTTCTATTCCTTGCTTGTAATTTTCGTTGTTAATAATAACTTCTAACTATGATAATATCTACTAATTTTGTTTAAACAAACTTCAGTGGGGATTTATATTTGCACAGAAAATACAGAACGTAGTAATAACACCCTTATCCAAGCTTTCGAATTCTCACCCGTGTTTTGATTCTGACAAGCATTTCGACTGAACTATGAAGTAAGGGTGTGAAATTTAATCAACGCTTAGATGAAATGGGTGTCCGTCAAATTGCCTAGAATGTGCCTATGATTGGCTCGGGTCATATCTAATGTGTGCTCTGCAGATGTTAGAGTTTTCAGTTTTGTACTAAATTTGATGTCTTAAGAACTGTACCTAAAAAGACTAAAACTGAGTCTTCGTAAGTATCATACATATTTGATAGGGCTCATAAAAACTTAAAATACATCTGTCACAGATCTAAGCAACATCGCTGCAACATTTTATTTATTTCTTGTAAATTAAATGATCTGAATAATAGTGGGTCTTCATCTAACTATTTAGTGACACATGAAATTCACATCTCACCAAAGTTAAATTAGACTGCCCCAAAACTTAAATGCCCAGAATTCGCTGACTGAATACATTTCACTGAATTACATTTCCTAGCTTCTACATTCAGCTTTGCGTGCTTTTTTCCATGCAAAAAGAAATTAGAATTAACTATAGTTATATCAACGAAAACTTTAAGCCCGCCACGCCCGGTCAAAAGTTTTAAAATATCAACCGGCTAAATGCAAAATAAATTAGCTACCAAAATGCCTGCAACGCAGCAGGTTGTGGGTTTGATTCCCGCCTCGGAACAAATGTGTGTACTATCTGCAGAAATTTCTTCCGCTGGTCTGGATGATGTTTTCTGTGTATAATAAAAATATATATCTATCTATATAAGGCATAATAAAAATATATCAGTTATCACCCCATAACACAGTCTTGGAGTAGCTTACTTTGGGTCAGATGGTGCTGTATGGATTGTCCAACATGTTTAATTAATATAAATTTAATTATTATTTTCACCGGTGGATTCATTTAATTCAATTTACTGTTGCGGGTTCCAAAGAAGGTAGAAAATGCCCAGACCTAAGTTTCCCATTCGACTCTTTATTTCCAACCCAGAAATGGGGACAGACGTTAATTCTAATCCAGATCGAATGTTTCATTGATAGCTAGTTTTATTATCAAACCAAAAGGCAGCCATTGGCGGTCTCATAAAACCTTATAAGTGCCACAGTTAAGTTGCGGGCAATAACTGTCGCGAACCTTCGAGCTTTCATTATTAGGCATTATTTGGCGTCTGGAAACCACGGGAAAGCAACGTTGACTTGAAAAAGTATTTAGGTATAGGTAGAGTTTATTTTGTATTACCGTGTAGACATGAGAACCTATTTTTGGACCATCCAAACCATTGGCAATGGTTTTAATAGGCCGCGTGGGCTAATTAGCCGATCTAATAAAGAAAATATAATATTATAGAAAATAAATGTCACCCCATCTGAACTTCCTGAAACCGTCCTATTACTGATAAGTCAAAAAAAAATAAGTTGTATTTTGATCTATAAAATTTATAAGTATCACATGAGAAACACGAGTCTTCAAATAAAAAAAGAATCATTGAAATCGGATTACATCGGAAAAAAATGAAAACGCACCTACAAATAAATATATTTCTCTCTGCATTTTACAGATAATAAATAAATAAGTTTTAATTTTTGTTATAATTTGTTCGGGTAAAACACAATAAAAAACATTCGAACTCGGAACTTGGAGAAAACAACCAACAAGAAAAAACCTCTCAAATACCTTTGGTCCTCATAAACAAATCCAGTCACGGATCCATCCACTTGTTATTGTTTGTCTTGTTTTTTCTCACAATATTTCCAGGTTGTTTGTACTCTACAAAAATAGTTTCTCTCAGATACCTACCTATTGTTTATTTTGATATGGTAAAAAGAAACCTGTTTGGACACATGAAATTATGTTAACGGTATGATAATTCGTGCGTGCTTGGTCTATTTCACCCGGTAAAGTTAGGGGGATTTATTTTATTTACCTTAGAAGAACGGATAACAGACAAGAATAGAAATAATATTTGTACGACAACACTATAAACAGTAAAGAAACTAACAGAACACAAGTACAGGATAGGTATCTACATGCATAGTTATATCTATTAATACGAAAATTACAATCAAGGAATAGAAAAAATTACAACTAGTATATACAATTGAAACCATTGAGCTAACTGCAGACGGTTGCAAACAGTCTAAAGGTAGCTCAATTGATCCATGACAATACCAGTCGTCGCGTCTCCAAGACACTGGATGCATTACCAAGCTATATGGCAATACTGATGTGCTGAGCCAGATACTCACCAGCTCTCGGGTCTCATTTTTTCCGGGATTCTGGTGATTAATAAGTAAAGGATGATAGATTTTTTTTCTGGTGTCTTCGAAATTAAAAAACCGGCCAAGTGCGAGTCAGACTCGCGCACGTAGGGTTCCGTATCTATAAAAACGGCTAAAAATCATGTCTGTTGTCTCAATGAGAACATTCATTTTATTTTAAAAGTATTTGTTGTTGTAGCGGCAACAGAAATACATAATTTGTGAAAATTTCAACTGTCTAGCTATTGCGGTTCTTGAGATACAGCCTGGTATCGGACAGACGGACAAACAGCGATGTCTAAATAATGAGTTCTTTTTTTACCCTTTGGATACGGAACCTTAAAAGCAGACCGTTATCACTGCCGTCAAATAGGGGCCAAATTCCACTAATTTCAAAACAAAGGTCTCAATAGCACCATACTACCACTATGGCTAAAATGACGTTTGTGCATTTGGTACCTATCCTACTATTTTTTGAGTTTGAAGAGACTTTCATAATTAGAATGTCAAATTGGTAGTCATCATGAACGTAATCGTCACAGCTATGAATGAACCTCACAAACCTCAAAAATTTTGTGCCAGTAGACTGCCAAAAAGAGTGTAACACTGTCAGTTTGACACGATACTATTTAAATGGTGAAACGATTTATTTAGAGGAATTCGGGCCCTGTTATACAGCATTGTTATCAGCTATTCCGGAAAATTCCAAACCACCTAAGCACAAGAAGCTTTGTGTCAACGAAATCCCTTACAACAATAAGACTAGCCGTTACTTAGATAGGTAGTTCCAACTTTATTACAACGTTATAAAACACTCGCCACTCTCTGGTTAAATTTGATGCGCAGTTACGGAATACGACCCTTTTATTGACCCTTTTTATTGGGATTTTATTTTACGAGACAAGAAGCAGATTCTTTGTGTAATGTTGACTCCACACACATCCATGAGCGAATATGTCATAGGTACAGATAGATAATCAAATATTAGAAAGCCTTATTAAACACTAGCACCTGTCCGCGGCTTCGCATGCGCTGTTGTTATGGAGACATCTCAAGGCTATTTCTATCTCATGGGAAGTGATTAATGGGATGAAAAGTAGCTTATGTGTTAATCCAAGGGTGGAACTACGTCAATTCCAAATATCAGCTAGTCATCCCATAACACAAGCTCTGCTTAGCTTGGGGCTTTATGATGCTAAGTGGATTGTTAATCATTATTTATTTATTTATTTATTATACATATCTGGCTCAGCGCATCAGCATTGCCATACAGCGTGGTAATGCAGCCAGTGTCTTGGGGACGCTTCCGACTGTTATTGACATGGATCAATTGAGCTACCTTTAGACTGTTTGCAACCGTCTGCAGTTAGCTCAATGGTTTCAATTGTAAATACTAGTTGTAATTTTTCTATTCCTTGCTTGTAATTTTCGTTGTTAATAAAGATTAAAGATTTATTAAGCTAGATTCATATTGCTGTGTCGGGGTGTGTTAGCGACAGATCGCGCCACACCCCAACATAAGCTACTAATGTGAATCTAGTCATACTAAATCTATGAGACCGATAGCGTTCTGTCGCGCCACAACACACCCCGACACAGCAATATGAACCTCGCTTTAAACTATTAAACTAGCTACTTCATAATTATCAGCAATAGAAGCAGATAGAAGCCTACATCCTCCTTAATCAATTTCCCGTTGCATCGACACTCTTCGATGAAATTAAATTCTGTTGGAACCGGAACATGGTACACTCGCTGTCAAGTCCAGTAACATCGTTACTTTCATAAGTTAACCTATTTATGCCTGGCTCTGCACAGCTAAGTGGTTCGACGTCATCATTCGTATATTTTAATTCTTAAGTCTTTAATTTAATTTAATTGTACTAATCCTATTAATATTATAAAGGAAAGTTTGTAAGTATGGATGGATGGATGGATAGATGGATAGATGGATAGATGGATAGATGGATAGATGGATAGATGGATAGATGGATAGATGGATAGATGGATAGATGGATGGATGGATGGATGTATGGATGGATAGAAGGATGGAATAACACATAGGCTATATTTATCCCGGAATTTTCACGGGAACGCTAATTACGCGGGTGAAACCGCGAGGCGCTGCTAGTAATTCTTAAGCTTAAGTTACAAATAAATTTCTTTGATTTGATTCGCAACCCGAATATACCCCTGCTGGTCGTTGGAACGTTGGACCTTTCACAAGGCCCTGTGCCAATGTACCTAAGGTATTACTTAGATTGCAGCGGTATTCGAAATTTTTCGAGTCGGAATCTTTTTAAACAACATAGTATAAAACAAAGTTACTTCCTGCTGTCTTACACTGAATATATTATACGGTCCCTAGTTATCCTATGTTTCGCCCCGGTTTCGCACGGTTTTGTTATACGTATAAACCTTCCTCTTGAATCGCTCTATCTATTAAAAAAACTGCATCAAAATCCGTTGCGTAGTTTTAAAGATTTAAGCAGTCAAAGGGAAATAGGGACAGAAAAAGCGACTTTGTTTTATACTAGAGGTACTTATGTAGGTAGTGATACCCCCTCATCACTATCACATCTGAAATAACACGATTCTATTTTAACGGTGGAAACTTCTATTGGTTAATATATTATTTTAAAGTCTGAATTGTAATTTTATTATTACAACTGTTTGTTTCCTGAATAAAAACAGAACAGTAATTCCTATAAATCAGAAATATCGTACTTACATCTTAAATTACATTATCAATCAGATGCTATTTATATTTAGCCGCAAGCAAAACAAACATGTAGGTATTCGGTACACACAATAGGGGCAATATTTAACGATACTTAAAGAAATCGCTGTTAACGATAAGGCTGCCCGCGCTGGTTGTGCTACTTCAGATGTAATTAGCTGTAATAAATTGTAATGGTGCAATAATGAAATTATCTATCTACATACATATCTATAAAAAAAATTAGAGTTTTATTCCTTTACTTCTTTCACAAGTGGACAATGAAGTGAAGAGAAAATCATTAATGCTTTATTTCTTACCAGCTGCGCCACGCGGTTTCACCCGCGTAATTCCCGTTACCGTGGGAATAGCCTATGTGTTATTCCATACTATTATAATCTATCTCTGTGCCAAATTTCATCCATATTCCTTTAGTAGTTTTTGCGTGAAAGAGTAACAAATATCCATACTTACAAAGTTAAGCGTTTATAATATTAGTAGGTTGGATTTGATAATCATTTTTATTTAGAGTAAGTAAAATTAAACTCGTATGCTCATTTTATAACCCCAAATGAATAAAGAAAAGTTTTTAAGTTCTAAGTTCCCATGGATTAGAATAACGAACGAAGCTGTGAGCAGAAATACGTTGGTTTAGAAAAGGAATAAGACCAATTCCGACCACAGATAATAGAGTTCGGCAACCTAAAGACTCATTTGTCAACGAAAGAGTTCCGTGGAAAGAAAGTTTGTACAGACAGAATCACTAATTGGTAACCCCTCAAATAGCTAAAGTTTACATTTGTCGTCCGACCGATTTACTAATCTTTTACTCAAATTCTAAGAAACAAAAATTGTATCAACAAGTGGGGTTCGAACCAGGCATCCAATCGCTCGCATGACATTTAACCACTTCACTAAACAACTAAGCTAATGAACTAGTTATCGGACGCTCGAAATTTTGTGTTATTTATGTTCGGCAGCGGATTTTATTTACGATATCTGGATAAGAAAAAAGATGAGGGTAGATCTAAATAAAATCTTGGTGAACGAAGAAAAGTTACTGCCATTCTCAATTCGAGTGTTTACTTGGTTGTTTTTATTTATGTTTTTGGTGGAATTGAAGAATATTGAAGGAAATGTTGCATATCAGTAATTTTGTGAGAACTAAGATCCCGGTTATTATCGAACAGCAAATAAGTAATAAGAAGATTGCTCGTCAGCTTGGAATAACGGTAAATTTCCTACTTATATCTTTTTAGTAAAACCTTGTTATCTTTAACTGCATAATATATTGTTGATTTGTTATCTTACAGATTCAAACCCTGCGCTTATGAGGTCGTAAATTTAAATCCGAGGGGGATGTGAATGTAAGAAGAATTGGCAGAAAAAACAACAGGAGTGTAACAACAGAATAAATTATAAAAGTAAGTGATAATTCTCAACGAATCCAATTACATTTATCAAAGATTATTTCATCTTATTCTTATCTTTTTAAAACAAAACAAACAAATAACATAGTATTTGACCAATGCAAATAAATTATTTGTATTTTATCCCACACACCTAAAAACAAACACTAATTGATTAAATTGTTATTTTTAGGTTATTGGGGTCTTCTATGGTTCCCGGAAAATAGAAGAAATGACTGGGAGTATGAATGGCGAACAATATTTGACAGTGTTGAAGGAAATCATGTTACTTTCTGTGCGGATCGTGTATCCAGAGGGACAAATTTATTTTGTCTATTATAATTGTGCAGCGCATCGTACGCGAATGGTTTCTGAATGATTTTATTTTTAAGAAGACATTACTGTTATTCCTAGCTAGCTAAAAGTCCGGACCTAAGTCTGAGAAAATATGTGGGGTCAAATGGTTTTAAATTGGCATTCGAATGAATTGAGGTCCAAGCATAACTTAGAGCAAGAGGTTACACAGATGAGAAACAGACTACAAAAAATAAATAATAGAAAAACACCCTTTGACCTCATATATATTTTCAAACCTACCTGATTAAACTATGTTCCACGATTTACAGGAGATTCAAATTGTTTAATTCATTAGATTAGAAAAGTAAACAAAAATCTAATGAAAACATGTGTATTCTCGAGTACTAAATCGCAAATGGAACATTATTTATCAGGATAGGGAACTACTTATAAATAAGCTTGATTATAAAATAAAAAATGTCTAAGACAAACAAACAATCTATGCTACTAATTATGTTTATTTTGTTTTGTTATGTAGTCATAAATTTTGAAATAGAAAAAGTGTGTTTACTTACCTAAAATTGTGTTTTATTTTTTAATCATTATATTGATAAACAATGACTTCACTATTCACAAGAATAGACAAAAATAAAAAATGGCAAATATAAAAATGACATCTAATCGATAAAGGGGATCGAACACGGGTCTTGCGATTAGAAGCCAGATTAACTCGGCTACTTCTACCACTACACCAACGTTACATAGGATAATGTTTCGAAATTTAGCATAGTTACTCGTGCGTACCTACCGATAGAAATTAAGAAAGGTATTAAAAAAATCTTAGTTTTCTGATTTAGTAATTGAATAAAATTTATAACAAAACAAAATACGAAATTATCAAGAAATTTGTAAACTATAATCAATTATTTTTATGTTAAAGGGTTTGAACCTGCGTGCTACTGAATACACACTACTGCATATTCTGTGAGGGGGATACCAATTAGTGAAGCTGTCTGTACCTAATTAATGGTCGTGGTTCTTTTAGTTTCTGAATTGCTTCCTCACTACGTGAAGAGTTATGAGCAAATTAGGGAAATTAATTCGGATACGTAACAGTTATAACGTAGACGTGCGAGTTTCAGTCATATAGATAAAATTAATAGAATAAAATTATAGATGTACCTATCTAATGAAATTAGAAATGGCGTTGTAATTTAAAAGTAATGAAAATTGTTTTTCCGTTTCCCGATTAGAGTCGATTGCAGGATGTAACCTGGAATAAACTTTGATTACGATACAAATACGCAGTAAAAAGTTTATGTTATTATGAATTATGGTTGAAGGTATGTCGGGCTGTCCCGCTTTGATCACATTTAAATAAATATAATTGTAAAGGTAAGCCAAGCTAAGCAGAGCTTGTGTTATGACAGACATAAATAATACAAGACATTGCATAGATATTATAATGCTAATTTCTTATTTGAAGATGCGGTGTGCGCCTACTGTGAAATTGGGAATGTTACATCAAACCAAACGTCGCTTTCGTTTTGATTCGATTTGAGCAAGGTTTGGACAGGTTTATCGAAATGAAAACGGACCTGTAATGATGAGTGATGAATATTTCATGAAATGGGAATGGCAGATTGCTTTGCTTAATTTGAGATTTTTTGAAATGAATAGTCTTGTGTTGTTTCTTATGTTATACTAGCGACCCGCCCCGGCTTTGCACGGTTTTATTATACGTATAAACCTTACTCTTGAATCACTCTATCTATTAAAAAAACCGCATCAAAATCCATTGGGTAGTTTTAAAGATTTAAGCATACCTACATAGGGACAGAGAAAGCGACTTTGTTTTATACTATGTAGTGATGATGCTTGTCATTCACTCAAATAGGTAGAAAATGGCAAATGCTAAAACTAGCGAGTCCAGAAAAAAAAGATACCTACCGACTATGTCATCAAGCTTATTTGTAAAATTTTGATGTTATTTTGTTCATAAAATATGTCCAGTTTACCAGAAAAAATGTCGTACTAAGTCTTTATTTTTATTTATTTAGGAAATATACGGTTAATTTTATACTTAAACTAAACAAAATCATACTTATCCATTACTTAAACCTTAAGTTTCCTCTTTAGGGTTGACTTTGTCAAGCAGTGGACTAATACAACCGATGTGGCATGGCGGGCGAAGGTCTGCCTACGACGACGCTAGAGGTTGCGGGTTTGATTCCTACCTTAGTATAAATATTTATATGATCTGCAAAATTTGTTCCGGGGTTCTGGGTGTTATCTTTGTTTCATAAAAATCTATGTAATGTATAGGTACTATAAACTAGTCACCTACCCTTAACACAAGCTTTACTTAGCTTGGGGCTAATTAATGCCATGTGGATTGTCCAGCATTATTCATTTCATTCTATATCATTATGATCCATGTAGCCTGTAGCTTAATACGTAAGTAAAAGACTTACTTAGTTGTTTGTATTCACATTTATAAAAGTAGGTGTGGATTTTATTTTATGATCCGTTATCAGAAGTGAAACATTTCACTGAATTCACGCATCGGGTCCGCTAAGAGCTTTCCTCGATAAATCCATTTTCCATCGCGGTTTGGTTCGATGTTCGTTATTTATAAAACCCAAGAGAACATAATAAAGGCCCCGTTATTTGTGGCTACAATGACGCGATTCCTTCGGGATAACCAACTTTCAATAAAGAAGATGAAGAATTAAGTAAGTACGTAAAAAATCTCCCGATGTAAATGTGGTAGTAAGACATTTACGTCGAGAGATTTTTTATCGCCAAGCAAAATCTGACTATAAATATCACTATTTTATTCAAAACACTTAGCTAAAACTTATTCTAGAACTATTTACAAACAGGTAACAATTTAGGGCGCGTCATCTCGAACTGGCAGATACTGGTTGCGTCTTCTTTGGATCAATCGGCGTTTCGGCTGAGGAGTCACGGCCTCGACCGATGTCCTCGACTGAGCTACGTCCAGATTCAAAGCACTCACAGGAACAGGGGTCACCGAATACCCAGCTGCAACCAAAGCAGCAAACTCCTCAGGAGTGTAAGCCTTGTTGTTCTTAGGGGGAGGGAGTTGTGCACGCTGCTCTTCCAAGCTTTGCCCATGCTGGACGATATCGATGTTTGGTTGTTCATTTTGTTCTCTAATAGGCAGTGGCCTGACTTTCTGTTGTCTAATAGGAATTTTCTGACTGACATAGATAGCGGAATGAGGAGCCTTGGTAGGGCTAGACTCATGCTTCGTGGCGATCTCATATCGAGGACGCTGCTGTTCGTTCGACCTGTAAAGCGGACGAAGCACGAACTGTTCTCCGTAAAGCGATGTAGACTGCTGACCCTCTGGGGCAATCGGGTCGTAAATTTTCACGGAACGCTGCTTCTCGATTTCAGGGATACGTTTCAAATAAGCGACGGGCCTTTCAATGCTGGATGCTGGGACACGAAGCTCTTGCCTGATAGGCTGAGCTCTTGGCACCTCAACAAGTCTGTACTGTTTAGGTGCCGGTGCGACTTCTTGTTGTTGGTATTGCGAGGCCTGTGGGGCAAGTCTGTAGTTGAATTGAGCTCGAGGCTGCTGTGGGGCGAGTTTTGGGGCAGGTACAATTTTAAGGCCTTGGGATGAGTCAGGGCGTTCGTATAGAAATGAGTCGAGCTGTGATTGCTGGAGGGGCACGTATCGGAGAGACTGGGCCAAGCGCTGTGGTTGCTGGGTGGGGGCGGGGCGGTACTGCTGCTGTGGCTGCTGTTGGACGTTGGTGGTCTCAATCAGGTACTGCTGAGGAGCCAGCGTGGGCTGAACTGGCTCTGCTCTTATTTTAGAATGGAGTTTGGTTGGCTTTTTGCTTGGCTTCGAGATGTAGCGGTCGATCTGAAAAGAATAAATCAATGAATATATAATAAATAAATAATAATAATGCTAAACAATCCACAGCATCATCAAACAATAGTTCCAAGGCGGGAATTGAACCCGCAACTTCCTGCATCGCAGGTAGACATCATGCCCGCATCACCACATCGACAAACTATTTAAAATAAAAAAGGCTTACGTGTAGGTATAGCTCTAGAGGTATTTCAGGTTTTGGTTTTGGTCTAGAGGTATTTAAGGTACACTAAAGCTGAAGATACTTTACCTGTTGATATTGAGGAGCCACACTTTGCACAGTTGAAGACTGCTGCGGCTGCCTGGATTCCTGAGGTCTTACGGCTCCCCCCAACAGTGCCAGGATCTCTTGGTTGAAGGAGTCACTGGATGAACTGGAGCCAGTGTCGCTGACTGACAGTGCGGCTCCGACAGACGCCTCGCCACCGTTGAAGTTGAAGTGGGGACGCGTGATCACAGCGTGGGAAGGTGAAGACTGAAAAAAAAGAAAAGGCAATTTGAATTTGGAAATCATCTCAGATTTCTTGCGAAAACGTTATTGTCAATCTAGGTTACTACGATATTTATATTTTTGTAACTAACCAATCGAATTATATTAATTAATATAATTACATATAACCACGTGGCTTACGAAGTCATAGGATCATGCACATTTTTGGTACAAAATTATGGTAATCCAGGTCTAGACTTTACAATCTGTGCGAAATTTCCGTTTATTAATTTAAACGTAAAGAGAAAACAATCGTCCTAACATCGTTATTTTTATATGATTTTATTTTTGCATGCCTTTAGACCGAATGCAACCACCTGCAGTTAGTTTGTTTTAACTAGTTTTATATTCTTTCTATTCCTAAAAAAATGATAAATCTGTTAACCTGACGTCCAGATTGCGATTGCGGCTCCAAGTAGTAAAATTGCTGCTGAAGATTCTGCTTATGCTCCTGTTGAGGGTTGCTGTACAGCTGCTGTAAGTACTGGTTGCTGGGCAGGGGAGCCTTCCTCTCAGGCTGGAGGTCTAACAGCTCCTGGGGGTTCAGGGAGAAGACCTGCCCAGGGCGGTACTCTTCATCATTACGGCTGAAATAAAGAGTCTTTATAAGAAAAATAATCATTCTGGACATCCAAACAGCATCATCTAGCTAAGAAGAGCTTTTTATGGTTGCTTGATGACTGATATACGTAATACAATGCATAGATAGATATTTTTTATTATACATAGATTACACCCAGATACCTGGAACATACACGTACAAATGTTAGTCCCAAAGCGGGAATCGAACCCGCAACCTCCTGCATCGCAGGCGGAACTTCACCCGCTGCACCACATCATCAAACTAGAGATTTTAATAAACATCTAATTCTAGTAACCTTGACTGCGTAACACTGTCTCCGTATTGGTTAACTGGAACAGGGCTGACAGCGTATCCAGCGGCGATGAGACCGTTGAACTCCTCAGGTGTGTATCCTTTGCTGTTCTTTGGAGGAGGCAAAGACTGTTGAAGAGCCAACCTCTGTCTGTAGTGGTGGAGACCAAGCTCAAGACGAGCTTGATTAACCTTGGAGTCTGTGTCCCGGGCAACAAACGGCGATGGTGAGCTCACGCCAGGCAAAAAAGGAGGAGGTGTTACCGATGGAGCAACAGTGCTACCATAAGGAAACATGAAATTCGATGCAGCAGCGCCATAACTTAGATCAGGTATCGGCGTGACGGAGTATCCAGCTACAATCAAAGACGTGAACTCTTCGGGAGTGTACGATTTGCCGTCACTTGGTGGTGGAATGGCTGAATTGCGTCGGTCTTCTAAGCTGAGACCACGATGCTCGATGTCCACTTGCTGGACGAGTGGAGGCGGTGGAATTTCGGTGCTTGAGTCGATTGAGTTCGATGTTTGTTCGTTCGGAATACCGGCGGCAGTGCTCAGTTCGATCTTCAAGGACTGATCTCTTGCTGGTCGATCCAAATTAGCTCCAGGGTCCTCGGGTTGGAGAGATGTCCGATTCCTGAGATTCAGACTTTGCCTTTAGTTCCATGATTTCCAGGTTTAGTCTGTTATGCCTCAGGCCCCATGATGTTACCATTGTTATGATAGTTACCTTTATGCTTATATAGAATAACTTAAATTAATGTCATGAATATATTAAATGATGATGAAAACCTTCCGAACCCGAAACAATAATCATTCCATGGGTGAATTTAACAGCCAATATTATTCCGAAACCGCGTTGTTCACAGTTGATTTGAAAATTGGTTAGCCAATCAAAAAGCAAAAGGCGCTCATATTTGCTGAGAATCATTTGAGAAAGAATGAAGGGTTAATTTTGAAAAATAATATTGGAAGATTTTAAGGCATAAAACAAAAGGCATGACAACATTTTGCAAGTGACAAAAAGTCGAACGTAATAGCCATAATTATGAAGACTACTTAGTAATCATCGTGCTGGCAATGAATTGAATACTGATTGAATTGAGTTATTCAATCAGAATCCAATTGTTTTTTAACGAAGGCAAAAGTCAGAGCACTATGATCATACCGATAATTAGAGAGATTTACTCGATTTTTAGGTAGGTACATAATAATATGCTAAATGTTATAAAATAGGTATGTTAATCAATAAAACATACCTCAGCGATTTGTCCTCTTCTTGCGGCTCTTCAACGGGTGCTACCTGCTCCTGAAATAACAAATAAATGAATTAAAAGGAGTTTGTTTATTCATTAAAACACATTTGCTGTATCTATAAATGAGATTTAAACCTTATAAGTATTTAGACACTTTGCTACTAAGGGTAAATAGGTTATGTACTTAACAAAGTATAATTTTTAAAACGCACGAAGTAAGTAAGTACCTAGAAAAATAGTCAGGTACTCAATACAATACAAAGTAAGGTAAAATTACGGTAAGTATTTAGTGACATAGTGATTATGAAATGGTTTAAAAAAAATGCTGAATATAACTAAATACAGTCAATATAGAAGGAAAGAGAGGTTTTGATGTCAAGAACAAATAGCAGCAGCAAATAATCCTAAAGAGGTCACACTTGGATCAAACAAGAAGATAAGCTACCTATCAGCAAAACCGTGGGTAAAACTGAACGGAACCTATCAAACATAACTCAAGTTCCCACGGCAAAACATGTCCTAACAAGTGATTGGTCGTCGCAAATTAGCGATGTCAACAGCATGTAACACGTATACCATGTAATTATGTATTACAAGATGCGTGCAGTGAAAGCTGAGGAAAACCAAGACAATGCACTGGTATCCTCTTTTCGAAACAGGGGGCGTTTCCGTCGCGTGCTGATGCGCTGTTGATCAATCGTTTGCTAACCAGGTGGCAGTGTTGTACCATTAAGGAGGTATATGTACCTCTTGTATTATATCTATGATCTTCGGGTCAATTCGGCTATAAACGTTCGTGTGGGAAGCTGTGGTATCGCTGAAAAAGTAATCCTACGAGAGCTACAATAATAATTGCTTAGAAAAAGAGATTTCTTTGCCTTACTGTACATAATAAATTTGCATCGGTCGAAAGTAGGCAAAGTATGACTGAGTACAAAATAGAGCATGAGAGGAGTAAGAGACACCCACTAGATACATAAGGTAACGTCATAGGAAAACATTTTATTAAGAAACAAAACAATTATACTGGACAATCCACACAGCGTCATCTAGCCCCAAGCTAAGAAGAGTAGAAAGATGTAGAAAGGGAGAAGAAATACCTAAAGTCACAGATTACCCCCAATAGATTCCGCATGTAAGACGACAACCGCGCACCACACATATGTGCAAATGCACTGATATAAATCGCCACATCAAAGCACGCCTTCAGAGCCGACCAAGTCTCAGACCCGTGAGCTCCTTTACGTTTTTCTGTTAGAACGCTAATGAAAATTGGTTTTGTGTACACAAAAAGGACAAAATGACTACATGTTCAGTAAAATGGTGTGGAAAATCATCTCGAACTTCAAATTACCGAAAGGACGGAATATCATTTCATCGGTAAGTAAAATAATTTAATTTTATTAGTTGTAGAAGAGCTCATCTTATAATGGTTGATGGCACGTAAAGACGGTCGCTTGTTTCTTTTCCTCATTGCTGTTATTGCATTCGTTGTCCCTTTCCGGCGAAAGCACGTGTAATGATAGTGTTGTGAATTTCACTCCTCTCTAGTCGACGCGACGTCGATATAAATGTTGGATGACGTAGTAAGTGGGATTCTCTTTCCCGTTTTTTGTATGGAAAGCACTAAAATTAGGAAGTTATGCAGAAACCTAAATGTTGTTTTATTCTTATTAAAGGATATTAAAAAAAATTGCTAAAAGTAAATAAATCAAAATGGAAATGCAGGATTACTAGTACCTAGGTAGGTACTAGGTAGGTCTATCCTACAATACAATATAAAACTATGTACCTACCTACACACAAAAAAATAGTAATTAACATGAAACATAAGAGTATGATGGGCGGTCTTATCGCTTAGAAGCGATTTCTTCCAGACAACCTTTAGATGTATAGAAATTTTATATTTATGAAAGGTAGGGGTGTAAGTACATAGAATACATATAATACATAATAATACACTACAGCTAGAAGCTCCTGAAGCTTGTTTGCTACTTCTGAGGCGATTCCGGCGGAGGGAATGGGTTGTGGTGACAATTACAAAATAATAAATAGTAATAAATGAATGTTATTAAGGTGATTTTTTTAACTCTGCAGCTTATCTTGTTTAAGGTTTCCTTCTTGCCCCGAAAAGAAAAAAAAATGGATAGACGCAACCAAACGCGACGGGTGGTTCCCCAATAATACCAGTGTTATTTGCTCAAGACATTTCACCGAAGACAGTTTTCACATAATGAAAAATCGCCGTCGTGTCATGAGTTCTGCTGTGCCAACATTATGCTTACCGATACTGGTATGTTTGCAGATAATAAATAAGTAAAAAATAATGCTGGACAATTCACACAGTATCATCTATTCCCAAGCCGAACCCGCAACCTCCTGCGACAGCGCAGGCGGACCTTCGCCCACCGCGCCACATCTGTCGTCGTTTTTTTTCTTTAATATCGGTTTGTTTTTGAATCCGAAATGATACAAATACAAAACAATAATAATTTTACGATTATAATACGAGACTGCAATAAAAAAGATTTAAATATTCAAGTAAACTGATGTTCTTTTTACAACATGGCATCGAAATTAATTTTCGACAAATTTTATTTTGTTGTGCAACTTTCCCAACCCTAGGGTGAGTAAACAATTAGTACATTTTTAGTGTGACCTTGAAATAGCCAATCACAACGCCTTTGTTCCGGTGCCCGCAACCCGCGCCTTCCTCCAATTTTGGTGCGCTTGGATTCCAACCACAGTCCCGTAATGCGGTATCTATTGGGGGTAATCTGTGACCTAAAGTGCACCAATCTATAATAGTTTATTAATATTATTCGCAGTACATAATAATTATGCTTTTGTTTATTTTACAAAAACCAACTAACAACCTTTAAATTTCACGCTTTCAAGGATAAATCAAAAACTAATGATCTTCATAAAAACTTGAATGAAACCACACAAATCATCAGCTATCAAATAACAAAAAGACTCATTATTATTGGTCCACCTTTAAAAAACGTATCGCATAACTCAAACAAAAAACGGCCGCATTGACAACCTATTTAAAAATAGGTTAAAAAAACAGTTTTTGTTTCATTTGTTTTGCCTCACCGTATAGGTGACGAATTATCGTTTCCCCCAAACGAGAATTCGTCAGCTATTCACTCTTAGAAGATTTTCCTCAACAGATTGTGCAAACTATTTGTTGGTGTCACCATATCCGTTTAGCTTACATCGGATCTAGGGTAATTTTATTACATGGAGATGGGAGTTAAAATTAAATCCAAGGGCCGAGATAAAAAAAACGTAATCTACATGACGATGCGCGGCCAAGAGGCCGTTCATCGATTTTTCTTTACGATGCTTTTCATTTTAGAGTATTGGATTTTTCCCTACTTGTCTCAAGATCAGGGATTCTCAAGATCTGTTGTGATCTATTCAGCCTCAAAAGATCTTGAATCTCGGCATCTCATCAACGGCTTTTTCTGCTCCATTTTATGTATATTTTCAAGCGATCCTTGGTTTTAATTTTTGTTCCGCTTCTGATATTATATGGACTTTATTCACCTACGCTTTGCCAATTACTTCGTTCAGTAATATAAATTCTTTGGTAGTTCTTGGGTGAAGGTCGTATCGTGTAGGTACCTATCGATTTGGTTGGTGGTTATGACATGTAAATATACAGATTGGATTTCACAAAGCTTTGAGCTCGACGTCGCTCGGTGTTATGAGTATAAGTCGCTTTTGTTTCAAAGGTACTGTATAAGTGCTATTGACAGGTTTACAGACTGTCTTTAATTCGTCTATAGCGGTTTACTCCAGTAAGCAACAGTTTTCTGCCTATTTTATTTCTTTACAGGTACCATTCGTCATATACAATTGGATGGATGGGACGAGCGAAATCGTGAAATGGCTTTCCAATGTCAATTAGGATGAGTGGTTTTTGAATAATAACCACAGCCGAATTGAGCACCTGCTTTTATTTCCATAATTCAATTCCCCTTGGGATAGAAATAAAAAGGAGCGAAGCCCTAGACATAAACAAATGCATCTTGTTTTTCATAATCATGCCCTTTTGTTTATTAGTTCGAAGTAAAACTTCTTTAAAGAGCTAAAAAGATAAAGTTAAACAAGAAAACAAGGACAAAGTATTCCGTTTTCTCAGAAACACTAAAAATATCAGTTTCTGCCACCGAAGGCAGATAAAGTTTCCGAGAATGCACTAATGCAGCTGGACCTTATACACATACATAATATATTTTTAATATAGAAAAAACTCAGAACCCCCAGAAAAATATCTTCACCCGCCGCGCCACATCGTTCATCAAAAAACTGAAGCTAAAATTTGCTTTCCAATGTTCTTTACATGTGACTGTCATAAGCGTTTTAATTGATATAAGCAAACAGACAGCATTCGGTTTAATAATTGAGTGTCTATCTCAGAAATAAATATAATAAAAAATGGGAACGAAATAGTTTTTCCTTTAACAGGCTTGCCTAAAATCGACGCAGAAAAATCATCCATATCGCAACGAGATGGATTTATGGATTGTATTGGAAGTAGGATTAATATTTTGAGGAGACGCGTGAGGTTAAATGTCACGAAAATATTGTAAAAATATGAGGAAAATGAAAGGCGGAAAATATTGTAGGATTAGATGTGCTTCGGATATAAAAGGTTATCAGTTTTTGGAAGGCGACGTTTGAGGAGATCTAAAATAGAAGGTCTATCAAGAGATTGCTAAAAGAGATTTTAACAATGTATTACCTATTTTTAGAACGAAATTTCAGACAATAACTGAATGAATGAGTGAAATCTCTTTATTATACTTAAACCTACCACACAAATAAAGAAAATAATACATAAAATACTACAAACTAAGACTAAGTAAAAATAAATGTTATTTTTGATCTCTTAGTGCCATATTTCTCTATAATAAATGCCAAATTGAATATTTATGGAAAAGTAATATGATCCCTGGATGATAAAATCCAGAAGTTTCTTGACATTGCGGCAGCGGCTTCTCATTTCAAAGTGAATTCAGCGTTTCTCTGTAAAGTCGAGTTGTCGACAAATGAACGGTTACGAACTTTACCGCAGACGCCAACAAAAACGATTTCCACTGCTATTCGGTTGGCTTATTTGAATATTGAATGAGTAATTTCGCACGCGATTTTACCTTGTCGCCAATTTATCGTGGCTTTATCGAGTGCGTTGATCGATGTAAAAAATTGATAAAAAATGCTCTTTCTTTAATTTTTTTCAATATTTCTCAAGTTTGTTGACTTTAGCTTGTATATTGCTTCGAAAAGTCAAAAGTAGAGGTCATAGAGGTCGGGTAGATCGAGTTACATGGACAGGTGCAAAACGGCATATTGTGTTGACTAACAACACAAGATTGTTTCAACTCTTGGAATCCACTATCTACACCAGATAAATCTATCTTGAAATAAGGAATCCCTCATTTTTAGACAACATCAGCACTTCTGTGGGATAAGAAAGAGTGGAAGAAGGTGGAAGAGCTCTGTAAGAAACTGTTGCAAACGAATCTCATAATGTAGAGTAAGGTTAGATTAAGCTAGTGGTAATTATCCGAATAAAGGTCTTGTTTATTTATTTAATTATAAGCACTTATATAACAACATTGTAAGATCATCATCGTATCATTCGTTTCCACCGTCATTGTAAAGATATAGTTAAATAGAAGTACAGCAAGGATCGTGATTGAATACTACTTATTCCTCGATGTCATTTTCTTTTCGATAGTTTGACTGACTGACAGTCAAAATAGTCATACCCTAATGCTATACCGATTTAATATATTTTGTTTATCTATTTTCTTAAGAAAGAACGTTGTAAACGTTTTGGTTTTTGGTATTTTTGCACAACATTACAACCACACTCGGCATCTAAATGACTTTTTTTGTATTAATTTTGCCGGAATGTTTAATTATGTCTCTCAGTCTTCATTGACTCACATGTCAACAATTAGAAAACTTCATAATCATGCTAATAGCAAAAGTTATTTTCTTTTACACTATATATATAATAGCAAAAGTTATTTTCTTTTGCTATTAGCTCGCTATTAATTGTTGACGGAGTTTACATTTACTTAGTTTTAGGTCCCAGTTAGTAATGTTGATTATTAATCAAGAAAATAATAATCATAGAAGAGAAAAAAACTAGCACCCATGATACAAGGTCTGCTTAGCTTGGGGCTAGATGATGCTGAGTGAATTTTCCAACATAATTTATTTATTTAATAAAAACTAATAATTACAATTGAAACAATTGCGTTATCTGCAAACGATGCGACGGTAGCATAGTCTAGAGCTTATTTAACTAAACCATATCTACCAATTGAAAGCATTAGAAGAGTTTAATTGTTGATTTCAGGAATGTATACTCTGATTCCAACTAGAAGGTATTTCATTCCAGTCCTATAAAGGCCTGTAACATTCACACGGTCTGCCACCCAAAGGATACTCTCGTCTTGTGAAGGGACGTTAAATATTCAAGGATATCCACGTTTCCTTCGTTATTCGAGTCGATGGTCAACTTAGGTATCCGTTTCTGTTTAATTTCATCTTATTTGCATTATACGCGTGACTTGAGACTCTTAACTTAAACATTAGGATTTAAGTTCGTATTGGAATTTTTGTTGCTTAATTTATTATGATTTATATCTACAGCAAGTAAGTCACAAAAGTATATGAGTATAATTTTATGTAGGTTTATATTAGCGTTCTTCTTTGTTCATCTAAAAATATTTCTAAATAAGCATTAGATGATATTGTGTGGATAGTCCACTATTATTTATTACTACTTAAAAAAATCGCATCAAAATCCATTGCTTAGTTTTAAAGATCAAAGCATACAAAAGGACAGACAAACAGACAAAGGGACTTGACTTTGTTTTATACTACGTAGTGATTATTATTTTCATGACAGATATAAGGGACATAATCAGCCGGATGTTAGCCAACCATACACTACTTAGTAAACACCATTATTTTGGACTAACTGGCCGCTCGTGACGAAATCTAGGGCGCTCGAGTGAAAGGCCAGCCTAGGGCTTTATCATTTTACCACATTTACCATCAAAACGTCTGGTAAAGAGCGAATTACGAATTTGCTCTTTACATTTCCACTTTCGTGAAAAGGTCGCCTGTTTTCTACTGGGCAAATTTCCATGTCGGAAAGTCAGAATGTGTAATGAGACAGAAAAGTTTTGAAGCTATTTAGTTTATTAATTTTATGGAATATGAAATAAGAGGACGAAGGAAAGGGTTAGATTTTAGAGTTGATAGTGGAATTACAGAGTTGAAATATAAAGAAGCTATCAAAAGATTATGATGAAGAAAAAGATAATTCTCGTACCTACAACCTAACCTATATCATTATAAGAACGACTTAAATATTTTTATTTTTATTTTTTGCTTGTATTATTTATTCTTTTGAATGAGTTTGGTTGGCTATGTTAGTGGGTGCTGGGTTGCATAGCGGCCAAGAGCGAGTTGGACACGCGCACGAACTGTTCTCGATTATAATAGGTTCCTTACCCATTATCTTACGGCAAAAAATAAAGTTTGTACTGTCTACCATCCTACCAAATTTTATAAAGATCCATTTAGTCGTATAAGAATGAAAAGATAACAAACAGAATTACTTTGCTTAAATAATATTATATTTTAGAATGATTTCCAGATTTTGTGACATGAGAATATAAAAGAAAAACTTTTATTAAAACAAAGATTACCTTATCCTTGAGTAAACAATTGAATCATCTAAAACAGATCTAAGTAATTTTTTTACGTAAATAAAAATAATAATGTTTTATCTTACAACTTTTTTCAGATTACAGAACTCACGAAGTGAGATAATACATATAATGCCATCTAGCCACTGCCTTTTTTTCTTTGCTTAGCTTTCAAATACCTTGAGGATCCTAAGGTAAATAATGATAAAAATCTAGAAGAGTTCTTAAATTTACTTACTTGTTTCGCAGATCTATAGACGAGGTGAGATAGTGTGCCTTCTTGTGACTGTCTCTTTTCTTTGCTCGGGTCTGCTTTTTCGTTTTCAGTGACATCTGCGGTGCTAGCGCACAGGACGAGTGCTGAAACAAAAGAGGTTTGATATTAGTATAAAACCTCTACGGTGGATACCTGTTTGATCTAAGATCTAGGTGTACCAAAGAGTTTTACAAGATAGATAGATAGATATAGCTTGGCAAAAAAGAGTAGAAAATAATGGGGGCGCCACTGTAGGTCCTTATGGCAACACCTATAGCGCACCAAGCTAGTCTTGATACTTAGGTGTATATTTCTGTTATACGTACATTTATATCCACACATAGTATACTAGTATCAGTAAATATTGTTTAATTGAGCAAGGTTCTCGTTATGTAAGTATATAAAGAGAGAAATATAAAGTAAATTAAAATTTAATACATTGTTATTAATACATTGTAAGTTCTCTCTCACAGTATTCCTTTCCTATTTTTATTACGTGCTGGCACGAATTCTTCCAATCCTCCTCCGTAATAGCTTGGAACCGTTCCGTTTTAGCACGCTCAGCTGCTTCCTATAAAGAAGAAACTTTTTATGATACCTTTATCTTACATTTTTCAGTTTATTATTTAGGCACCTAATTTCTAGACCATTTAAAATAGAAACGCTATAGTAACTTTATTACAAAGAAATAACACAACATTTATATTATGTAGAAATAGATTTACATATTAGCTAGTCTAGCTCAAGTATCAAATTCTATGCCCGCGCTATAGCAGAGTACGCAGAACAAACGTAAACATAACCTAACTGCCCGATGTTTATTGTTGAATATTTCACTTGTTCCGTGGAACTTTAATTTAATCCTGATTTAGGACCATCAAGTTACCTTTGATTCAACTTAAAATTACAAAACAAACTCTCACAAACCTGTCATATCAGCGGTTCTTTGAAAAACATTGTTGAGATCTGAAAGAATAGTTCTGGCCTCGAATTCTGCCAGACTTCGCCTGTATACCTTATAAATAACCTCCCTGGCAGCACTTCTAACTGTTTTATTCATTATTTTTCACTTTTCGTCACTTTATCACCACCGCTTGACCGATCCAAGTAAAAAATCCGAGAATTCGTAATCTTTGTTTACAATTTTACATCAAACGTCATTGTTTTAAGAATGTTGCCATTAAACAAAAAAATTAGTTCCGTTTCAAGACTTTTTTGCCAAGCTGTAGATAGAATTTTTATTAGAAACACACACAAACAGCACAGGAAGATTAACAAAAGAAACATTTCAACAAATTAGGTAAATGGAATTAAGTCAGTAGGTACAGTAGAAAAACAGGAAAAAAAAACAGGTAGGTTTAACACAATTATAAAAGAACAAAGTAAAAAATAGTAAAAAAAAAACACAGTAGGTGCACATTATCATTTTAAAGACTTAACTAACTACCTAATTATAATTTATAAGCAATTTAAATTTAATACCTAGGTACCTACCTAAAGTACACTTGCCCAAAGAGAATATAAATACTACCACTTGCCTTTAAATACCTACATATTATATACTACCGCTCAATCAGGGGAGGGATTTCCCTCCCCTGGTTGGGCAGAGCAGCCAATCAGTCCCTCCGAGGGACTACTCTGACATTTCTGCGCTGCCCGTGGTGAATCCAAAAGGGTCAGTCTCAGCTTTATGCTGTACTGCTCCCAGGTAGTACAGAACAGCGCTGGTTTTCAGACTGACCCATTTTGTGTGACACCAGGAGCTGAGACGAGGCACATGAAAATTGACAAGGTATCTATCGCTCGAATGCGACTATTACAAAGGTATACAATTACTTTTCAACATAATTACGTAGCATACACACAACTTAATATACATAAACTACCTATCTATAAATCTGTGATGCAAAATAAGTGGTGGTCTACACTTGACTTTGTTGAGGTAAAGATATTCCAATTCAATAAGTCAGTGTCAACCAAAAAACCTTATGTCAGACTCAAAAGAAAAAAGAGGTTATACGCACATTACTTAGACACGTCAACAAAAAAATATTTTACTTACATGCGTGGCAGAAACAAATTAATTTCACCAAAGTTTAAGCATAATCCTGATAAGTGAATAATAGACTAATATTAATAATAATTTCGCTCAGTATAAAACAATAACTCACACACAGAAAGAGTGGAAGAGGTGACTAGTGGGGATTTGAGTGTAGAAAAAAGAGTATGGTAAGTAGTGATTATAGTGATTGTTATATTTTGGGTTTCACGATTTTTGTCTTCCTAAAAAATTCCTTTTTTACATGTGCTTTGAAAGAACCAACTGTTTTTAGGGAGCGGAGTGAAGGAGGGAGTAAAACATTCCAGCAACGTGACGCGGCAAATCGAAAAGACCCTCTGAAGGCCACAGATTTATGTCTATACAACAACTGATGTTCTCAATGGCAACCGTCGAATAGGTTTGACATTGCTATATGTTATACAAACGTAAATGAGACATTTTCTACTGTATTATAAGGAACTTTGTGTTATCTTAATCAATAAACATACCTATATAATTTTAATTAATATTTAGCAAATTGGCTGTTTAAAGGGCTAATGATGAATAATGAAGACCAACTGTTTATCTCGACAAATGTAGGATTTACGGATTGTTCAGTGTTTGTTTAAAGTCATATCAAGTCATATTTGTTTGTTTAAAGTCCTTTCTAGATGTCTTTTTCCTAGCCGTGTTTCGGAATTATATTATTATAGTGCTCGAGTGTGTTTTACATGTGTACTCACTATTCTAGACTGTGTGACGTTAATTAAGCAAGGGTTATAATTTTATAAATAAGGCTTAAAATAGGGATTCAAAAAGTTCCTAGATTGAAAGTACCTACTGCTATGAGTTTAGTTTGTTGCCAAAGAGAAACTCTGTGGTTATTTTACATCGTTAGGCGCTGCGGTTTGGCTTGCCTATTATTCATGGTACACTGCAGTAGCAAAACAAAATTACATTGTAAAGCAACCTACTCATCTTTTGTTATTCCTGTTTAATAGAAAATTATTTCTGCCCGTGGCTCCACTTGCGTTGGTTCTATCGAAACTTTTAAAGGTTATTAGTTATTTTGAATAGCTGTAAGCTTTTACATAGATTTTCTATATTATATCGTAAATAGTGGAACTGGTGACCCGTAGTACAGTTTATTGTGAACCTAAAACCAGTTTCTCACAGTGTTAGCTATATTTATACTAAACTATTTGCACTATGTATTCTAGCAGCATGGCTTGATTTTTTTGAATTTGATAAAGAAGTAGCCTATGTATTAAATAGGATACATGTCAAAGCAAATTTTAGTCCGATCTGTACACTAATTTTATCGTGAATAATTACTACTAAAACATATTTTCATGATCCACACTTTTCCTGATAGATTTATAAAAGTACAAAAAGTGTTAGAATAATAATGCGATACACACGTATTGGAAACTGTGTCCTCTTTGTAGTGAAGGCCAAAGACTCTCACTAGTGTAGCGATAGCAAAAATGTTGAAATTAAATGAAATCACAGTGAATATTCCTGAAATTCATGTTTTAAATATTTTTTTCTATTAGTAGATACTGAAAATTCGAAGTCAACAATACTACATAAAAAAATGCAGACATTTCATTATGGAGCAAAACTACGAAACTTAAAATGAATAAACCGTTTTACCCCATTTTCAGAAGTTTATGATTTTTTTTAATTGGTTTCAATAGTTTTATATTACTAGTATTCCCTGTAAGTTTCCAACAAATCAGATCACTGGTTAAGGAGTTGCAGAAAAGACCAATAGTAATTAATTCATCGAAATTTTCAAAAATCTCTTTTTATACGGTGTCTGTGTAGTAAAAGTTACCTCCAAATTTAAGGCCTTCCCTTGAACGATTTATTCCTCAGTGTCCAGGAATTTGAAGACGGTATTTAGTTTTCGCGTGACCCGAGAGCTTCAGCATTGCCATACAGCGTGGTAATACAGCCAGTGTCTTGGGGACGCTTCCGACTTGTATTGACATGGATCAATTGAGCTACCTTTAGACTGTTTGCAATCGTCTGCAGTTATCTCAATTTTTAAAATTGTTTAGTTTTAGTTTTAATTTTTTCTTTTCATAATATAAGTTTATTATTATTACACAGAAAGTGGTTTGTTTTGCTGACCGTAGGAGCATTGCCATAGCACGGCCCAGTTCCCACATCGACTAGGTACCTATATAATGTCAAATGTTAAGCACTAACGAAGTATGAACAATTTGAAGCAGTTTTTAAAGAAATGCGATCGTTAACGATAATGATAATTTAACGAAGCTTTTGTAAATGTGTCTCAAGGCAAAACTTCGCAACGCAGATAATGAAAATATCCGTTTCAATGCAATCAAAGTGTTCAAACAATTTTAAGTAGGACATAAATGTTTCGCCCCGTTCAAAAAAAAGAACGCAATTCGATTGTAATTTTATTTATTTATTGTTTTGTGTGTTAAAACTTCAATCGACACACTGTCCCACCAGTGGGTCAAATTATTGGGACCACGAGTCGCGACCCCTTCTGGGTGAATCGATTTTCATGATTCTTTTTTATTTGATAGCTGGTGCTTATCATGTAAAAAGATCTGAACAATAGTTTTTGAGTTATAACTCATGTATTTTTTTGACACTAACGACGTTCTAATTTTTGCTTCGAAGCGTTTGAAGCCGGTTTATTAGTCTGTAAAAAACAGGGCAAATTATTTTCTGTTGTGAAAATAGCCATGTAACTTTTTCATAAAAGAAAATTAAATTTTGCTCATAATTTGTTAAAGAATGGGCGTAATGAATAAAAACAGGAAATTGAAGGGAAAAAAATTGGTTTTAGAAATAAAAAACGAAATTATTTTCTCGGACGTCTTACTAGAATAACTAGCAGTACCTATCTTGCGTCTTTGTCCGCGTAAAATTAAATTATTGATCGTACTTTTTTCTCAATACTTTAATTCTATTGATAGATCCTTTCTTAGTACATCCCTCCATCATAAAATGTAAAAAACCGTAAAAAAATTATAACTCTTCCGAGTCCCTAAGCACAAAGGTGTCAGATTTTACTTTGTAATAGCTACACCCTGCGGCTTCACCCGCATGAAAATGATCATATTCAAAATTTCAGCCTGATCCATTCAGTAGTTTTGGCGTGAAGAGGTTCACATTTATAATGTTACTAGCAGTGCCTCGCGGTTTCATCCGCGTAATTCTCGTTCCCATGGCAATTCCAGAATTAAATATACCCTATGTGTTATTCCAGACTATAATCTATTTCTGTGCCGAATTTCATCCATATCCTTTCAGTAGTTTGTGTATGAAAGAGGGACAAACATCCATCCATTCTTTAAAATTTTCGCGTTTATACCTAATATTAGTAGGATAGTGTTATATCGAAAAGGTAGCTGTAGGCGGCACAACGGTAATACACAAACTTTTGTCTATATTAAAAGAAACTCTAATTAATCAAAACCATGTCGATGGGATCCAAACTCGGACAACAAAAGCCAAAAAATCCACTGAAATCCTAGTAAAAATCCACGAACAAAAACAGTTTCGACCCCAATCAGTTGATTCGATTACATCCGATCCGATCTCGCAATCAGCCAACTCGATTCTGTGTTCTGTCGTCAATTTGCGCAATACATGGAACTAGAACAGATCATCCATCTTAATTCCAAACTATATTGATTACTAGTTTTCTACTAGCGACGGTCACGACTTCGCACGGTTTTATAAGGGTTTTTTTCCTCTCTTTTCAGAAAAAGGAGCTTCCATATAATTTGATCCAAAATCTGTCCAGTACCTACTTTTTGCGTATTTATTAACTTGAACCGCATTGATGAAAAAAATTTAGCTCAGTTTTTTTTTTTTTTTGTGACAAACACATCAACTTCACGAAGTTTCGCCTGCATTATATAAGTACTAGCAGCGCCTCGCGGTTTCACTCGGATAAAATATAGCCTATGTGCTATTCCAGACTATAATCTATCTCTGTGCTAAATTTTATCCAATCCGTTCAGTTTAGTTTTGCGTTAAAGAGTAACAAACGTCCATCCATGTATCCATCCACCCAAACTTTTGCGTTTATAATATTAGTAGGATTTTCATCAGAACCTACCAATTTTACCGAAAGCTCTTTCTTATTCTCTTTCCCAAGAAAAGATCACCCAAAATATTTGTAGATAGTATCTGTGATAAATCTTCATTGTAGCAAATACATTCACTAAGCAATTAAAAGATAGTAGGAAAAATATTTTCCTTTTAATTCTTCTTATTCTTATCACAATATTTTATTAGCTTTTCTGCCCGTGATATTGGTTCTGTTTAATGTAAAGTGTCTATTTGATAATCCAGATGTAGAACTGAATATCTGTCTACCTCTATAATATGTTACTCGTAAGAGTTATCAAGCACCCTTAACACAAACTCAAAGTTTGGGCCAGATAATGTTGTAGGTATAAATAACTGTTTATGTAGTGTTTATGAAAACAGCATATTGTATACATTGTATACATATATCTCGATATATGAACCAAATTTGACATGTGTAAGTATGTGAAATAGTTCTTGAGTTATGAGGGGGTCAAAAGTGGCCCCAAATGGTTCGTGTAAAAGTACACACGGTAGCGCTCGCCATTTTGTTATTTTCAACTTGGCTTGATATTTTTCTACTTTTATTTTTTGATTAAGCTAGCTGTACCCCAGCTTTACTTGTGTGGTATTTTTTTTGCATAGAGTCCTACCTTTTTTTAAGAAATAATCATAGTTTGTAACGCGTATTTTTATATTTGTCATCTGTGATTCACCGACAAGTAACTATTGATGGAAAAATGTCATAAAAAAAAGGAATTACTTTGGCTGCAATATGACAGTGAGGATTTTCCAAATTATTATTCTGAGTTGAATCCAGTTTTATGGAGCTGATTATGAAGATGATCCTGTTTTCCCTCTAATTACGACATATTTAACTTTTAGCTCAATCCGTTCAGTAGTTTAGCCATGAAGATGCAACAAACAGTCTCACCCAGACATGTAGACTTAATTTTTTTCGCATTTATAATAATTACTGTGATCACAATAGTTATTACAATGTCAACTACACTTTTACTTTCCTAAATCCGCCTTCATACCAACGTGTTTTTATAAACCTTTGTCGCGTGGACGTAGGCACTGAAAGTGTGTTGAAAGTGCTCGCGTGCGCGTGCGCTGATGGAACGCAGGCAGTAAAAGTAAACTTCCTAATCGCGAATCTGTAAGGAGGTTATAATGTCCGGCATTTTTCTTTAATCCGGCTATTAGACAGTGTTTTGATGAGTAAACTCCTCTTTATTTAATAACTAGCGACCCGCCCGACTTCGCACGAGTGTTTTTCTTATAATTATATTACAAACCTTCCTTTTGAATAACTCTATCTTTTATCTTTTTTCTTTAAGATAACTGTCAGTAACTATCAGAATCCATTGCGTAGTTTAAAGTTCTAAACATACATAGGGACAGACAGACAGACAACGGGGAAGTGACTTTGTTTTACACTATGTATTTTATTTAAAGAAAACCTTATAAATGCGAGTACTCATTGGAAAATCGTATGTGTTTCGTCGTCGTATGTATCCCTCAGGGTGAAAACGACAACTTCCTAAAATGACAACTTCCGAAAACGACAATTTCAGAGAACGTCTTCTTGGACTTAGCAGGGAATTTTCTTGTGAGATCTAAAGTAAGACTTTGCATAAAACTTTGTAGATTTAAAGTAGGTTTAGATTATGAGTACCCAAAGGGTTTTTATAAACTAGTATCTTCCGCGGCTTTGATCACGTTATTTTATGGAAATGTTTCAAAACTATTTGTATCCCATAGAAACTAATTTATGGGATGAATAGCTTATGTTTATTACAGGGGTAAAACTAAGTCTATATTTCAGCCCGCTCCGTTAAAATAGTATATATTATAGTATATATATATTATACGTACGTATACAAACTTTCGCGTTTATAATTACAAATAAGGATACTCTAATAATATAATGATACTAACAAGAATGTATGCACATGATTCATACGATAATTTCCGGCTATCTCTAAGAGATTTGTATCTCATCTCTAGAATTCCACAATCATTCATTACACTCTGATTCACGCGAATGTTAATGTGATCCATTACAAGTGTTCAGGTCAAGATTCACTCTCTTTTGTACATTATTTTATCTAACTTGGTATTTCATTGTAAGGCTTACATATTGCTGGGAAATTTGTGGCCACTCTTACAATTAACCCTTTGGCTGCTTTTTGACTAAGATTAAGAAAATGTGCGTGTTAAAAAAATATACAGTGACTTCAAATTATTAGTTTCCATTTCTTGAATGTAATTTTCTTTGTTAACAATAATAAAAGATTAGAGAAAAAATTCAAACTTCTTTAATGTAGTCGAAGTCAAGGAAGTAAAAATACGTATTTGTTTGGGATAACTCAGAAATTATTGGTCATTCCTTTAAACGGAACGACACGAAAAGCACCAGCTTTCAAATAAAAATATATCAAAAAATATTTAAAAATCCGTGTGTAAGGCTGGTGTGTGGGATCATACTACAATACGTAAAATAAATCGCTAAGAATGAAGCCGTGAAACATAGTAGATACAAATACAAATTAATTGTGAATTCGAATTAAAACAAAAGAATATGACCACCTGGCCATTTTCATGGAACTGTTTTTTGGAACTGTTTGTAATACGTCTTCTTTCTTAGCTAATATACATTTAGTTATCATAGGGGTCACCAATCCGCGTGTAGTGGTGGGGGGGGGGATTCTAGGTTCGTTATCAAGAGGGTATTTGATTCCCATAATTCCCACCCTGGGCACCGAAATGCCTTTGTATCATTAGGAGATTCCTATGTCCAACTGTGCAATTATATCTTCTGAAGATGATAACGGTGTTATGGGAAAGGACTTTGTCCAGCAGTGGACATTTGTAGTCTGAACTGAATTATGATCATAAAAACAATGTCCCTTATCTATGATGCTTAGAGATTAGCTGAGTCAGTTAGCTAACTATTTACGAAGATTTAATAGTTTGTCATTCGGATTTTAATCACATCATTTATAATATTTCTCCACCTCAAGTAGTCATATCATATGTCGTATATTATACACATAAACATTATTATACACAAAGACGAAGAAATTAATTCATTTTATAGTCACATACAAAAGCCGCTTTATGTAATTGACAATAAAATAGCTATAGCGGATTTATGTTTAGCTATAAACATACACTTTACTACGCCACTGTACCACATTGTAGCGTGCGATATCAACATTATTGCAATACGTACAGTTCCTTACAAAAGTGTTTATAGCTCGATAACGCCATTTTTAAATCCTGAGGAAATGTTTGTGTGTTGTTAATTATTAATGTTAGATTAATTAAGATCGGTACAGCCAGCCGTTCAAATGTTATTATGGTATAAAAACAAATTATTTCTTAAAATTTTGTTACTAACGTAAAAATAAACAAACGAAGACTTGGTTTATGAAAATAAAAGTTAATGCAATCAAACTAAACGAGGTACTTATACCTAATTAAACATAAAACATTTACAAATATAAAAAAACTAATAAGACCATAAAATAAATTTTCAAGCTATTAGTTTTAAGGTTTAGTCAACTAGTAAACCCCATAACACAAGCTCTGCTTAGCTTGGGGAAAAATGATGCTGTTTGGATTGTCAACGTCCAGAATTTATCTATTTACTATAAACGGTTTCATAATCACAGCTTTTTTGCAATTCACTTACGGAACACCTACCAATTTGCAAGAGCAAAGTAGCATCTACAAAACCAGTTGCTACTTTCCAGTGTCCTCGAGATGTGAATCTTCATGGCTATGATAACACATCTTATTTTCACCTACTACGTCTGTACCAACGTCTAGTAAAACTTGATGATGAACGGCACTATTTTCTCAAACGGGCTATCAAGGATTTGCGGTTGTGTTGACCTATAGTGATGATAAAACATGTTGCTACTGTTTTCACCCGACAAAAACAAGTTGGTAGAGCAATAAGAAGGTTTTTGTACGTCCTCACACGAATATGCGACAGTATTATGTATGGGTGATTGTTACCTCTTTACGCTAAAATTACTGAACCTCGGGCTGGAATATATTTTATGATGTAGATATTTAGAATTGGACCAACTGATTTTTATGGATTTTATCACAATGCGCGAACTTCTTGGTAAGTTCTTTCAAATGATTTATAAGTTTCATGGCTTTTAAACACGTTTACTGCTAAGCCTACTCAGAGTCCAACATAGGGATCTAGTTCTGAGCATTGAATGAATTACTCCAGGCGAACGCTTTACTAATCTTAAGGCATTCCAAAAAATGGCAATCGAACCTCATTCTAAACATCTTTCTCATTTAAGAAATAGCAAATACTTGCTTTCATTGCTTACTTAAAAGAAAATATCTGAAAGACGCTTTTTTAAGCCATTTCAAATACATTCTGGTAGAATTATTACTGAAATTGAAACACGCCAGTAATTATCAAAGCTAGTAGGAAGTTAATTTCAAAACAAAAGCCAATTCTACGAGCTAATTGCATCGTATCATGAACTCATGTTGTCACAAAGCATGGAAACCAAGTCTTACAGTATGGTTGCAGTCTATAAATTAAGTCTAGCTCATCAATTTCCGATTTGAAATAGCATTCTAGTTGGTACATCAGTGACATGACATTTGATACACAAATTACCGATAGTTTTGAAATATTTTGAAACACCACTTCAGAAGTTAATTTGCAGATATGAAATCTTCTCGTAGTAACATAGTTGACACAATTTTCGGTTATAAGCAGGAAACTTTTATAATGTAGTTAAGTACTAAAGGTTAAAAGTGGTTATTTAAAATACCATATACATTATTGCACATAAAGAAATAATGTTGCGAAATACCTAGGTGGTCTTATCGCTAAGAGTCCTCTCTTCCATTGGGGTTGCTACGAAAGTGGCGTATTATTTTATTTGTGTACAATGTATCACAGTTTACATTCGGTATAATGAAAACAAATTAAAAATAAATACTATAATTATAAAACATATGTACCACCTTCCCTTTATACTATTCAATGATTCTATCCATCCACGGTCTTAGTAATTTTATTGTATATCTTAGTATAAATTCCTATTATCCTATTTGCACGCCAGCAGTTGCAAAACATGTAGAACGTAATATATTTATAACACATGCTCACACCATGTTAATACTTATGTTTTAAGCAAATCAATGATTCTTATTCTTATTCTAAAAGATGCAAAATACAAATCAATAAATTATGACAGAAAAAACACAATGTTCATCACTGTTTATACAACTGAGGTTGCTTTAAACTAATCCCATGAAATGAGTTAATCAAAAGAATATTTCAATAATCCGTCTTTGTCAACTGATCCCGATTTAAATAAAGATAAAGTAATTTAAGTTAAGTATAATTTAGAATACATTTTTAAAGACAGGGCAAGACTCTGCGTGTCTAATAGTATTAGGTAGGGCATTCCAGAGATTTTTGTCGTGCTCGGAGAAGGAAGAACTTAACCTTTAATACGAGAGTACCTAAAGATACCTTTAGTACCTAAAGATACCTTGAGTACCTAAAGATACCTTTAGTACCTAATTACACCTTTAGTACCTAAAGATACTTCTATACTACATATATGTATACTCACAGCCAAGATGGAATATAGGTATGTAAAAGAAAACACATGAAAGTACCAATCATGTTAATTAGGGGAGGCCTATGTCCAGCTGTGGACTAATATTGGTTGAAGTTGATGATGAAGATTAGAGTAGGATATGTTAGAAATAGTAAAGCAGATTTGCACATTTGTCTTACATACGCAATTATGAAGATGATGAAGCAATCAATTTCATTTTAATTTATTAACATGAAACATATTAAAATGAATTCATTCAATAATATCCATAGGTAAGTAACACACAAAGCTATTTTTGGACACTGATTTAAAGCTAAAGACTTACCTTTCTATACGACCTTTACTAATCTTCCACCTTGATACCGGCAAACCTATTCATTCAGACAGTGTCTATATATATATAGATATACGTAATTCCTTTTATATAATTTCCAGACACCCACATTATATCACTACATAGTATAAAACAAAGTCGCTTTCTCTGTTCCTATGTCCCTATATCCCTATGTATGCTTTAATCTTTAAAACTACGCAACGGATTTTGAAGCGGTTTTTCTTTAAATGGACTGATTCAAGAGGAAGGTTTATACGTATAATAAAACCGTGGAAGCCGGGGCGGGTCGCTATTCAATGATATAATACACCAGTTTGATTGAGGGGTTAATAAACTAATTTCAGACTATCTGGTTAGGATAGTGTGTGGGACAGTAATTTAGTAATTAATCACTGTCTCCTTTACTGAGACATCCTTCGCGGAACCGAGTAACCTTTGACCTAAGACACATCTGTAGCTCTACCAACAGAGTTTCGTGGCCACCAAAGGCAACTTCGTATCTCTTCATAAACTAGACAAAATAAAACTACTACAGATGCATTGAAAAAAAGCTTGTCATAGGCTTAACAAACCGTACGGGTGAATTTTAGAAATTCCTTTATTTAACGGAATTATGATAAAACAAGTGGGGGCGACACTTTGGTGCTGTTTGTGCCTTAACCCCTAGAATGGCAAGCGAAGACTGACAATACAAATGGCAACGAAATAGAATAATGTTTTAAAATCTGATAGCTGCATTCAAGACCATTCCAATGATATAAAATTCTAGTAGTAGTTTCATAATAAACCATATAGAAAAATTGATTTTAGTATCATCGCGCAGATTAGCGCGCAGATTAGCGCGCAGGCCAGCGGCGCATTTGCCAACGCATCAAATAGAAAAAAATGGCGGACGCCAGCCTAGGGGTTAATATTAATCTCTACGCCGATTATTGTAAAATCAGTTTTTAATAATATGGCTAAAAGTCACTAAGTTATCTCGTCGAATTAAATTAATTAGAAGTTCCTTACAACGCGGCTGCAGGTAATGAGATTGTAGGATTCTGTACTAAAGGTACAAGGTACTGGGTTCTATTATCATAATAGAAAGTGTGAACACAATGAATAATGAGTTTTATGTAGGTATAGGTTTTATGTTAGTTTAGTAGTCCTCTGAAATCTGATGATGGAGGAAAGGAATATATTTTCTAACAAACAGCATTGGTACGACGAAGTATTAAGGAAAAACATAGCTATTTCGTATTTGCCGGTTTTATTTTTTTTATGTTTATAACTTTGTTTTTGGGTAAAGGTAAACAGATTTCACAACAATTTGTAAACTTTTTGCGGTATAACTATGGCCTTTCAAAAGTTATCTAACTATGTCGTAATCAATGTGGAACTAAACTCACATAAATTCGTAAACTAAAATGGAAATTTAGAAGAAAATTATGCATTAACGTAATTTGATCTCATTTTTGGTGGTGCAGAGTAGATTCAGCTAGAAGAAACGAAATATTAAAGTGAGGTACAAGAAACTCTTTCCTGGAACACCAAACAAATAATGAAAAAATAAAAAACGCGTAAAAAAGGACAAATAGACAGCGATAATTAATAAATCCGCTGTATCAAAAGCTGGCAACAATTTTTAACGTTTTGAATACAATTCTGTGCTCGAGATTTCCTTTGGAATCTTGTCATAAACTGTTCTTTCAGCCAATGTTGCCATGCTTGTCACTTCAACAAGGGACACTCTAGTATTTATGTACTGTCGGACATTCCTTTTGTTTTAGACGTTTCAAGGAATGCTTATATTTTTATATTCCTGGTTAATTTACTCGAAACAGAACGTGTGTTATGTACTAGCCGGAAATTGAAACTGTTCAATGGTCAGTTATAATTATTATCCATACTAAGCCTTCCTGTATATTTTCTTATGTATTATAAACAAAAAAAAATGTATTATAACACGAAAGGTTGTATGGATGGATGTTTGTTCCTCCTTCACGAAAAATTTACTGAACAGATCTGGCTTATATTTTGAATAAACGTAGTTATAGCCCTGGAATAACACATAGGCTACTTTCCATCCCATAAATCAATTCCCATGGGATAGAAATAGCCTAGAAACGTTTCCATAAAAACAAAGCCCACGAAGCCGCGGGCATATACTACTTATACTCAGAAATGTGTCTATCTATAGACAAATTTCTGAGTATAAATAGTATATGCCCGAATCCGATTTATTCCGAGGAGAATTCCATTCTAATGGAATTCTCCTCGGAATAAATCGGATTCGTCCACTGCGCCACAAAGGCTGTTTGATTTTTTCTTTCAATGACTATGAAGCCACAATTACGTGCTAGTTTACTTAATAATAGTAAAAAAACTTCATTGGTATAACGATAGTAAAACTAATATTTAAATGTTTACATAATTTCCCATAAAAAGTTAACATTAAGAAAGCAATGTTTCCACCATTACCGTGATACAAAATGATACCTTTTCCATTTGCATAATAATGTACTTTAACCGGTGATTTTAGATAACCATCGTTTCCTAAGGAAATATGCTGCAACTTATTAGTTAGAAAGAACTTGAAGTCGTAGATGTTTTACGAGAAAACTTAAATATTCATTGATATTACTTAATTAGGGTAAGAATATAATCAGCGATGAAGATTATTACTACATTATGGTAAGAAGGTACTTTTATAGTACAACTTGGCATGTAACATACGGCTCTATAAAAGCCTAGTTTTTGGAATAAAAACAGCTTTTGATAAGATCGAGAAGATGTTTCAAGAAAGTTCAAAACCATACTATATTAATAAAAAAAATGCTGGACAATAAACACAGGCTTGGAACTTTACTAGGTGACTTGGTGACAGTTAAAACATTACATAGATCATTATCATCATCAACCTATCAACCTATAAAAACATTACAAAAATACAGCCTACATTAGTCCACAGCTGGACATAAGCGTTAAAACATTACATAGATCATTATCATCATCAACCTATAAAAACATTACAAAAATACAGCCTACATTAGTCCACAGCTGGACATAAGCGTCCCCTAATGAGCACCATAGCGCCCTGCCCTCAGCCTGACTCATCCAGAATCTGCGTATTACATAGATATAGTTATGTTTTTTATTATACATAGAACCCAGAAACCCGGAATATTTTGCATACCTATATTTGCAGATCGTACGATCATTTGTCCAAAGCCGGGAAGGAACCCATAACCATCGCCTACGGGGCAGATATTTACAGTGAGACGAATGTTGACAAATATTATTTGAGCTCTGGTTTTCTATTTATTGTTATTATTAATTTACATTGTGTATTTACCTACTTACAATTAATAGGCGAAGCTCATCGACCTACTTATGTATTAATCAATTGTTTTCGTCAAAATGAAACAATATTGAAGCATATTAAGTAAAGAAATAACAACTCTATAGTAAATTTCTTTGTTTCTAAATTGGTCGCCTAGAAAGTAACAGATAGGTATGTATGCAAATTAAAAACACAAGACAAAATTATCAAAGTATTAACTTTATAGTTTTGGCCTTTGATCCTTATAGTGAATTGTGGATCAGCAATTATTAATTTGTATGAGTGCCGACTCAGTGAAAGAACACGAGATTGTTTATTCAAACAAAAATGAAAGTGTTTCGTAATTGTTTGGACCTAGATTCCTCACATTGGAGGCAATATGATTAAATAGCCTCTTTTATTATAAAGACTGGCGCTGCGCACTAAATGAATAGGTAGGTACTTGACACACTGACGACTGATGCCTGCGAAGCATTAAATTGCTGGTTCGATTACCACCTTGGGATAAATTTTATACGATCTACAAATATTAGTTGGGTGCTTTCTATTATAGTAAAAAATGTGTATAATTTATTTCATTAATTGTAGTATATCAGTCATCTAGTACCCATAACACAAGCTCAAATTAGCTTGGGGCTAGATGACGCTTTATTGTCCAGCAATATTTATTTATTTAATATTTAGTTATTCACCATCGTCGAAACTATGGACTCTATAATAATATAGAGAATGCCTCAGCAACGACGAATCACCCACGTACTTAGTCCTAGACATAGATAGCCTTCCTTGAATGACAAAATGACCTGTTTACTTGACCTGTTAGGCGGCTAGCTAGGTACATACTTGTGGTTTTCCGCGACCTTCACTAGGTCGTTGGTCCACCTTGTTCAACTCAATAACAAGTTTTATTGATTCATAGTCTCATCTTTCATCTAGTTTTTTTTTATTTAACTAGTTTCTACCCGCGGTTTGTGCGCATTGTTTTTATGGAATCGTTAGATTTTTTCTTTTCCATGGGAGCTGATTCATGGTTTATAAAGCCTTGTTTAATTACACTCGTACATCTAGGTAATATGCAAAATGTCAAAATTTCTTGATGATAATAGCAACCTATTCTGATTTTTGATATTAATTTCTTTCGCGGTTATTTAAAAAAAAACTATCAAAGAATACAAAAAAATTAAAACTATTAAATACAATTGAAACAATTGAACGAACTGCAGACTGTTGCACTGACATGCATTTATTATTAGATATTCTCAGACATCGCCAACAAGAATGCTCTCAACTTGTGTGGCTCAATCAAATATTTCCAGATTAAAGCAGTAATCGTGTGAAACAAAAAGCTATTCTAAAACCGCGTATCGGTATTCAAACCGTTATAGATAATACGTCCAATTATCTCGAAGGTATGTAGCGTGACCGGGCTTGAGTTGGCAACACACGGTAACAGACGGTATTGTCAGTGATTTATTACTAATTTCACTGGTTAATCCGTAACATTGTGTTTGTTTTATCTAAAATTGAGAGTGAAAGACGTTAAGCACGTTTTATTTTCTTTTCGTTTTACGAGTCTCGATGATAAGTAACTAAACTTATTTTGACTTATTTTTTACTAGTATATGCCAGCGGCTTTGCACGCATTGTTGCTATGGAAACGTTTCAAGGCTATTCCTATCCCATGGAAACTAGTTTTTAGGATGAAGTGTAGCCTATATGTTATTCCAGGACTGGATACGTCTATTCAAAATTTGCTCAGTAGTTTTTGCGTGAGAAAGGAACAAACATCCATCCATACAAACTTTTCAAGGTCTTCTTTAAAACTTGGGCATGTCGATCACATGTCTTTCTCCTGAATTCACAAGTTCTCTGCTGATTTTAGCTCCCCCAGCCTAGGGATATTCTCTTAATCAAAACGTTATAATAAAATTATTACTACGCTACCTATACCTATTACCTACCTACCCACGTTACAAAGTTCCTGCATGCTCTGTCAATTCTAAAAAACGGAATTATTTTTGAACGCTCACAGGAGTAGATTTTGCTCTTATCAGTCAATATAAGATCCACAACCACAATCACAAAGAGGTAAATGATTTCAATGGTTTCATACTGAGCGCAAAATACATGATGAATAAAATTCATCATAATTATTTGGATGGCTTCCAGGATTTGATAGGCGTCTCAAGCCCGAATACTCATATGTAAATAAGTCAATAATTAAGCAAGTAGTTCTTAAGCTATTTCAGTTTTTTACAGATCTCTCAAAATGACTAAAATCGCGATGAAAAACGGTTTTATCTATCTGCATAGCGTTTTAGTACTTATTGGGGGTTGGACTTGTAAGCAATTCATTCGAGACCTTTTTCCTTAAATCTTCAAGCCTGGCTAGCCACATTGATGGGTTATTATCGAAGCCGAAACAAATGGATTCACCTTGATTAAATCTAAGATAAATTAGAACAGAGGCCTGCTCCAATAAGGTTCCGTTCCATTAAGGTCATAAGGTAAATGGTAAATGTTGAGGAGATAAATTGAGCCGGGCCTTTAAGTAAATTCGATTTAAGACAAAATTTACAACACAACATTTTTAACAAGGAAAATAACTGAATTTATCCTCCTAATCATCAGCCTATATTAGTCCACTACTAGACATAGGCCCCTAATGAGCGCCACTCTGTCTTCATCCACTCTTGCTGCATCCAGCATCTGCCAGCAGTCTTCTGCAGATCGTCACCCCATCTAGCCGGAGAGCGTCCTACACTACGTTTGCCAAGTCGTGGTCTCCACTCAATAACATGCTTACCCCAACAGTTGTCGGTTCTTCGCGAGATATGGCCAGCCCACTGCCACTTCAGCTAATTCTTTGAGCTATGTCGTTAACTTTGGTTCTCTGTCGCTTGTATTATATACGAATCCTATCCTCCAGAGTAACTCCGAGCATAGCTCTTTCCATAGCTTGCTGAGCGACTTTGGACCGTATGAATATCAGAATATATTTTATCAAACAAATGGGTTGCCCGTACTAAATAGAAAAACTACGCTATCAAAATTGCGGGTACAGCTAGTGAAGTCATGATTAAATATATCAGAAGAAATATTTACCGACCTTACATGCGGAGGACCGTCGACGAACAAAATCATCATCAACATCATCAGATTTGTCTCCAGCTTAGACATATAGGGCGCCATCACTACATAGTATAAAACAAAGTCGCTTTTTCTGTCCCTATTTCCCTGTCCCTTTGACTGCTTAAATCTTTAAAACTACGCAATGGATTTTTATGCGATTTTTTTAATAGATAGAGTGATTCAAGAGGAAGGTTTATACGTATAATAAAACCGTGCGAAGCCGGGCCGCTAGTAAATTACAAAAGAGGACGATATTATTAGGCTTGCATGTCGACGCTAAGCATGTGGAGATATAGTATAAGTAAGCATAGAGTAACAGAATCGCTCAATAGTACCTACAGTATGTAGCTTTAGGCAACTCGTTGAAACAATGCGACTCATCCGTAGAACAAAGTCCTATCTGCAGAGTTGATGGTTTTCAGTAGACGTTAGAGAAGTTGTTGACTTGTGTAACTCTTAAACGGTGAGACTTCTCATTGAGACTTTTTGGTATGTTGTTACAATGCCCTAGCCTAGCTAAATGCTTTTTAGTGTATATTTATTTTCCTTTTATTTCTGGAGATAGTGAGTCCTATATTAACGTAGGACGTTGTACGGCGGAACAACGGTGGTCTGTTGTGAAGATAGAACGTTGTTTTACGGAAACGTCTTAGCAAAATGACGTTTTATATTAATATGGGTCGTTTTTTGTTGGAGTTATCTATTCTGTAAGAGTCCTACGTGGATAACTACCTTAAAATATTGTTATAAAATTATAACTTTAAGTACTAAAATCGTTAACTAAGTTAAAAAATCATCAACATAAGTAATATAGCCAATATATGGCAAGATTTAGAACAACAAATACGTCATTTAAAATTCAGCTCATAGAATATTTAAACGGCTAATATCATCTCCCTATTAGAAAAATGCTGAAGATGCGCATGAATAAATTTTAGACTAAGGTGCGAAATGTTAATATCTTCATGTGGTGATAAATATTTACGTGGATCTATCAGTTTACCTAAGACTACGTACGCCGATAAGTTTATTACAAACTCTGTGGGGCAGCTGGCGAAGGTCTCCCTGCGACGCTCGAGGTTGCGGGTTCGATTTCCACCTTGGGTCATATATGATATTTGTTCAGGCTATTTTCTATATATATATATAATATAGATAAAGTAATAAAATCTACCTATGTAAGTAGTATAATTCTTTGAGTATATCAGTTATCAAGTACCCATAATTACAAGCAATGCTTGGGGCTAGATGATTTTGTGTGAAGAATTGTCCATCTACATTTATTTTTAGACATGTTACCTGTTTCTGACCTGGTTACCATTTTGTCATACTATATAGTATTTTAAGTTTTAACTATTACGCCAACAAGTCAGTTTTGGGTTAACGTGTAGTTCAATTAAGTTTCAAAACAGGGCGAAACGATACTGATTCGTAATATTATAAATAATCTAAGTAAATATTTGACAAAACATGAAGATAGTTGTGTAAACTTCGCACTTTAGTTACTTAATTCAAAACACATACAAAAATAGCAAAACTTATATTATATTATTTAATCACTTATTTATACTGAAATATAATTTAGAAAAACAATTAAAAACCAAATTAAGCACTTACTACTATAATTGAACATTGTTTCGGAATTTAGATCATAAATTGATCAGCAAAACATAATATTGCTTGTTTGGTTAGGTCATCATCCCAGTCTTCTTTTCTTTATGTTGATGAAATTCCGCTTCATGGATCAGTCTCATAGTTGCCAAAAAAATTATAAAGCCAACCGCTGTTAGCTTTCAACACAGGGAATTTGTCAGCGGCATTTGTATGTTGGCCTGTTGGTTTTCTTTCATCATCTACGACTTTTTTTTTCTTCTAACAAATTTTTACCTTATTTCAAGGCATTAGCATTCAATGTCTGTCTGTTTTAGGAGTCACGTTGCGATCAGGATATCATTGTGAAGATGCAGGCGAATTCATGTTGTCAATCAAAGTAATTTATATCGGAACAAGTAGGTAGGATTAAAATGACTATTGGAATTCGATGATGCCCGCTGAAGTTTTTAGTAAAACTGTACCGCAAATGCTGGTGTAGTAATCACTGATTACTTCACAAGCATTTGCGCACTTTTTAATCACATTGATTATCCACATGATTAGGACGGAATACGCAGGTAGCAGACCGAATGGACATTAAAATAAGACGGCATAGACATGTTGTTGGTAAAACCTTCTAGTTAAGAAAATTCGTAATTAATACAGCTTGAAGAGTTAAAATTTTATCACCACAGATCCACCCTGGTTAATTTTAAACTGGGGTACATCTGTGGTGAGAGTTTCTCACCACTCTAACTCTTAATGCTATATTTATGGTGAATTTTCGTAACTAGAATGAATTTTCAAAGAAAATAAACTAGCTTCATTGATGTAAACGTTCATGGCTGAGGTATTAGACACAACATTCGGTATTGAGCTATCGCAGGTAATTTCATCGGTCCACTGTCTCATGCAGAATTTAATTCTGATCATATTAGCTAGTTTTTCCTGCACCTGGAAGCAAAGGCGACGTTTTTTGGTATCATGCGGCTGTTATCAACATTCAGAACTGGAATTGAAGAAAAAACTAATTATTTTTTAGCTATGTATAAAATACGTTCATATTTTATATATACTGAAAAATAATGTACTAAGCAATTTGTTACACTAATTAGAAATAAAAAAATCTCAATATTTAATAATGTTTTGTGATGAACAACGTCCTAAATGATTTCATTATCCCACAAACAACGTTCTATCTTAACATCGAACCGACAAATCGTCTAACAGATTCCGAAGGAAAACGTCCTACAGTCATATGGAATCTTATGAAGCTCAATAGTGTTCGCATAAAATGGTCCTAACGTATCATAAGACTAAAATTTTTTACTGTTAATTATTAAAGAAAAAATGATTATTCCTTTGAATATGCACTACGCCAAAGAATTTCTGTACAAAAAATGCGTTGCACGAGCTCTCCATCAAAAAACGTCCTATTTAAACATTGAACGCCTGCTACCTAAAACCGAGATAAAAAAGCAATATTTATATTTGAATTTAATGTATATTAAACCTATCAAAAACACATAGAAAGACTTTCTCTTTTCCTATCTCCTACGAACAACGTCCGAACTGACGAACGGACCGAGCGCACGCGCAGTGCGCCGCACCCGCGCGCCGTTGCATGATCACGTAGAACGTTGTTGGGCGGAGTTGATATCAGTTAGGACGTTGTTCGATTTTATATCTCCGAAACTAATTAAGATACAAAAATTTTAAAAACGTACTTCTGTAGAGCTTGTTCTTCTTATCTCGTTTCGCTATTAAAGTCATTTTTGGTCTATGATCACATAGAACTATGTTCTACGGATAAGTCGAATCCTGCATGCTTAATGGTTTGTTAAATATCTACTTATCACGAAGCAAATAAGTTACGCTTCTTACGTTCCGCTGGTAGACCGTAAATGAAGCGAGAATTTTCATGTTTTAAATCAATTTGAACACGTTTTAGCTCAAAAAGCCCTTGTAGGTGCGATAACGCTGTTAGATTTAAATGGTTAATGATGTGAATGAATTCTACATAAAGGTCAACAGTGATATTGTGTGTTTGAATCTCACAGTAATTAACGGTATTGAAGGCTTCTTTCGGTATGCTTAGCTTTTGGCTCAATGCGGGTAGGAATTCAAAACACTAAGGTACTGGAAGCGAACTCTTTTTAAACGAGTTATAAAAGTTTTACAAACCGACTCTGTGTTTTTAAATGACTTAAAAAAGAATTACAAATCGAATGTGGTTTTTTAGTTTTTAACGGGTTTCTTATTTGAAAGCTAGAGCTTCTCATGCGGTCTCATAGTTTTTTTAAAGACTTCAGCTTGTTTCATAAGAATAATCAGTTATTACCTATTTATTCTTATGCTTGTTTGAAGTAAGTTAAAATGTTCGTCTAACAAAAATGTTGATTGATTCATTGAATTCATTTAGTGACCGGATCTAGTTACTGCTTTGAATTCGACCTAGAACTTTAATCGCTATGATCCGAATAAAAAATAATAACTCACAAACTTCTATGGGAGAGATAAAATATTTGGAAACAATGGTCCTATCCAAGGCTAGATCAACCACGATCGACATTTTAAGACAAATTAAATGACCTGCAATTATTGTTGCAAAACTTTGTGTGTTAATTTATTATTTGACTGGACCCAGTTTCTGCTTTGAATCCGACCTAAAATTATATACTTATCAAGAATCCGACCTTCAGCGAGAATCCGAAATAAACAATAGGTACCTACATCCTTTTTTACTTAAATTATGGTACATACAAATTAATACCATAAAAATTCTACGAAAGGTATAAAATTCAACCAGTATTCCTTTCCAAGGCTAGATTAACCACGATCGACATTATAAGACAAATTAAATGACCTGCGATTATCGTAACAAAGTGCTTTGTGTGGTAACAGAATGCTTTTAATCAAATGATTCGTGAATTATTATGACCATTGCGGAACTAGATTATTATGATTAAAATAGTTGCCTTACCTAACTAAAAGTAAGTAGATACCTACATAACCCAATGGCTATTATGTTAGGGTCTAGACAGACGGACTGCAATTCAACTGCAATCCGACTGCCAAATGGCAGTTCAGATGCAGTTGGAATGCAGTTGGATTGCAGTCTGAGTGCAGTTACAACTACTAACTGCACTCAGACTGCAATCCAACTGCACGCCAACTGCCCGTCGACGTGCAGTTTGATTGCAGTCGAGCCAACTGCATTCCAACTGCATCTGAACTGCCATTTGGCAGTCGGATTGCAGTTGAATTGCAGTCCGTCTGTCTAGACCCTTAGATTATCTATTTAGGAACTAGAAGCAATAGATGTCGATAAGTAGGTACCTAAGGTCTGTAATGAATCGACGCTGCGTAAACTAGCGTGTAGTTTACGTGCTATACTAAGTAGGTAGAAGTGATGGTGGTGTATTATAGACTAACCTATGTTCACATAAACAAACACTTTAATATTATGCATATTAAAAAATAATATTATACATAAAGAGGGATATCTAACTAGAGTCCTTTTCACGAAAGAAGTCCCCCAGACGCGGCGCTGTAGTAGTACCTACGACCGAATGAAGCCAGCAAGCATATGGCAATCTGTCAAATTTAGTTCCACCAGTTACCGTGGGACTTTTTTCATGAAATGGACTCTATTCATGTTGATTTAAACTATTAAAATAAATATATGTCTAAATGTTGGGTAGAACAGGCATAGTCGCCTCAATGAAGATACTTATTTATACCGAAGAACCAAAAATTGTGTAGGTGTGTGTTTTTTTTGTACCAAGTTTTTTGACAACTCATCCCTTTTTGGGGTATCAATCCGAACTTTACATTGTATGAATATATAATGCTGGAAAATTCGTAAAGCTTTGTCTAGCCCCAAGCTAAACAGAGCTGATTCTGAGCGTCTGGTCGATGCGATGCGTGACCCGAGAGCTGGTGAATATCTGGCTCAGGGCATCAGCATTGCTATACAGCGTGGTAATGCAGCCGATGACGCTTCTGACTGGTTGACATGGATCAATTGAGCTACCTTTAGACTGTTTGCAACCGTGTGCAGTTAGCTCAATGGTTTCAATTGTAAATACTAATTGTAAATTTTCTATTCCTTGCTTGCAATTTTCTTTGTTAAACAGAGCTTGTGTTCTGAGCTGATTTATATACTTAATTAACCAATTTGTTTTTTTATCATTTAGGTATTTAAAATTGAAACAGTTTGGCCAAAAGCACTTGCAATCGGCATGCTGTCTATTCTAGAGGTAGGTCAACTGATCCATATCATTATACCAGTTGGTAGCGTTCTCAAAACACTGAATGCATTGATATGATTTAAACACACTTATCATGTATATTTAGTCATCTGGTGACTAAAATACAAGCTCAGGATATTTTGAGACTAGATGATGGATTAGATGATGGATTCTCAATAACGGTATAAAATTTTATCTCTAAGTCGTATTTTCAGTCAATATGTCAGTGTTGCCAGCATAGTCCAGTCATTATATACATTTGGAAAAGAAAGTGAACCGAGAAAGCCAAATTTTTGATATTACGTGGGGGGTGGCTAGAAAAGCTTAAGTTCAAATTGTCGACCAAAATAACCTTGTGCAATTTCCGCCATCTTGAAAAAACCCTTAAATTCAGTTTTTTCATCATAACTCGGTTCCCCGTTGAGATACGAAAATTTTTATAGAATACTTTTTTGTAGCTTTTTTCACGATCTACAATTAAGGTCCTATACATTTTTCACGTATCGATCGTCGTTTTCGAGATATCGATCAAAAATATCGTAAATTTTTGGAGATTTTTTTTTATTTCGCTATTAACTTTTTAAGAAGATATCAAAAAATCGTAAAAATCGATCGTAAAAAAAGCTACAAAAAAGTATTCGATAAAAATTTTCGTATCTCAACGAGGAACCGAGTTATGATGAAAAAACTGAATTTAAGGGTTTTTTCAAGATGGCGGAAATTGCACAAGGTTATTTTGGTCGACAATTTGAACTTAAGCTTTTCTAGCCACCCCCCACGTAATATCAAAAATTTGGCTTTCTCGGTTCACTTTCTTTTTGAAGCCGATTTTTCCGACGTAATGACTGGACTAGCACAGGGTTAGAGGTTAAGAGGTAAATTCCGGTTTGGCACGTTGCCAACGAACACAGAACAGTATGTTTGCGGAAATTACTTGATAGGACAGATAACATGGTAGCTCGCTCATTAAGTTTTCTGCTTGATTTTAGTAGTTTACTGAAAATTTTAACTCAAAAACTCAAGAACGTACGAAAATTTTTTTTACACGTTACTTCTATACAGGACAGTCATTATAAATTTCAAAAAAAATCATATGGATATATTCTTCTGAATCGTAATAATAGAATCTTTGTAATTATTCAATATAAATTAATTGTTTAATATAACAACCTCTAGGCTCACTAGTATTTACAATTATAACAAACTCTTAAAAATCTATAATCTATAAATATCTATTTTAATTACCTATACCTTTAGATAGCTGTTTATATACACTATAAGGTCTAATAGCGGCTATGTAAAGCGAAGTTCTGTTCATACATCTAAAAGGTAAATTGGACGATTAACTTGTAGTTTTATAGTGCCACTTGCTTTTTGCTACGACTCTGCAGTTTCAGTGTCACAGTTTTATATGATCAGGTAGCTGCATTTGAAAACATTAGTCTAAAATATCAAATAAAATTTGACTACCTTCAAGAAGAATATCGCAACAAAAATCGAAATACAAGTCCGTCAAAAAAATTCTCATACCTCGATTGCGTATTATATTATAAATACGTTCCTGGTGTTTTCTCAACATCATTAAATATGCATTAAGATACACATGTAATGCGGAAATATTTCATTCAGAGAAAATTAGGAAAGCAGTTACTGCTATTTCTTAACGCGTTGTTAGTTACTACACTAAGGCTGCGTCTACGGTGGTAAGTGAAACCTGAGCGGATTTTTAAGATTTTAATGAAAATTTGAAAACAACATCCAAGTACAATAAAGTCCAAATTAATGACCAAAAAGGTATTCGTGTCTCATAGCCCAACTTTAAAAATCGCAATGAACTTTTGATAGGCTAAATTGTATCTTATAAAATATGCTAAAATTTGATACAATCTTAACAATTTATTTCCATTTTCAGGTAATAAGATTTTTAGCAGTGGGGCACGATTCTCTGCATGAATCCGGATTTACCCTTTTGCAAAAATCCATAAAACTTTGTAGCAAGAAAATTGAATTTAAAAAACTATAAAAACCTATCGAAGACCAGCGTTGTTTGATAGCTTACTTATCAACTATATCAAGTTGAGGCGGAGCCAATTATGTCACTTTTTACTTTACAGTCCGCTTTGCTCTCAGTTTGAGTAAGTTTATAAATTTTGTGTTCGTAACTAATAAAAAACAATAGAAAGTTCAAAAACATGTAGAACAGTAAAATAAAAGGTGCAATTATAATCTAAATCTAAATTTAGCTATCATTACAGTTTAGATTGAGGTCACAAGATCGTCCTGTGTTTCAGGCGTAATAAATAAATAATAAATATCTATTTCATAAATTGTCCATAAAAATGTCGAAATCTGCTTCCGCTCCCGCTTTTACTTTACACTAAAAACTCAGCATAAGTTTAATGTAGGTCGGGTGATCGCTGCATCTAGCAAAACAGCTGAGCTAACTTTGTTCCCAAAACTGCTGCTATTCCAAGCCAATTATAACTTTAGAGTTACTCGTAACTATAAAATGAGGATAGTTTATATCGAGTTGAGTTATTAAAAATTGTCTACTAAATCACTACATAGTATAAAACAAAGTCGCTTTTTCTGTCCTTATGTCCCACTATGTTGAAACAACAAAATATCCTATAAAATATCTGCAGATCGTACAAATTTTTGTTCCGAGGCAAGAATCGAACCAGCACTACTGTGGGCAGGTAGATTTTCACCTGCCGAGTAGTCAGTTGTTTGTTTAATTCTTTTACTAGGAATGAAGCAGTCTTAATAAAATTGATTGAGGCCAGCAATAGGTCAATTAAATGTCACCCACTGAAGGTATAAATAGAGAAAATAACTAGCTACCCATAAATTTAGTATTTTCTAAATGTCGGTGAAACTGAGTGTAAGCTTGAAGTCCAGGGGTCAAATTACAAGTCACGATATTCCTAACTTGCTGAACAAGTAAATGTTCATTATAGCTGAACAGACCACTTTGCTTGGTGGCGGAAAAGGCGTAGCGAAACTTATGATTGCCTAGCTAGACATGGGCTTTTGAATGGTTAATTGCCATTTTATCATAGCTATTTTCATCTTGAACTTGTTTGATTGTAATGACTATAATTATTGTGGTATTTATTTAGTTTTGTTTGTCGTAAATAATGTCAATCAATCCGAATAGGTATCTGTTTTTTAATATAATTTATTATTGTAAGTATAATAAACGTGTAAAAATTTTATTTAATTTTTAACTTCAATAATTTATTCAAAGAAAGCAATTTTCTCAATTATAGCCAAGACAAACAGTTGTCATGCTAAAACTATGAACCATGGGACACTGAAAGCGTTAACCGAGCTTTATGCTACAAAACTATGTCAACTTATACCAACTTGAGCGACATATTTTGCCTTAAACGTACACCAATTAAGTTGTACTAACTTAAGTATTTACAGCTTTGGTCACTAAACTATACCTACAAGTCAATTAGTACAAGACATAATATTCTGAGAACTGGCTTATAAGTTACTAGCTGCGATCCGCGGCTTTACCCACGGAGTGCAGCTTGTAAATTAATAATGAAAAAGCCTTATGTTTTATTCCAGGGCTAGAACTCCTCTATTTAGATTCTGATCCGTTCAGTATTTTTGGCTTGAAGTAGTAACAAAGACCCATCCATCCATCCAATCTTTCGCATTTTTAGTTCTAGTATCTGACGAAGGCTTTTCACGCTTTGTTGTATGTACTATGTACTATGGAAACCTTTAAAGACATTTTCTAGCCCATGGAAATTGAAATAAAACGGAATGGAATGCCTTTGTTTTATTACAAGGCTAGAACTATATAATCTTAATTTCAGATCCGTTCAGTTGGTTTTGCGTGATAAGCCGCTTACCCACTTAGCACACACTCGAGCGGCAGCATCGCGAGCCAAATGCCTCGGCTGGTGTGGTCGTGCCTCGGGCTGCCTCGGGCGCGCGTTTGCTCGGCTGAGCACGGCTCGGCCCCGAGCCATCTGTTGTCGGTAAACTTGACGCGCTCAAAGGTGCCTCGGTGAGCTCTGTGCGTTAGGTGGGGACGTCAGTGCGTTTGGCTCGCGCGCGAGTCACGAAGCATTCGTTGATATGGTCCATTTTAAATAGCTCGGTGGAACTGATGGCATAAGAATAAATAATAACTATTGTCTATTCTTATGCTGATGGCTCGGCTTGGCTCGCGAGCCCCGCCTTGATGTTTCCGGTAATCTACGAGCCGCTCGCCCGAATGTGGCTCGCGAGCCCATTCGACTGGTGGAGACGCAGCTACATTCATCCAAACTTTCGCATTTCTAATATTAGTGGGAAACTGGATGTAGGCGGTTCAGCCGGAAAACTGCATCAGCACCTTATTAACTACTGACGTTTCTACTTACACCTACAGAAGTTTATGCAATAGTGTCGCATTTGTCACAAAACTACAGCATAACACTTTTAATAGCATATGAGCGATCTGAATATGCATGACGTTACCAACAACGTCCATAACATGTAAGGTAAGCCGTGGGTAGGTAAATTTCATCTCCATGCATTGACTTATCCGAATGTAGGATAGAATATTTATTACTTAGAAATAATAATAAATAACGCTGGATAATTCACAAATCATCTTCTAGTCCTAGGTAAGCAGAAGTTGTATTATGGGTACTAGATAACTTATTTAATACTATCCTAATAATATTATAAACGTGAAAGTTTGTAAGTATGTATGGATGGATGTTTGTTACTCTTACACGCAAAAACTACTGAATGGATATGAATGAAATTTGACAAAGAGATAGATTATAGTCTGGAATAACACATAGGCTTTATTTTATCCAGGAATTCTCACGGGAACGGGAATTACGCGGTTGAAACCGCGAGGCACTGCCATTTAAATATATACTTATGTAGCAAAAAAAAGGCTTAAAATTCAAAGAAGACAGCCAGCCAGGTGTTGAACATAGATAGTTCAAAAAATGACCTAGACCATTTTTATCTTTTACCAATTTGAATAAACTTGTTTAATTACAATAAAGATGGCATTGACCGGTTTTCTCTTATTCTTACTATTACGAATACTAGATCCGTTTCAAAATCAGTTTTGATGTTATTCACACGTCTATAAATGTGTATAGATCAAAAGAAGTGATGTAGGTATGTTTGACCTTTGGCCTTTCGGAGAATTTGGACTTCTACTTTTTATCAACATTATTTTTATGACGAAGTACCTACCTTGTTTGACAGGAAATTTAAAAAGGTGTATTTCTTATGATCTTTTCCTTCAAATTACAGCTTTGATTTAAAACGCAACAATACAATAGCCTGGCCTAAGAAATCAGAGTGTTCTATTTATTTTTAAAACCTCTGGAGTTATTACTAATCCTGTCATGTGTGGTTATCATCATCATCATCATCGACCTATATTAGTCCACTTCTGGACATAGGCTTCCCCTAATGAGCGCCATAGCATCCTGTATTTAGCTTGCCGCATCCAGCATCTGCACATGTTTTACTGTAGCACGTTATTTACTTTTTCGTGAATTTTCGATAAACCCGATGAGATACTCTAGAAGCTTTTAAAATAAACGATGAACTTCATTAAAAGCTCTTTGACGGACGGAATTATCCCGGCCTCCATTTTCAATTTGCAATCCTATTTTAGGAATCGGTTTTTCGAGTTTCTCTGCCTAAAATATGATTGACCTATTATGACCACTTTATTGAATTGTCCATTTCATGGCCAAAAAATATTAACAAAGTATGTAAATAACAATTCAGGAATAAAAATAATAAAAAAAAACAAACTAACGCTAGAATATACATTGAGCTAACTTTAGTAGCAAATATTGTAGAGGTAGCTCAATCCCATATCAATACCAGTCAAGTATCTGGTGCAGCGCATCAGCTTTGCAACTCAGAATGCAGCCAGTGTCTTGGGGACGCGATGACTTTTTTAATTATTGATATAAATAGGTAAATAAATAATAAATATTTTCCGGACAGTCCATACAGAATCATCTAGCATCAAGCTAAGCAGAGCTTGTGTTATATGTTATATGGATCAGTTCAGCTTCCTCTCGTTCTTAGCTCGTAAGCCTTGAGTTATTTATTGAAATCTTTGGTGCAAATTGGCCTTACAATACTATATCTCCAAAAGCTTTTATTTATGTATTTATAACGCTACTAAATCTGTTTGGTATCCAACACCTACAACTTCAGCCGAGTTTATCAATCTAAATTTGGGCAGAAGCATTTAAATAAGTACTAAACTGATCTACATACATAATAGGTCAAAAGTAGGCGCTTACGTTGAGTCATATCTAGTCATCAGTCGTATAGAATACTCTGATATTCAAAGAGACACATCTGCATGATATTCCGACTAGCTAATGGCGCAAGATGTCACAGTATTTCATAATAGTAGTTTGTTCAACTCACGATTAGAAAGAGATGTTTTTGTTTTTATACACCTTCTTCACGATATTTTTAAAGTTTAAAAGTAACTTCACTTATATTTATGCAATTATAATAAACAATTCACACAGCATAATCTAAGCAAGCACCAAGCTAAGCAGATCTTATAAATAAAATGTTTGTTTTCATGACACTTCTTTTATATTACATATAATGAATGAAGACGAATTCAATGAAATACGTTTCATTAAGGATAACTCAAAAACTATTTTGGTCAAAATTTACTGGGACCACATTAGAAGTACTCGCTTTGAAATTAAAATAATCATCAAAATCGATTCACCTAGATAAAAGTTCTGACACAAAAAAAACAGTCAAACTAAATGATTTTTTACTTTTACTTTTTAATTTTACTAAAAACCTCCTCCCTTTTTCAAAACTGGTACCAATGCACTAGGTAACCTGATTTGAAAGAGGTAACACAGTTTTATAGCTTATTTTTTGTCTCTCAGTTCAAACTCGACTGGCATCTATTGATATGTTTTTTCATTCTTTTCTATGCAAAAACTTCCGTACGGTATGATACGTTTCTACAGGCAACAGCATTGTGCATTTCTTTGTCTTCTATTGTTTAAGTTTTAAAATATCTATAATATGAAGTATATTGTATTAAGTATATCAGTGATTTGGCACAAGCTCTGATTAGCTTGGGGCTAGATGATGCTTTGTAGATTATCCTGCAATATTTATTTATTTAATACCTACTATCTAAAATTTTTCAATATTATATATATTATAGTAATTATAAAAAGTAGCCTATGTTTATTCCAGGCCTAAAACCATGTCTATTCAATATTTCAGGCCGATTGATTCAGTAGTTTTGGCGTGAATAGGTCACAAAAACTTTTCTTCAACTTTTACGCGGGTAAAGCAGCTGGGTCTAGCTATAGCTAGTACGAAATAAAGTTTTGTTTGATTTTTTTTCCACTACCTACGCACTTCACGTACTAAAAAGAAGAAAATTCTAAATTCGGAAACTCTACTGGGTCGGCCATTTTACTCTATTGAGCGTATCAAAGATGTAAGGTAAAATTTTTCCTCTCGCAGCTCAGAAGTTAATCCTATACTTTATTTGAGGATTTTCTCAGTAATTACCATTTTTACATCGGAATGCAATCCGAGAACAATATGCTGAGATTGCAGTAACAATCGCGAGATATCGATCTACTCGCACGGTAGGCCTTTTATCTTGAAATATGTGGCGCGGCGGGCGAAGGTCCACACAGGTTCGATTCCTGCCTTGGGACAATGTTTGTTCGATCTACAATCATATGTTTTTCTATGTATTATACAAATATTTATCTATCTATGTAATGTATTGTATTAAGTATATCAGTCATCTAGTACCCATAACACGACCTCTACCTAGCTTGGGGCTACATGATGCTGTGTGGATTGTCCAGCATTTTTCATTAATATAGATTTCCATGCTCTTTTTTAATTTTGTTTGTTTATATCAATCTTTGTAGGTTTAGTAGATCCTGCAATTTAAAGCTTAGTGACAGAAATTATATAAATACAAACATCTGAAATCTCTAAGAAAATAACGTCATTATACCCTGATTTTTATTTGGTATTGTATTTCCAACAACTGCTTCGTTAAATGCAAATAATTTCCAGCGCGAACCAAGCTTATTTTGCCCTTGATTTAAAACCCTACATAATATATGATAGAATCATCGATGATATATCGATATATCTTCTATCAACATAGATATATCGATAAATACCAATCTGACCTTTTGTTGATATTTGGGACCTGACCACTGAATTTGAATGCCTGTGGTTCGTGGTCGACGTATTGATAACTGCGGTTTAGTTGGTAAAATGAGATTTGAGTTAATAATGACGGAGGTATATCTTTATTATATACCTACAATAAATATGATATATAACATAATAATTCGCTATAAAGCTACGGTCTTCCTACCTGAAAGAGAGCGAAAAGGCCACCATAAGGTTATGCTTATGTCTAGTAGAAGAATGTATTTACATTGTTAGTATTTTTGGTGAGGTAAAATCAAATGTTTACGTATTTTCTACAACCTAATTTCAACAACATATTATTATATGTTTTATAATTTGAGAAAAATAAATATCGTGATGGCTGATAGAATCACAAAACAAATTGATTTATTCAATTCAATTCAATTCAATTCAATCATTTATTCTCAAACAATAGTAGTATTGTGTCGGAAATTGTCTTAAAATTAGCAAATTAGGTCACATTGTTTTAATAAGTACTAAGACTAGTTTCTTAAATAATCTAACAATATTACTTAAATAAAATTGTTACTACAATAATAATAATGAGGTATACAGTCTACTTATTTAATATATAATTATAACCATAATTAAAATATAAATTGCACACAATGTCAGGTATAGAAATGTCAAATGTATAAGTATGTATTAAAATATTGAATATTATGTAAAAAGTCAAAAAATTAAAAATATGTATTTAGGTACCAAAAAAAAAAAAATTTGTTATCTACTATTAGTCATTTACTATCACAGATTTTATTTTTCAGGGTAAGATTTGTCAGCGCAGAAGTCCTCCACCGAATAGTAGCACTTCTTTAGCAAGAATTCCTTGAGTTTATTATTAAAATGGCCTGCATTATATATACTCTTAAAGGGTATAGGTAAACGATTGTACAGCTTTAGGGCTTGGTGCCTTACGCTGTGCTTTGCAATATTGAGCCTTGGTGTAAAAGCCTTTACCATGTCCCTTCTTCTAGTTGTTTCTCTAACTGCCCTTGCTTCCGGGGTTTCAAAATAATTCAAATGTTTTACTAGATGAGTTAGTAAGACTAAAATATATAGACAAGGCACAGTGAGTATGCGCAGATCAACAAAATTATTAATTAATAAAATTATTAATTATTAATTTATTTTATTGATAAATTGATACCAATTCCTTATCGATACTGACACCAAAACAAAATGGAAGCCAAACAAACGTATTTAATTCAAAATGAAACTCTACACCACTGTTTATATTTGAATCCACCCTTATTAACCTCTGCGGTTTTGTTTTCACTCTATTCAAGGCTCAAATTTTCCATTAAATTTCATTCAGCTTGATCCAGTTAAGTTTACAAATGATTTGTGAGTGCAAAGAAGTTCAAACTAAAACTTTCACTGAGCTTAGTACATGCGGCCACGAACATACTTAAAATTATACTCATTGAGGCATAAGAATAATTATTTATTCTTATGATTGAGGTATGTTGCTACTCTTGTTAAATAAACTTATAGGAGATTGGTGTCCTCATGAGGTTTAGTACGCATAGAACACACACACCAAACACAAAACCTGGCTGCTCCTGTTACCTGGATCACAAAATACACACACACAAAATTTTTTTTTTTTTTTTTTTACCAGATATAGATCAATCTTTATTAACAACGAAAATTACAAGCAAGGAATAGAAAAATTACAACTAGTATTTACAATTATATATACATATAACTTATCTAAAAACCGACCCATGCGATTCGGACTCGCGCACGAAGGGTTCCGTATCTATAAAATCGGCAAAAAAATTCATGTTTGTTGTATGGCCTTTTGTCTATAGGGCATTTTATTTGATTTGTTTTTAGTATTTGTTGTAACAGAAACGCATAATTTGTGATACTTTCAACTGCCTAGCTATCACGGGTTCTTGAGATACAGCCTGGTGACAGACAGACGGACAGACAGCGAAGTCTTAATTATTATTACGGTCCCGCTTTTACTCTTTGGGTACGGAAACCTATAAATTAACTCTTTATAATGTCCATCTAATCAGACGTTTACTTTAATACGGTTCCATCTTATTTTCACTCCACGCGGTTTTGACCAGATTTGCGATACCATACTTTGTAAAGCATCTGTCCCGTTCGCATCTAAAGTCATTTCTCGTCGTTTGCCAGTTATCTAGTATTCATAAGCTCTAGATAGCGGCTAGATGTTGCTGTGTGGATTGTCCAGCATTATTTATTGTTAACAAATCTTTACATGTTACGAGAGGTTCCCAAAAATATAGATAGAACAGGATAGAACTCGCTTTTTTAGCATGGTTTTTATACCAAATGGCTTAGAACTATCGAAAACCTAGACCAGGATAAATTGTTATTTCCCGAGTGACCGGTGAAAAACCACCTTAAGTGTAGGTACGCACTGCAAGTAGCATTATGAAAACGCATACTAATCTTATGACAATGATACGTGGAACTGCAGACAATAGACAGTTTTTATAACAGTACTTAAAGTACCTATTTACGTTTTTCCCGCACTCTGTCATTTTCTAAAGTACAGTCAACTTCCACGAGTTATAGACTTTGAATTTGACTAGGTAGGGACTTTGGTATTTAATTGTTTGGTATTAAATAATACCGCATCAAAATCCGTTGCGTAATTTTAAAGATTTAAGCATACAAAGGGACATAGGGACAGAGAAAGGAACTTTGTTGTAGACTATGTAGCGATGATGCGCAAAACTACACAAATGTTAAAAACAAAAGTTTGGATATTCATATTATGTCTTTCAAGTTTTTTGTCCCAAGGCGGGATTTGGATGATCGCCCGCAACCGCGAATATCTTTATGTTAAGACTAGTAGCGCCTCGCGGTTTCACCCGCGTAATTCCCGTTCCCGTGGGAATTCCGGGATAAAACATAGCCTTTGTTAATCCGATTGAGATTAGATAGATAGATAGAAGATAGAAAATTCTTTATTGCACACTTAAAGGTATTATACAAAACATAAACAATTTACAAAATGTGTAACAATAGGCGGTCTTATCGCTCAAGAGCGATCTCTACCAGACAACCGTGAGATTCAGATTGCGTAAAAGAGTAACAAACATCCATTCATCAATATTTACAAACTTTCGCGTTTATAAAATAAGTAGGATTTTATCGAAGCTAACTGTACAAATATCGAAGTAATGACTCTCTTACACTAAGTCTGTGGACACATAATAAATGACATTACTGTCATTATATGGGTGATTCTACGAAAACTCGTTTTTTGTCTGACTTCTGTGGCACATTTTTTTTTGTTGAAATTGCACATTATGATATTATATTCTAAATAAAGATTTAATTTTGAATTTTTTGGTAGTGAAGGGAACTTTATTGGCTTTATGGTTACGTTAGTTATTCAATTTTAAAAATATGGAGTCCACGGAAATCAGAATTTATATCACCAAAATCAAATATGGGTTGGTTTATCGATAAAAATATGTGTTTTCGGTAGTAAGTAGATTATTAAGCTAAGGACCAATTATTTGACGTTTGTAGTTTTAATCAGTTTTTACAAAAACACCTTTAAATCATTACTGTAAATACAAGTAACTTTTTACAAAAATCACACTAACAATGTTTATCTTTGTATTAAAAATATTATAATTATTAATTTTGTATTTATTATAAACTTTTATCCTAAAAAACATCATAAAAACTGTAAAAAAATATTATTGAGATGTTAATGAACCCGCAAAATCCACGGAAATCACACCACGGAAATCAAAAAAAATAACAAAATCTTAGAAATTTTCTTAATTTGCTGGTTTATTTTACATTGAAATATGCAGTCGAAATTAGGAACACAAAAGGCATGAATTATCATCATTAATAAAACAATAGGATTAGCATAAACAAATTTATAGTCAACATGGTAATCAGAATTTCTAGATACCAAGCCACGGAAAGTGATTACGTACTGAAATAACAGAGTGACGTGGAGACTTACACACTTGTTGTACACACCACTGATGGGGCGTGACTGATAGTTTCTCTCGATCTAACAACAATTTACGCAGATGTTAAAGTACAGCATTTATGAATGAATTAGTGCGCACCAGGGGAATCAGAGCTAAACGACGGACGCAAAGTTATCTCGTTGTAACTTGTCAACTAAAGCTTAGTTTTGCGTAGTAATAGCGTCAAATAAGCAAGTAACTATCTGGGTTATTGTGAACCTATGTAAATTAGTACTAGTGTTTTCAGGAAATGATATAAAAATTTATTAACACAGGAACATGAGGTCCGGACGCACCACGGAAGTCAGAATTTCCAAGGATTTTATTTATTTTTACTTATTTAAAATGAGATTATTAAAAAACTAAAAAAGGCCTTCCCTATTATCTTTGTCTAATCTACTATCATAAAAAAAATCAAAGGGCTAGGGATACTTTTTGTATGATTTTTCGAGCCGGACATGTTTTTTTCCACCCTGGGAGAATCACCCATATTGTCTGTGCCAAATCGCTGATTCTGTGACCGATTATTATTGGTCTAAGAACCTATATCAGTACCCATTACAGCCTATTCACCTCAATGAGGTTTAATGTTTGTAAAAGTTTAAATTATCTGTGAAATTCTGATTCGCTATTGTAAGCAATTGAGACAGTGTTCAAAACAGAATGTGTCACTCTGTAAGTATATGACTTCGATTTCACTTGGGGCCGGAATTAGAATTTTAGAACCAAAACAAAAAATTTACACTATAGATTGTTACAATAGGTTTTGAACCAGTCAAACAGTCTAGAGGAATTTCTACTGTCCAGTACGAACCAGTCGGAATCGTAATGAAAACGCTGGCTGCATTGCCATGCTGATCCAGATCCTTTTCTTATTAATATTATGAATACGAATGTTTTCTTAAATGTGAGGATGTTAGGATGGATGTTTGTTTCTCTTTTCACGCAAAAAATACTGAACGAATCTGGCTGAAATTTTAAATAGATTTAGTTCTAGCTCTGGAATATGCAATGTAATAATGTTGACAATAAAGAATCTGAATTTGAATAACACATAGGCTACTTTTTATCCCATAAATCCGTTACCATGGGATAGAAATAGCCTGGAAACATTTCCATAGAAACAAAAAAGTTGCCTATGTGTGTGTATTTGATATCCAACTAAATAAAAGTTAGTATAAACCGATCTTATGGACGACGTTTAATTAAAAAAATGGATAATATAACCAATTACTAGGTATACATTACAGAAGTCTGAACGGTATTGTATATATTGCAATATACACCATATATTTTGTTTACAAGAGAAAGAAAGCGAATTTTTGATATCCTACTAAATAAATTGGTTAAGTATACAACGATCTTATGGACGAAGTTTAATTTAAAAATAGATAATAGAATCAATTACTCTTCAATAAAGAAGTTTGAATTGTATTGTATTTATCTTAGTGTACATCGTATATTTTGTTTACAATAGAAAGAAAGCGAATTTTTGATATCCTACTAAATAAATTGGTTAAGTATACACCGATCTTATGGACAATGTTTAATTTAAAAATAGATAATAGAACCAATTATTCAATAAAGTATTTTGAATGGAATTGTACTTTACATTACTATACAATAAAGACGTTTGAATGGTATTGTATTGTATTTATCGTAGTGTACAGTACACCGTATATTTTGTTTGCGATACCTAAATAACATGGTAAGCGTTCCTAATGTATAAAATTACAGTGAATTGTAGTTAGAACAGTGTTTTGTGCAAAGTAGAGCATTCTGCATTGCGACATGGCCAAATCAGACTGTAAAATAGCAGTAAATGCAGCTAATTCTAGAAATGTATCTTTGGCATGAATGAATGAACACTTTTTTTTATTAGAAAGTACCTAAAATAAAATTAAAATCTTATTTTTAAATGAAAATTATACATAGTTAAGAAAAAGCTTTATCGGGGAGAGCAATTTCTCCATCTTCTTTTTACCTAGGAAAATTGATAAATTGCTCTCAAGGGAGGAGAGAAAAAGATATAGAAGAGAAAATAGGGTTGGTTATGCACCGATAGTACGATAGTAAATAATAGATATTGCATTTTTATTATTATAGAGGTAGATTAAATAGATAAACCCAAATACATCGTCAGTAAAAATTATGAATCTGGATTACGAACTTGCGTTAATAAGAGACAATGCAATACTATAATTCTATATTGCACACCAAAATATATATATATATATATTGACAGGACAGGAGAAAAAATAATTTAAATTTATACTGGGCGGCCTTATAGCTAATGAGCGATTTCTTCCAGGCAACCATTGGATAGAAATGTAGTGGAAGCGTAAATGAAGACTGTGCCGTTTATAGCAAGACAATTATTTTTGAAAGCACATCCTTAGGATATGATTTAATGGAGGCAAAAACACAGTTGGAACCTAATTAAAAATAACTGCGAACTATAAAACGTTTCTGAAGATATCACATATTACCAACTCTGCATTTACTCAGCAGGCTTATCCAGTATTAATTGCTGTTGTGATGGTTGTTTTGATTGTGCTTTAGATGATGCTGTGTGGACTGCCCGCGAATTATTTATTATTATTGTAGTATTCAACTAGAAGGGTGTACTAGGGGTACTATCATAGTTTTTTCAATCACCAACAATAAAATAATTGACTTACAGAACTTTACTATTTACGTCTTTATTAACAACGAAAAATACAATCAAGGAATAAAAAAATACAACTACTAACAAATACAACTAGTATGTGTATACAATTGAAACCATTGAGCCTCAACTGCAGACGGTTGCAAACAGTCTAAAGTTAGCTTAATTGATCCATGTCAATATCAGTCGGAAGCGTCCCCAAGACACTGGTTTGCTAAACCGTACTAAAAGCCAATAGAACTTACGCAATGCCACTTGTAATAGTCATAATCGATAGTTCCCACACAAGTAGCCTTGGTCTATTAACAATGAATCCATTTGTAGGTAAAACAATAGATCAAGGTGGATAGGACTGTAAAAGGGACCATTGTCCTTTCTATGGCGAAAAACAAATGTTAGTGTATTGCGGGAAACAGAAATTGTATGATTTTGTAATATCTATTTTACTGTAAAAACTCCATATCTTTCCCTTTTTAACTGCTTAACCAAGATCTTGATGGTATGGATCTACGATTTTATTTCTTTCAAAATTGATCTTTATTACGCCCATTTATCACGCATTTATTATTTTTTATTACGATCTTTGCAGCGAATGATAAGCCCACTTAGAAGTTTAGTATACAGGTTGATTACAAAAATGTTTTCGAAAGCTCGGTAATTTTTAACTTCTATCTCGCTTACATGTTCAAAAAAAGACTAGACTGAGGCAAATACGATATTCAGTTAAAATTGCCTCCATCGTGTTGCAAAACTTTTCTTAAACTAAAGAGAGAAAGAGAAAGAGTTTGAATGCAACAATGCTTCTAGTACCTAGTCTAGAAGCAAAATTCGTTCCTCTGTACCCTGTCGAGGCCAAATGCGGGTTAGGAAAATGACGAATAAGTTTTTCGTCATCGTTAACAAATGCAAAACCATACTATGGACTCAGACCTTAAAAAGCCGTCCAAATGCGACTATTTCAAATTTCCGTATTTGCAAATACTAATGACCTGCAAACTAGGATTCAATAACAAAGTACATTGTATCGAGAGGTCATTAGTAAGTATTACAACAGTTGCTGGCAAATCGAAGATTGCACGATTTTGTAAGTATTTCTAGAAATACTAACAATTTCACAATTCACAAACTATCTGTAAAGTGATGTGCTATCTCGTCTTTGTAATTAGAATGTTTGTGTGTTGAGATACAAATAATTCTAAAGAGAGTGTTGCAGAAAAGGTTTGCAACAGTGTAGACACTCATATGGTTGGAATGGTTAATGGTTGAAGCAAAGAGTTTTTATTACCTTTTGCCCGTTTGAACGGAAATTTAACACGGGTGGAATCACTCGCTTTCATTACATAGTTACGATGCCAAAACAAAACATTCAAAGGGCCAAAAAAGCGTATTTATTTACTTGTGCGTGAAAATATGAGTTTTTTCATACAAAAATCCTGTTTGTACTACACGCCATCACAGATTTTACACTAACCACGCCTTGTAACTACAGTAACATAAATCGTCATTCATATCGAAAGCAAACTTTTGACGCGAAACACAACTCAAAAATAATTTTTATTTTGCTCTCAGTCTTAAAAACTTAAAAAACAAACATCACTATCTTATCTAATCTTCAGAATTGAATACCTGAAAATCAAATTATGTGGCTTTCTCTGGTTTCAGAAGTTGGCAACACATGTTCAAATCTAGTGTTGATCTTAATTTGTAACCAACATGATTAATTAGTTAACTGAAACTTACGTAATCAATTAATTGAATTACTTGTAAAAGCAGAGATTGCTATCAAGGAAAACATTTCTAGAAATCAGTTTGGAATTTTGAATCTGATTTTGTTCCGAGTAGCTTTATTATTTTAGTAATCTACCGCAGTCACTATGAATAATGAGTTTTCACTACTAACCTAGTTGGTGTTAGATGAATACCCTTAATGGTGAGGTTATAAGTACTATTATGAGTACTCGTAGTAAACCCGCTTCCATTCATTATTAACTTATAATATTAAGTGTTTATAGTAAAAATAGCTGACCATTGCTTCTCCTGGGTAGAGATGTATTTTTGCGCGGAACCCAAAAAAACAAGTATTTGAAAAACCAGCTCAGTCGTTCTTGAGATATAATAGTGTATCTAACACGACTTTTTTTTATATATATTTATACATTTAGTCAGGAAGTTATTTAGTGTGTATTTTTTAATTATATATTTTTTCATTTCATTTCCTTGTCAATTCTTACTCCACTAAAAAGTAAAGTTTCGCGATACAACATAGAACCGATCGAAATTAAATTGTACTTACCTAAGTACCTATTTGACTTTACAAAATAAGAAAAACCACAAATAAATTAGCTCAATAGACTCAAAATTGAAAAGGATAAATTGACCCGCAGTAAGTCTAAATGGAAGAAGGGTTCAAATGGCTCTCAGTTTGAGTCCCTTCCATAAACCGAATTGAACCTAAACCTACCCTTCTATTATTCCCAACCCTCAATTTCTTGCGTTAAATACACTCATCCAATTTCCTACGGACTTCAAAGCCTCACACAATTATCATAGTAATTTCAAAAAGTAAGTGTATCGTAATTTATACCTCAGACGGTGAACGTAGGAAATGGAGCGGAAAGACGAAAGTGAGTCTCCATATTTCACTGTGTAGTATTAACTAGTGAAGACGTATAAAACCGGAAAATTAAGTAGGCTGTTTGGTAGAATAATTTATTGCAGTTTTATGGACTATGCTAATAAGTGGCATAATCGTGACATCAAAATGGAGGAAATGACTCAATGATTCTACTTTTTGTTGGGATGAGAAATTGCGCTACCGGTCTATGATAGATTTGATTTCAAGTCACGCCAAATTATTTAGCTGTGATAGTATCTAAGCAGGAATTTTGTTTGCCTTCGTTTTCTTGTAATTTTAATTTATAACATTAGTTATTTCATAATTTTGGCGAATGTCTCCTTGAAAGTGTAACAGTATAATTTTTTCCAAAAATATATGAATGGATTCTGTTTAAAGATTTTGTTTTTCAAAGAACTGCATAAACATTTTACTTATTTAGATGATAAACACAAAGTTTTCCTTACTTATATCTTATGTGAGTAAATAGGTATCTATAAAAAATATAATTTAGCACGAGTGTGCTTTCCTATTACGACTTAACGCGTGTAATTATTTATAGTAAAATCAAAAGAAATAAATCATCAGAAGAGAAAACAGTCCCGATGTCAAAAGTAGGAACCTTTTTGGTACTTTGTTCCTGCATGCAGGAATTATTCTGAAAATCTCACATAAAAATAAGACTCACCGAAAATAACAAAAACTCTCATCTTCATTATCACAGCTTGCAACACTGGCACAAAAGAAAAAAAGAATTCAAATTCAGAATTCGGAAAGTCTGAAATTTGAATGGCGTTCGGTCAGAGCCGCCGCCGAATCGCGTATGTTGTTGTCGGCGCAAACGCACGGGCGGGTAGTGGCGTACATTCACTTTCTATGCCGTAGTGGGGTTAGCCGGGATGACAGGGAAACAAGGGTTTGTTGACATTAATCTAGAGTAAGAAAATGCTAAATGTCAATCAGTGTGAATCGGGTTATGTATGTATGTCTCTATACGTACTTGTGTTTTCTATAGAAAAGACATCAACGCGCTCGGCCAAAATCATCATCAGCGTATTATTAGAAAAAAAAATAGTCTGTGTGAATGAATACTTGCATTTATTTGACGACCGATGTTGCGCATTTCGGGTTCAGTTCCCGCCTAAGGACAAATGTTTGTACGATCTGCAAATATTTGTTCTGGGGTTCTGGGTGTTTTGTTTTCTATGTAGGTAAAATAAAAAATCTTTGTAATGTATTTTATTAAGTATGTCTGTGAAATACTGCTGGCAGATGCTGGATGCGGCAAGCTGAAGAAAGAGCGCTATGGCGCTCATTAGTGAAGGCCTATGTCCAGCAGTGGACTAATATAGGTTGTTGGTGATGATGAAGTACCTATATCAGTCACTTAGTACCCATAACACAAGCTCTGCTTAGCTTGGTGCTTGATGATGCTGTGGGGATTGTCTAATGTAACTTTTCTAGCCTAAAAACAAGATTTATTCGTTGTTCTGTTTTAAAGTTTTCAATTAGTTATTCAAAGTAGGTTATCATAAACAGCCTAAGGATATGTATGCCATCTTTTTACATAATTCAATGTGAACAACAATCCTCGATTAGTCTTGGATGATTAACGAACATAAATCAAAAGTGATTTGCATTTTGAAACATCAAGCAATTACCCAACTTCGATTAGATTCCGAGTAATTAGATAGTCAATTGACAGGAAACTGTTGCACATCCTTGATGGAACGTATGGAGGTTTTGAAATGTTCCTTTTGACATTTCTGATTTGCCAGAGATAGACCACACATGTGACATGGTGTGATATGAAAAGACATTTTCAAAGCTTATTCGTGACATACGATATTATATTATATTAGGTACTTGCAATATAAGTTTTCACATACATTTACAATAACGGGTATGTATGCAGACAGCGTTTTGGGAACGCTTCCGACTGTTATTGATATGGATCAGTTGAACTACCTCTATACTGTTCTAGTCTAGAGGCAGACTCTAGACTGGAAACGTTTACAGTTAGCTTAGTTATTTTAATTGTCTATATTCCTATTTTTTTAATTCCTAACTGTAATTTTCAATGGAATGTAAGTATTATAATTAACTTAAAAAATGTGGATTGTCCTTCATTATTTATTTATTTATTGTGGGCATGTCACGAGTGTCAAAAACTTTACTAAAGAATACAAAATAAAGAAAACTATTGTCTGGTAGAATGGTCAACTAGTTCTTTCTGTTGCCGAATTGATAGTGACAGTTGATCATTGATTACCTAATAACATGATCTGTTTATTGGCTTATAACTAAAACCCTACGACGACGTTCCGTAGGTATATAAAAAACCGGCCTAAAAAAGTTGGACTCGCGCTCTATGAGTTTCGTAACATAAGCTATAAAAAACTGCAAACAATCATGTCTGCTGTATGGGAGCTTATACAATAAAAACAAAAATAGCGTCTACAAGAAAAACTAAACAAAATAAAAAATATAAATATATATTTATATTTTTTTATTTTGTTTAGTTTTTCTTGTTTGAAGTAACGGTAACACAAATGCATCATCTGTGAAAATTCGAACCGTCTAACTATCAGGGTTCATGAGATAAAGACTGGTGACAGAGCGATACATGTACAGCAGAGTCTTATTTAATAGGAACCCGTTTTACCCTTTGGATACGGAACTCTAAAAACCAGCTGTCAGTGTTCTTTGTAATGTAAGTAGCTAAAATTGGCTTTTCAGCAAAATGCCTACCGAACTTAGTTCGCACGCAGAAAGTGACTTTCCATTGACCTTGGCTCGAGAGAAGCGTCACCACATTCTCCTATTGACCTTGCATTTAGTTCGCGAATCTTGCATGTGCATTTTGAAATTGGAACTGCATAATACAGCGACTACGTTTTGAATTTAGTGCGCCATTTTGGATTATTTTGACAACGTGTTCAAATTTGGAATTATATAATGTATGTTTTTCGAAATGGATGCCCATAGAATACTATGAATTTATAATTTAATCGGCTCAAAATCAATGTAACCTTTTTTGAATATGAGACACGTATTGTTCGGATTCGAAAACCTTTCTAAATTTAAATTTAAAGCAAATACCACGTAGAATGAGATGGCGGCCTTGAGAACTTTTGGGTCTCTAGGCCTTTACTCCGGAATTAATCAAAACTAATCGGAAATTATAATTTCCGGGCAGTTTTCAGCTCTACAAAGAACTTTTGTTACTTAGTTTTAATTAATCATAGTGCGTAAGCTCTCGTACTATGAGTAATACACTCGAGAGCAATGAATCCGGGTCACTCAAAGAATCCAAAAAATCTCGGAAAGTAAGAATGCTAGGTTAATGCAATAAATTGTATTTAATAGACAATTTAATACTCCTTAAATGAAAGTTAAAAAAATATGAGTCACCATACATTTTATTTACACAAAATTACATAAAGAAAAAAAACTGCTGATCACTCCTTAAAACAAAAATAGGAAACATGAAATTTTTGAACATTATGACGATTTTCTTGAATTTCAATACTTCGTATTACCTCCTCGTGCTTCCATTACTGCGTTTACGCAGTTTGGCATGCTGTACACCAAGTTCCTTATACGATTTTGGGGAATATTCTCCCATTCCTCTGTGAGAGCAATTTTGAGCTCAGGAAGCGTGATTGGGGGAGGGTTTCGTTGTTTTACGCATCTCCCTAGCTCGTCCCAAGCATGCTCGATCGGGTTGATATCCGGGCTGCGCGCTGGCCACTCCATACAAGTAATGTTCATCTCTTGAAGGTAGTCATTCACAATCCTACCTGTATGAGGTCGGGCATTGTCATGCATAAATATAGCATCCACACCCAAATTGACCATAAATGGACCAACGTGTTCGTTGAGGATTTTTTCCACATATCTTACGCTAGTTAAAGAGCCGTTTTCTATGATCACCAGCTCTGTGCGACTTTCAGAGGAAATTGCGGCCCACACAAGTACAGACCCACCACCGTAGGCTACTTTTTCTTCGATGCATGCTTGCTTGAATCTTTCCCCTGGTCTTCTATACACTCTGTGTCTTCCATCGTGCTTGTAGAGCATAAATTTTGATTCGTCGGAGAACATAACTTTCGACCAATCTTCAATACTCCAATTTACGTGGTTCTGGGCATATCTTAGTCTTGAAATACGATGGCCACGCTCCAGTTTAGGGCCGTTTGCAGGTCTAAGGGGTTTTAAGTTAGATTCAGCAAGCCGACGTCTTACTGTCCATGCACATGGGTTACTTCCTCCGAGGCGTCGAAACTGATTTGTGAGTTCAGTTCCTGTGAGAAAGCGATTTCGAAGCATGGTGTTCACCAAGTATCGGTCTTCTCGTGCTGTGGTACACCTAGTTCTGCCCGTTCCTGGTCTGCGTAGGTTAGAACCAGTTTCTTCGTAACGTCGGAGAACTCTTTGTACTGTTGACAGCGACACACCGACAGTCCTGGCTGTATCGCGCTGACTCCGGCCGGTTTCCACCAATGTATGTATTCTGGTGCATTCTTCAAGTGTAAGCGACATGATTTCAGCTTGAATAATGAATATTGAGCACTATCAACCTGGTTTATGTACCAACATAAATGACAAATTACAAACAAAAGCAAAAATAAATCCTGTAATTTCGTAGTTCCATCTTCGACAGTGTTCCCTTTTCAAATTTGATTTTTTTATGATATAACTTTACAATAACTAAGAAGTTTTAATACTTTCATTTAAGGAGTATTAAATTGTCTATTAAATACAATTTATTGCATTAACCTAGCATTCTTACTTTCCGAGATTTTTTGGATTCTTTGAGTGACCCGGATTCATTGCTCTCGAGTGTATTTTAAAAAATATTGTATGTATTATATTCATATACCTATTGCCAAAAACTTAAAACAAATACTTTCAGATATCTACATTTAATTTTTAGTAAAAAAACATCCATATGAATACTTAAATAATTAAAATAAACAGCATAATATTATTATGAAGGAATAGTAGTATAATTACGAATAATGTAGGTATTACGTTTGTTTGGAGAAATAACATTCGCCGGCGCGGCGCCTTAAACTATACAATATCTAGACAGATAACCCAGTTTCAAATACTTAACACTAATTGTTTCTTTAAGCCTTCATTGCAAGGCTGCGATTGTCATTAAGATCTCTATTATTTGGCTGATTAATTATTTTAAACCTTCAATTTTTTTCTCACAATTTATATTTCGTAACATCTGATAACAAAACTATACACTGATAAATAAATTACTATTACTGTAAAATACAAAACAGAAAAAATAAGAATGAAAGTTTTAGGAATTATTTTATTTTTTACACTATTCATTCATATGTAGGTAATACCTAAGATATGAATAATACATATTATATGTAAATAAATTTTATATAATATTTACCTTAGATTACTCAAAGCTGTTGCGATAGGCTCTTCAACCGTCTTAAAAAAAGGAGGAGGCTCTCAGTTCTACAGTATTTTTATGTGTCATCATAACTTTTTCCTAGATGAACGGTTTTTGATGAAGCTGGTGCTTTTTGTGTGGTCATATAAATTAAGATCTGATGAGTAGCTTTTAAATTAACCTTAATAACATTATTAAGGTTAATTTAAAAGCTACTATATGTCAGTAAGTGAGTTATTAGTTTCTGGTAAAAAATAGTACATTGTTACCCAAGGGTTGAAAGTAACCTATTTAGTCCCGAGACGTTGTAATAGTTCGAGGGACTAAATAAGTTACTATAATTTCACCCGAGGTAAACACTGTGCTTTTCATTAGGTACGAATACAAGGAAATATAAATAAAATCATGAGAAAAGAAATAAATCGAATTGCCGCTCATTTCTTTTTTCTATATACAGGGTGTCCCATAATGAGTGGATAACCTAAAAGGTGCTTATGCGCCAAGTCAAGGCCAATCAGAAACATTTTTTATTTTTATTCTAACTTGACCCGTTCGGAAAATATATAATATTTTGTAAATTTGGAAAAATTTGTACCTTTGTTCACATTTTTAGACTTTGTGCCTGCAATTTTAATAATTTTTTAATTTTTATTTTTGGAATATCTTAAAGAAAAACAGTTTTTTTGAACACCGTAAAAAATATTTTGGTAACTAGGACCAGAAATTTTCAAGGCAGGTTTAAAGTAGAAAATTTTAATTTTTCATATTTTTATGGAAAGTTTGAGCTGCTGTGGTTAAAAAAAAAGATAAGGAAACCTAAGAAGCCAGGTAATTTAAAAACATGTCCATTTCAAGAACATCCTAAAATGATAATAAACGTTGAAATTTTGAAAGGTAAAAAACTGAGATATTGCTACTTTTGTGCCAAAAGGGGCCAAAGCTACTAAAAATAGTATTGAACCAACACATCAATAAAATATCTTTTTCGCCTTACTCGTTCTAAAATTATTACTTTGCTTCTTAAAAATAGTGAGGGAAATCTATTTTTGCTGATTCATGCTGGAAATAGGAAATATTTTGATAAATAATAAACAATAATCTAGCCGAAAGTAAAGAGAGTTTGTGTTATGAGTAAGAATTTGGTATTATGAATTTGGAAAGAAGATTCAAACTACAGAATGACGGGTGTCCAGTACACTAAGCCGTTCAGAAACGGCGTTATTTAGCGTATCCAAACAGATGGTTTACGCGTGGTGGCGCTTCCCAGTGGCCAGCGCGGTGGCTGGACTTGAACCCATTGGATTTCTTTTCTGGGGCAACTTGATGGAACTGGTGTACAAAAAACCTATTCCCTAAATGCTATAACTTAATTTAATTTATTATAACTTAATATAAATTCGACGTCGAGTCTAAAACGATGCGGAAAAAATTAACCAATATTAGTCCACAGCTGGACATAAGTCTCCCCTAATGAGCGCCATAGCGCCCTGTCTTCAGCTTGACGTATCCAGCATCTGCCAGCAGGCTTTCGCTGATCGTCATCCTACCTGGTCGGAGGTCGTTCTACACTACGTTTGCCAAGTCGCGGTCTCCACTGAAGAACACGTTTACCCAACGGTTGTCGGTTCTTCATGAGATATAGCCGGCCCACTGCCACTTCAGCCTTCTAATTCTTTGAGCTATGTCGATAACTTTGGTTCTCTGTCGGATGTATTCATTACGAGTTCTATCCTTCAGAGAAACTCCGAGCACAGCTCTTTCCATAGCTCGCTGAGCGACTTTGAACTGGTGGAGCAGCCCTACCGTGAGTGTCCACGTCTCAGCTCCGTAGGTTCACAGGGGTAGGACGCACTGATCTTGCATACACTGATACAGCAATGTTTGAAAACTTTCGTTTTCAAACATTGCTGTATGGATGATGAGATTTCACACACTGTTTTTAAGTAGCAAAGTAACCGTTTTAGAACGAGTAAGGCGAAAAAGATATTTTATTGATGTGTTGGTTCAATATTATTTTTAGTAGCTTTGGCCCCTTTTGGCACAAAAGTAGCAATATCTCAGTTTTTTACCCAACAAAATTTCAACGTTTATTATCATTTTAGGATGCTCTTGAAATGGACATGTTTTTAAATTACCTTGCATCTTAGGTTTCCTTATCTTTTTTTTAACCACAGCAGCTCAAACTTTGCATAAAAATATGAAAAATTAAAATTTTCTACTTTAAACCTGCCTTGAAAATTACTGGTCCTAGTTACCAAAATATTTCTTACGGTGTTCAAAAAAACTGTTTTTTTTTATTATATTCCAAAAATAAAAATTAAAAAATTATTTAAATTGTAGGCACAAAGTTCAAAAATGTGAACAAAGGTACAAATTTTTCCAAATTTACAAAATATTAAATATTTTCCGAACGGGTCAAGTTAGAATAAAAATAAAAAATGTTTCTGATTGGCCTTGACTTAGCGCATAAGCACCTTTCAGGTTATCCACTCATTATGGGACACCCTGTATATTAGTCCATCTAGGATAGGCGAAAGCCATACTGCCTTGTCTTTCGTATTTTTTGTCTTCAGGAATTGCCGCTAACCCGAATTTTTTTTTACTTTCGTCATTTATTTTTCTCATTGTGCCATTATCATGGTTCAATAGTAATGTCATACTGTCAGTTGAAAACGATTCTCCCTAAGGCCGAAAAGTATCACCTTCAACCCGCTCTTCAGGCAACTTCAGACCTACTTTATTTTTCTTCTAGGAAAGGTTTTTCAAACAAAATAACTGAGAACCAAAATAACTTACGACATTTTTAATGAAATTCGAATTTGGTTTTTAAAAGTCAAAATTTTTATTGTATAACACAAAAATTACGAAACTCAAAATTCTTTCGAAATGGAAAACTAGATCAATAAGTTTACGAAATTAAAAGCTGGTAATATAAACACTTTAAATTTTTATTTGATTTTTTTAAGTAAATGGGTTTTGACTGTTTAAGATAAGTTCCTGTGTTATATAATCAAAATTTTTGGACACATTTACACAGAAAACAGATTGGAACTAATTTTACCATTCAAGTTTTTCTAAGGCACGTTTACCGCATACTTATCACCAAATCTGCATTGATTCCTTTATTTCTTCTGACATTTTCATTACTTAGTATATTTTTCAAAGTTATTTCAGTTTTTCGGTCAGGCTTAGAATGCCTCGAAAAAGTCATTACTACAATAAAACGAGACGCCTACCTTTTCAAAATACTCGTAATTATGGGATGAAGACCTGATTAAATAGCAATTTTCGTTGGCATATCCAGTAAAAGTAAAAAAAACTATCGTATCATCATAGTCATACTAGCCATAACTACTGGCCATAGATTAGAAGGATCTACATAACAGGCACTTTTGAGCCGCGTCCATCCATAGACTGCATTGGAGTTGTTTGCGCAGTAACACACTGATGGCTTCCATGCGTAAAAAAACTGCTTCCCTGATGCACAAGGTGCGGGACAGTTGAAACAACATCTTATGGCGGAATCCCATTTTACTATGGAAATCTCTTTCTCAGAGAGTGATCAATGAAGGAAGCTTTATTGATTATTCTTGACTCATCTTACCACAGTGCCTATTTTATTGTGTATGTGAAAAGCTGCTTGCTATGTGTTTTTTTGTTTTTATTATTATTGACTGCTAAAATATCGAGACATTGACACTTAGATACGTTACAATCACAATAAATCTAAATATTGTTAAAATTTCTTAGTTATAATAAAACAGGTAAACAGGTAAGTTTACTGTATTGTTTGTGACTGTGATAACTGAATTTAAATATTGATTTTATTGTGATTATCAATATTATCGTTTTTTGTATAAGATGAACTTCTCATTCATTATTTATTTATTCTATCAATGAGGGCTTTGGAGTGATGACCACATTGAACTTATTGACCTCCTTACCTAAAGGTTTGTCATGGTAACCTACGCCGTTCGACCCACAGACGAATATTAGGGTCGCATGGCGTAGGTTTCATTAGGTATAGACGAAACACACATAATATGCATACAATTAGATGATTGTGTTTTTATTTAAAAGGTCTTTTCCCATATTATTATACTAGCTGGCACCCGCGAATTCGTCTGCGCAGGATTAGTATTTCGAGTATTCTTGCGGTTTCATGTTTTAGTTTTATCATAAGTTTTTACTTTGTGATTGTACATACCTACTTACTTATTAGACACTTAACATCTAGATTTAAGATTAATATAATAATAAGATTGCAGTGCCCTTGCAGGGTTCATGTTGAACCTGTATTATTTTAAGATCCAGGTATGCAATAAAATATTGAGTATTGAGTGAGTACTCCAGCTCCAGCCAGAGTGTCAACTATTTCTGTACCAAATTTCATCCACATTCGTTAAGTAGTTTTGCGTGAAAGAGTAACAAACATCCAACTATCCATCCATACTTACAAACTTTCGCGTTGATAATATTAGTACGATATATCACGCACGTGCCTATTTGCTCCAACTCCTCAAGGGACTGCAGCGCATCAGCAGTCTCCAATTGGTCGTACGCAGAGAAACCTTAACATGCTTTTGAACCAGAATCCTCAGCTCGATGTTTTCGGGTGTGGCTATGATTCGAAATGGAAGGTGGTTGAGAGCGCATTTCTCTATTTTAATGAAACATTGATGACACATAGCACTATCATAGTTCCTATTATTTTAGTTGCTAACTGTCAACAAAGTTCCTACGTTTATTGTTATTTTTATCTTCTTTTCAATTTTATTCTGTTTTATTATATTGTCAGAAATATTTCTTCAGACATTTTTTTTTTTTGTTTTTTTTTGATATTTTATATATAACATTAGGTACAAATTATAATAGGTACCTAATCTAATGCGTTATTTTTACACATTATGATTGATAAAGTGAAATTGATCATTTTACTTGTACATAAATATTAAAGTGTTTTCACAGTCTTCGCCTAAAAGAAGATGAAAATATGTACATGTACTAGGTAAATTACCCTAGATAGATATATTACCTACATCATTCGACCAATGTGGCGTGACGGGCGACCCTACCGATTTTATTGATTTAGAGCAAAAACATCATTAACTATGTACAATAATATGAAATAGATGCAAATAAATGTAGTTATATGAATCGATATTCTTTGGCTCCTAATATTGGCAAGACATTTTTTTTATTATTTTGTTACAGCGACATCTAACTATTCCAAGCAAAACCTTTTCGTTTCTAGTTCTACCTCCTCGTAAGTTGAATGTCGGTTCGGCGAAAGGCTCACATCAAACCATTTTCTCTCGCTTTTACTGACACTAGGTACCTCTACATATACTTCACATATACGAGACTAGATGGCGCTTTATAATATTTCTACCTATTCGAGAAAGCAGTCTTTGTATATTTGTTCAAAAGAGTTTGTCAAACAAAACAATAATATTCTGTTTTTTCAAAGATGTATTATAGTAACGTAGTAATTGATCTTAGTGTTTTTTATACTAAAGGAATAGAGAAAAAAGTAATTTATAATTTGTTGCGGCAACATTTACGTCATGATTTTTTTCTCATGCTCTAAAATAATTCACCTATTACCTATACAAAAAAAACAGCTAAATAGGGATGAAGTTTCCCCGTTTGTGTGATAGGATGCTACAGATAGACACTTTATTACCAAATAGACAAATCAAACTCTTGACAGTGCCTAATATATTGCGTTTATTCAAATATAAAATATAAGTTCACTTATATAAATAATATAGGTGAACGATGATAATGATTATAAATATAACAAATAAAATAAATCCGGTTATTTCAGGCACATTTCTATAAGGTGGGCTGTGTGAATTGCCCAACATTATTACTTTTATTCCGCTCTAAAATGCAAAAAAAAACTAATATAATTTCGAAGCCGCGAGACCCAACTATAGTTATGTTTATTTTAAGTACAAAATGTAGGGCCTTAAAATAATCAATAGTTTTGTTTGTTTCTAAAAGTTCTTTATTTAACAAAGTTTTACATGCATTAGCAAGTAAACACTATTCTAAACGTAAAGATAACTAAGTTTAATAATTATTAAAAAATAACACTTTAAAGTTTTTTGATAAGACTAAGATATATTTATAATAGGTAACTATCACCTTACAAACCGTTTGATAAAAATTATACAAAATTTCATTTAAAACTTACATAAAATATTACTAAATTCTCACTTTAGGTATATATAGCGCGCGAATGTTTTCTTAGAAAAAGAACTATAAAAAGTAAAAATTATAAAGAGTAAAAAAAGTCAAATTATTCTTCTTAATGAAATAAAATAAACCATAGATTAAGGAACGCGTGCAGTATTTATATTTACTTTACAAGTAACTAGTACAAATTACAAGTATATAGTAAGTAGGTATACGTAATTGCTAGTTTGAAGAAAAAAAATGGAAATGGAATGAAAAACATCATTTTATAACTGTCAAACTATTTAATGACTAGTTCTACTCTACATATTCAAAGATTAGTTAGTTTAAGTAATGTATTTAATATATAACTACAGAATTATATTTCAACTATCTGTATGAAAAACACATTTAAATAAACATCTGTTTATTGAGTTTCTCTGTATATACAAAAATAATGGCAAAACATGATATTTCTAGATATTTGACAAATAAGGATTTTTCAATTTATTTGTTTTTAGTTAACTTGGTGTGTGACGTTTCTTAAAATGCAAATGTTAACAAAATACAGCAATACAAAATATTGATACGATAGTTTGCTTTCTAATGGGTTAATAATACCAAGTTAGTAACAACGAAAATTACAATCAAGGAATAGAAAAACTAATCTAGTACATACAATTAATACCATTGAGCTAATTGCATACGGTTGCAAACAGTCTAAAGGTGACTCAATTGATCCATATCAATACCAGTCGGAAGCGTCCCCGAGTTAGTAGAAGACCCGAGAGCTGGTGAATATCTGGCTCAGCGCATCAGCATTGCCATACAGCGTGGTAATGTAGCCAGTGTCTTGGGGACGCTTCCGACTGGTATTGACATGGATCAATTGAGCTACCTTTAGACTGTTTGCAACCGTCTGCAGTTAGCTCAATGGTTTCAATTGTAAATACTAGTTGTAATTTTTCTATTCCCTTGCTTGTAATTTTCGTTGTTAATAAATTTTGTAAAAAAGTTAGTAGAAACAATTGATTATTTCGAATCATGATAAAAGAACTACAAAACGAGTAAAATCACGTGGCAATCAAATGGAAGAATTCACGATGGAAGAGCAAATTCAGCTACTTAAATTAAATTGGTTGACAAAAATAGCCTCAAAAAATACAACACATTTAATACCGACTTAAATACAAAGAATATTATCTAAAAATCTTAAAAAATTCAACGAAAATATTTTTAGGAGTGTTGCAATGGTTCATAGAAATATTTTACACAAAAAGACTGTTCTTTTTTGGGTGTCACATTAGAACGTTTTTCTAGGTGAATCGATTTTGATAATTCTTTCTTCTGATGCTTTTAACATGATCCCATATTAATTTGATTTATTTATTTGACCAGTAGTTTTTGGGGTATCCCTAATAATGCATATCTCATCGACTTCGACAAATTGATATTTTCATTTATGTAAACTCGAAAGCGGGTTATACTTTATAAAACACGTCAAATTATTATAAATTAACTTATCATTTTAGAAAATAAAAATTACTTCTCGAAATCATCATCATCATCATCATCATCAACCTATATTAGTCCACTGCTGGACATAGGCCTCCCCCAATGAGCGCCATTCTCTTCTCGAAATACCTATTAAAAATTACTTTTGGTAGGTAAGTAATAGTAGGTATTTAGTACTAACCAAAGTAGAGGCGTATTAACGCCTCTACTTCTACACAGTTAAAAATACAACAGAACTTATCTCTATGGTAACTTAATTAAATCACTTTTAGCTTGATGTGGTTTATTTGTCTTATAATTAACTTAAATATTAAACACATGCTCATGAAAAAATGTAAACTCATGAAAAGATTTAAGTGAACATAAATGAGCACTTTATTTGCTTTTGTTTTTATTATTTACATGTCGTATGTATTTTATGACTTGTCCAAGTGTCCTGCCTGTAAGGTCTAAAGGAGATAAAGAACTTTTTTGAATTTTGAAAAAACTAGTTTTCTACCTTAGTATCAATTTTACAATACTCTACTTATAGTTACATCATCCTAAAAACTATATTAATTTTTTTACTTTACTCCTTCACAAAACCATTAATTTATAACCATAAAAATACAGAACACCATTTGGGGTAACTCATTGCGTATTTAACTATCTATTTTTAATAATAAAATTAAAAGATACGATATTTTTTGACATAGGTAATTAACTAAGTATTTCTTTTAGTTTTTATCAGGATATGGGTTATAAAAGACAAGGTAAGAGATAAATACCCGACAGATAATCATAATAACACTTTTTTTTTAAAGGAGGAGGAACTTAATTCGACTTTATTTTTGTTAGGTGTCATAACTTTTTTCTAGATGAACTTTTGGAGGTTTTGGATGGTTAAATTTTTACAAGTAGACTACAACTTAGCGAACGTAGTGTAGGACGCCGTCTGGCTAGGACACCCCGTATCCCGATGGGATATAAATAATGGGAATACGCCGAAAATAATAATTACTATGACTGATTTAACACAAGGATATTTTTCTTGTCAGTTTGTAGAGACACAACCACTGTCTGTTGCAGAAGTGTTCTGTTTGCAGACTATGACTCAGCAAATAAAAACAATAGTGTAGGACACCTTATGAACAGGAACGATAACGATCAGCGACAGACCGAGGAAGTTAGGGGATGCAGCAAGCTGAAGACAGGGCCGTCATTTCTGGAGCCCTACGTCAAGACTGCTGGCAGATGCTAGATGCGGCAAGCTGAAGTCAGGGCGCTATGGGGCTCATTTGGAGCGGCTTATATCCAGCAGTGGACTTATATAGGCTGATGATGATAATGGTGTCCAGCTAAAGACTAATAGGTAGGATCTGATGATGATCTATCCTTTTGTACAACTTCGTGAATTTTAACCTTATGAAATCTAATAGTGTCAGAAGAACATTTCTTAGACATTTTCATTTCTTTCTATCATTAGGCTATCTACTAGTCTAATAACTGCTGGTCGCAGAATGAAACATTTCTTTTTTTCTATCATCAGGTTATCTACTGTCCTAGTAATGTCTGGTCACAGAATGAAACTTTTTTTTTTCTATCATCAGGTTAACTACTAGTCTAGAATCATTTCTTTTCTTTCTATCATCAGGCTGTCTACTATCCTAGTAATGTCTGGTCACAGCTTCTTCTCTTGCCGAGCTGGTGGCAGAGGTGGGGGGATCCGACGATGTCCCCCAGGAACACGCTGAGGAGGTAGAACTCCTTGGCTTGGTCTGCTGAACGCTTGTACTCCCTGGAAGGAAAGAAGAAGGATTTTGATAAATAAATAATATACGACAATCCACACAGCATCATCTAGCCCCAAGCTAAGCATAGCTTGTGTTGTGGGTACTAGATGACTGATATACTCAATAATATGTACCTATTCAAAATTTCCTTTCAGTAGTTTTTGCTTGAATGAGTAAACAACATCCATACATATATTGTACAAATTTTCTCGCTTATAATACACAGGATTAGGAACCCAAAATAACTAATCAAAATAATTTATTGTGTACCAATTAAGACCCTAATCTATAGGTTATTAGGAATCCAATATAACTGCGTTTTTATGCATTTTATGTATATTCACTAACAACAATAAAATATCGGTCAAGAAATCAGAATAACACTCCGTTGCAAAAACGAACTTTAATTTTTAATGACAACTTTAAACGCTAATCTTTCCTTAAACGGTTGCACAAAAGAAAATTTTAACAATTTCTAATGTTTCATTACGTTTTAACTAATGAAACGTCAAACCAGCCATTTACACAGATTTTGCGTTGCACGTAACGACATTAGAGTCCATTAGCACCTAATCAGCCATTAGTTTTGACAGTACATATTTTAAATTTTAATTGGCCGAAAATCATCCATTAGTTGTCCATTAAAGCATTATTTTATTATTTTCATCAGTGATTGATTGTGCATTTATGTGATCAAAGATGTCTTTATCAAGTCTTTCATCATTGTCTGAACATTACCTATAAACGCGGAAATTTGTATGGATGTTTGTTACTCTTTTACTGAACAAATCGGTCTGAAATTTTGAAAAGACGTGTTTCTAGCTCTGGAATAACACATAGGTTTCTTTTCATCCCATAAATCAGTTCCCATGGGATCGAAATAATCTTGACTCCTTTCCAGAGAAACAACACGCGAAGCCGCGTTCATATACTAGTAGACATTTTTGATTTCATAATTTGACAGGGACTGTTGATAATGACAACTTGTACAAGCGTGCGTTATTATTGGTAGCTTCTTTTAATGTCGTCTTTAGTTAATGGACCATTAGCAAACCCTAATGTTACTCCCAAAACTTTTGTGCAACACCATTAAAATAAAGATTTCATTAGCACTAATGCCCATTTAAGTAATGACGTGCTAATGAATAGTTTTAAAGTAAGGTAAGACCCTAAACTACCAATAGGTAATTTGGAACCCAACAAAACTGATTTTATGTATTCTGTACCCACTAAGAACTTAAACTGTAAAATAGGTAATTAAGAACTGAAAATAATTGTTTTTTTATGCATTGTGTACCCACATATTAACGTTCTAAATTTGGTTTTCATTATAATTAGAGACCATGCAGAACCAAATCAGGCAAGTAATTTATATATGCGAATTGGAGGAAGAGGATTCTATTCCATCCAACCTACTTCATTTAATTCATCACTACATAGTATAAAACAAATTTGCTTTCTCTGTCCCTATGTCCCTATATCCCTGTCTCTTTGTATGCTTAAATCTCTAAAACTACGCAACGGATTTAGATTTTTTTTTAATAGATAGAATGATTCAAGAGGACGTACGTATAATTAAACTGTGCGAAGCAGGGTCGCTAGTTACAGAATAAATCTTAACAACTTACAAATTTCCCTCTGAGCATACAAAATTACTGTACCTCGAAAAGTACAAGTTTCTAACCTGTAATATATCTCCTTGCAATCTGAGATGAAAATTACGAAATCTTGTAAGAATAATCTCATTTCTATGCCATTGTGATAAAGTGTTGTTTTGAGCGATGCTTTGTCGCAGTGAAAGTGTTTGCGGTACGTTGCATAACCAGATATCTCGATTTAATGTTTTATTAGTATCCCATACGTCGGATACTTTACAAATTGAAATATTGCATGTTTGGTACTCAAAAGGAAATAAAATTTTATTGTACAATAGGACCTGGGGCCTTATTATCTCATGTGAAATCGATTATCAGTTAAATTTAAATAGATTACCAGAGTGGTACAATCATAATTTATAGTACAGTTTCAAATGACAAAAATGAATCGATCTAATAATAGAACAAGTACCTACCTAACTAAAAATTATTAAAATTTAACAGTTGAGCTCTCTTCGGATTTCGCAAACAATCTAAAAACAGCTCAACTGATCCAAACCAATATCATACTTAGATTAAACAATGACTTAGACTTCTATTTTACTATTTGTTTTTTCGTTATTTGATCTTTACATCTCTTTAACTTTTTATCACAATAATACCTAATATAGTACCTAATATGTGCTGTTTGTATAAGAAGTTTTGACGTAAGTTTAAATCGTTGTTTGATATAATAAAAACAATTTTAAACTATGTCAACCAAAACATTAACCTAAGCAATATTCCAATCAGCATAATTAGGTAATTACTTGAAAAGTTAATTAGAGGTGCGTAATTTTAGCTATTAACATCTGTTTAGAAATCCATTGTCTTCGTTAGGTGAAGGTTTTTACTTAGTTCAAATTTCGTAGCTCTTTGCCTTGTCTATCAGTTATGTTACGGAAGACATCTAAATTAAATAATAAATAAATAATGCTGAACAATCCACACAGCACCATCTCGCCCCAAAGTAAGCTACTCAAAGCTTGTGTTATGGGTAGGTACTAGATAACTGATATATTTAATACATTATATACATAGATAGATATTTTTTTCGCTCCTACGTAAATTTGGATTTTTATCGAATCGGTAACGCATGTCACAAAGATTATTCTAGATGGTAGCATTAAGGCTGTCGAATTACCAACGAAAATAATATTCGTAGAAGACGAATAAAAACGATAACCTAATCTTTCACAAAAAAAGTTTAGGAACCAAACTTTCTTCCAAATTTGAATCACTATTTGTTTTTGGGAAATTTTGTAGTGTTTTGTTTCGATTAGCAGTATAATAAATAAATAAAATTAATACGTAAGCAACGCCTGTGGTACAGTGGGCCAAGGACCATTGCACCTGCGATGCAGAATGTTGTGGGTTCTATTCCCGCTTGGGAACAAATGTTTTTACAATCTGCAGATATTTTCAGGGTGTACTGGATGTTTTTTTTTCAGTCTTTCGCAGATCGTCTCCTGACCGGAGGGCGTCTAACTCGTTTGCGAGTCGCGGTCTCCACTCAAGAACAAGTTTAACCAACCGTTGTCAGTATTAAATATAACAGTTATGTAATACCCATCACACAAGGTCTGATGATCATCCATCACACTAGCTTGGGGGTAAATGAAGCTGTGTGAATTGTCCATTAATATTATAAATGCAAAAGTTTGTAAGGATGGATGGATGTTTGTTACTCGTTCACGCAAAAACTACTGAACGGATATGGATGAAATGTGACACAGAGATAGATTATAGTCTGGAATAACATATAGGCTATGGATTTTACCCTAAAATTCTCACGGGCACGGGAATAACACGGGTGAAACCGCGAGGCACTGCTAGTTTATTTATATTATGCTGACTCGTTCGAATCTTGCCAAGCTTGCCCGATGACCGATTGCGTAGTTATTACGTAGCTGTCCCACTAGCTCACATACTGTCACCACCGTGGCCACGTGCCCATTAGCTGTGGCCTTGCGCTGTGGGGATCGAATACGAAAGTGTAGGAAGGTGGTCAAGGTCGGTGGGGCAATGGGGTTCGGTGGTGTCGACACCGTGACTCATCATGTTGTAGAGAATTGGTTCGTCAATGTTATTGTACATAACAATTGTTATAAATGTGAAATTGTGTTTCTTGTTTGTCCTTCACGCCGTAAGTAAGCAACACCAATCGACTTGATTTGATTTTTGGTATAGAGTTAAAATACTTTTTTCATGGTAAAACTTCAAATTCTCAAGGAAGACCAATTTATGAAATTCGAAGTGAACGCTTGGAAACGCGGATGCAATACAAAATATCACCACGTGATATTTGTTACTAATCAAATGTCACTTGGTGATGTTATGTAACAATGATCGAATAATGATGATGGATGATATGATGGAATATTTTTATATAGGTATATTTATTTACCTATTTCTCACGACGTTTCAACAGGTTCACACTCTGTCATAAATACCCGCAGATGTTAATAATATTGTTGTGTAACTATATCATACTCTAAGTGACTTCGTTTTTACTTTCGTATGAAATAACGTGGGGCCGAATTTCACTAATGTCAAAACAAAGATCTCAATGGCGCCATACTATCAAGATGACTACAATAACATTTGTGCATTTGGTATTCTACTATTTTTTGCGGTTGAAGAGACTTTCATGAAAGAATACGAACACTGTCAAATTGTTTGTGATGAATCGTTACAGCTATGAATGAACCTGAAAAAGTGCTAGTCAAAACGTAGTAATGCTAGATCTTAGGTGCTAGTAGAATACCAAAAAGACTTAAAAACACTGTCATTTTGACACGATACTATTGTAATAGTGAAGCGATTTATTTATTGAAATCCGGTCCCTCGTCTTATTCTTTACCTGAAGACATCAGGCCAGTCCATCTGCGGTCGCGGCTGCGCGAGCGCCCTGGTCGCGTAGTGCGCGCAGACCCGGTCGAACACACACGCTCTGGTCCCGAACTCGCCGACGATGTACTTCTCCACTTCCACCACGTCGAAAGGTTCAGGGTCGTACGCGAGCTGACGACGGGTCCGAGCTCTGTAGGTTGCTGGAATTGGAAAATAAAATAATAATAAAAAGAGCTTTATTCCAATGTCACACAAAATCACTCATTATCACTACATAGTATAAAACAAAGTCGCTTTTTCTGTCCCTATGTCCCTATATCCCTTTGAATGCTTAAATCTTTAAAACTACGCAACGGATTTTGATGCGGTTTTAATAGATAGAGTGATTCAAGAGGAAGGTTTATATGTATAATAAAAAAGTGCGAAGCCGGGGCGGGTTGCTAGTAATGTATAAAACAAAGTCGCTTCCCGATTTCTTTTCTTAGATTTTGAGAACTACGCATCGGATTTCATGCGGTTTTTTTATAGATAGAGAAGACGGTTTATATGTGTAAAACACCCGTATAAAGCCGGAGCAAGTCGCTAGTATAAAATAATACCTTATGTATTATTTATATGATTGAATACAAAATAAGACAATATATTTTGAAATGTAGAGCATCATGGATCCTTCGAATTAAAAAGATTACTGCTTGTAATGTTTTTAGTACCTGTGTTTCCATATAATATAATTCATGTTTTTAACCTAGTCTTGGTTAATCTGTACATAAAAAGTCACATAAAACCTGTGCAGATTTCAATAATCAAATCTAATAGGCAATGCTACTTATAACAGGAAACTGATCTGAATTCCAAATTAATTAATTCCCAGTGGGAAAGGGCACGAAGAAAATAAACAGTGAAGTTAGTTACCCAAACTAAGTTACCAAACCTATTTGTGATCATTAGTTCTTATTTAGATGCGACGCTGACCACGCTGGGCCCATAATTGCTTCTTAGATCAACTCAATTTTCTTTTTTTCAAAGGCTTTCGATGGAGGTTGTAATGGGAAATCGATACGAGCCTCATTATAGGCTCGAAAACTCTTGAAACTGATGTTTTAAACTGTCTTGATGGAAAAGGCCTTTTTGAGCCATTTATAGTATCATTATTTCATAGAATGGATTTAGAGAGAAGTATTTTAAACAGATTATAATAGGTACTGATCCTTTTCTATTTAGTAACGAGTTTCTTTTTCTTTAAGTAATTTATTTTATTTGCTTATTTTTTTATTTAGAATTTCCTTTTCTTTTTTTTGTAACTATTTCAATGTAATACAACCTTTTTAAATTTTTATATAAAATCATCAAAAATGTCAGCAAATGTCTTACATGACAGGGGCTGTCGAAATTGTCAGAAGGTAAATGTAGGTACTTACTACATTCGTTATTATAAAGAAAATTGAATTCAAAGAATATAAACAAATTAAAATCAGAATTTACATTTGAAACAATTGATAGTACAGTTCACTCGACTCGTGAATCGAGTTAAGTGAACTGAATCAAGTAAAGAATGATAAGATAAAATATGTCGAACTACTTGTAAAAAGATTTCAATGTTGTAAGTTGTATTCTCTTAATACATACCTACTCAGGGGCCGAATTCCACTAATGTCAAAGCACAGGTCTCAATAGTGCCATTCAATTAAGATGAAATGATGTTTGAGCTTTTGGTATTCTACTATTTTTTGCGCTTGAAGATACTTTCGTAATTAGAATGTCAAATTGGTAGTTCTAAGGTAATCGTCACAGCTATGAATGAACCTCAAAAAGTTTGTGCTAGTAGAATACCAAAAAGAGTTTACACTGACATTTTAACAAGATACTATTTAAATGGTGAAGCGATTTATTTAGTGGAATTCGGGCCCAGGTAATATGTGAATAAACACAATTAATACTACCTAACCTGCCCGTTCAATCAATATGACAGCGACAGACAAGTCAGAGTAAATTACTATATGGCATCAATAATTAGGTTAGCAAACTCTGAGCAATCCATCTTGTGAGTGAGACGTTCAAGCAGCGGCGCAAACAGTACATAAAGTGGCCCCCCCATATTTTATCATAAAATTCCGAAAAACAAAGTTTAGTGGCCAACAAAGGCAACTTCGTATCTCTTCCTAAATTAGATAAAGTGAAACTACTACAGATGCTTTAAAAAAAGCCTATGATAGATTTATCAAACTCTTCTTCTTCTTCCGGACCTTATCCCACGCTAAGTGGGATCGGCACAACATGTATTCTTTTTCTATTCTGCTCTGTTATTCGTCATCTCCGTATTCACACCTTTCTTAAGCATATCCTCTTTCACACAATCCGTCCATCTTTTCTTCGGTCTTCCTCTCCCCGATAGGTTTATCAAACTGTACGTGCGAAATTTGGAAATTCCTTTGTTTAACGGAATTATATGATAAAATAAGTGAGGGCGCCACTTTAGGTACTGTTTGCGCCTTAAGTGATTTATGCAGACAGCTATGAGACTATTGCTTTGTTTACAAACCCTAATAGTGACATCTGTGAAGCTTATTAGATTTCTCGTAATAATAATTAAACTTCTTGATTAATATAGTAAAATATTTATAATACTCGATTAATTTCATCAGCCACAAAATAACTATCGCCATTTTATCCGCATAAAAGTGAAAAGCGTAAATTTTTCTTGCGATTTTGGTTTTGTCAGTTATTAAATTTTCCAACTACAGCGACGATATAAGATTTTCTAGATAAATAAAACCCACGGCGAGTTTTGCTCTTGAAAAAGAACAAGCTTAGTAGGTAAAGGTTTCTTGTTTATTGAAGTGAAAAATAACCTAAGTGACCACTTTATTTCCTTGTTTCAATTATCGTCACACACGGAAAATTCAGGTTTTATGCTTGAATTTTGTTACGTGTCCAAGCCAAGAATTCTGTAAGTAAGATCTAAAGAAAATAATGATCTTTGAGTTTGAGTTTGCGTATATTGTATCGTCTTCAATATCGCATGAATAATAAGTAGATAGTACGTATCCATTAATTGTTTTTAAGACATTAATATAGCCGTAATAACACGGTATTTAATTATCATCATCATCATCATCATCAGCCTATAATAGACCACTGCTGTAGGCTGCACATAAACCTCCCCTAACGAGCCAGAACGCCCTAGTTTCAACTTGCCGCATCCAGCATCTCCCTACAGTCTTTTGCAGATCGTCATCCCACCTTGCCGCAGGCGTCCTACACTTCGTTTGCCAAGTCGCAGTCTCTTTCCAATCAAGAACACGTTTACCCTAACGGTAGTCAGTTCGGATGGTAGCAGTCATCTATCGATCAATTTATTTTGGTTGTTAATAATGTATAGTGATTTTTAAAGTCCCCCAAGTTAAAGAGAGTTACTCAAGCACATAATGTAATCACTCAGTCTGTAATTATTGATGCCCCTAAATAACCAGGTGTCTTATTTTCTAACTCAACTGATAATCTATCTAGATAGATAATCTATCTATATCGATTCATTTTTGACATTTGAAACCTAGCCTGGACTTCGATTATACCACTGGTAATCTATTTCAATTTAACTGATATCCGATTTCAAATAAGACAAAATGCAGCAGCTTTTGAAATATACATTTTCAACAGGCATTAGGTACCGACCTGGTTTTTTGATCAAACTTTATCCACCTATTTTGTTTCCAAGCAATTCAAAGCGAATTTATAATAAGTAATAATAGTTTATTGCAAAATAATCATTACAAATACAGTAGGTACTAAGATAATTTATCTGACATTATGAAGTAGAGTTTAGTAGAGCATTCAGATAATTATGTGTTGGCCCCAGTTGCCTAAACGAGACTAAAAGTTTGTAATATAGGTAGGTAGCTGTTCGCCCCCTACAATCGTTCAAAATAGTAGTTAAAAATGTAAAACATACCATAGACTTGTTATACAAATCTCATGATTTAAATCTAAAATAAAAAATAACATTTAATTGTATTGATTATCTTAATATGTAGATAGAATACAATAGAAAAGCTTTGTAACTCAAACACATAAAAGAAAGAAAACAAAAGAAAACAATATAAAATATAACAGTTTGCTTGAGCCACAAAACCATAGATAGATAACGTCTGAAAAATTTCTAAATAATGGTCCATAAAAATAAATGTTTGAACTTGCAAACAGTTGCTTCAAAAATCAGCTTAATATTCGTGACAAACGATCCCTTCCGACATTATTCCGAAAGCGCAGAACGCATTTGTCTGTGCAGTCGCGTTGCTGCGATAAATCTGTCTGTCATGCAAGATGTGAATACAACTGTGCATCAGCCGCATCCATTTTTACGAGAGAATACCCAATGATAACGCTCAGTAGAAACGTTTTAAACCTGACAAATGACAAACGAAATGATAAAGATGGATTTTACATCGCTAGAGTATTCTCTATATCTATATAGTATCTTCTTTCTTGAGGGTTATCATTGGGTATTCCCAATGATAACCCTCAAGAAAGAAGATTTGAAAATGACAAACGAAATCAAGATGGATTTTAGATGGTTACAGGCTAACTCTTTATTTTTATTCGCCTAATAAACAACACTAATATACGCTCAGCGAGCTATTGTAATAGTTATGCTCGGCGTTTCTCTGAAGGATAGGATTCGTAATGAATATATCCGACTGAGAACCAAAGTTATCGACAAGGCTTAAAGAATTAGCAAGCTGAAGTGGCAAAGGACCGGCCATATCTCACAAAGAACCGATAACCGTTATGAGTGCGGAGACCGTGACCGTGCAAACGTAGCGAAGGACGCCCTGCTGCCAGATAGGATGACGATCTGCAAAAGATTGCTGGCAGATGCTGGATGCGGCAAGCTGAATAGGAACGCTATGGCCTATGTTCAGCTGTGGACTAATACGTATAGGCTGATGATGATGAAGATTATGATATACGTCCAGAACATACTCACCAGAAACAAGGAGGTTTTGCTATAATCACGCTTGCTATGGTTTGAGTTTTTTTAATTTATTTGAAAAATGTATAACGAAGAAAAAACCATGTAGTATCTATCATCATCACTCAGAATAATAAAAGGTTGCCTGGGAGAAATCGCTCTCAGCGATAAGGCCGCCTTTTTGTACTGTTTATTATTTTTAAATTAGATATAAGCTCTTTAAATGTTTTCTTCAGTACAAATAAAGTGTTCATTTATTCATTCATTCATTCATTCAGAAAAACGAAATTTAAGACGCAAACAGGAGGTACACTAGCGCCACCACTTATTTTATCATATAATTACGTTAAACAAAGGAATTTCCAATATTTAAACGTTCAGTTTGTTATACCTATCATAAGCTTTTTTTAATGCATCTGTAGTGGTTTTATTTTGTCTATTATAGGAAGAGATCCGAAAACAGAGTTTGGTGGCCACCAAGAGCCACTTCGTATCTCTTACCTCCAGTTTGTGCCTTGTTTTCTAAATTCTTACTTTGAAACGTAACCATGTTGGTCACATTTTGTTAACATGTGTGGTGCTAGTCAAACATTTAACACATTCGCTGCCATCTCAACAAGAAAAAATGAGAAAAAAAAGTGGCGGGTAAAAGTTCTAGTGGGGAAAAATGCGAATGGAAAGTTTGCTATGCGGAATTAACGATTTCGGGGACGAGATCTAATCACTCCTTTTTACGATATTATGTAGAGAGGTATAGTTCAGTTTATTTACCTATTCAAGAATAATTTTCAAATATCGTGTATAAGTATTAATCTACTTATAACTTTAAAAAAAATTGAAAAAAAAAATTAAACACCAATCTAATGAAACAAAGGTACATAATGAATAAAATTAAAAGTAAGCAATTACAGTGTCATCAATATCATAATTACTTTCGTGCGAAAAACTCTTCAGCAAAGTTTGAATACATACGAAACCTAGTGGTAGATTAGCAAAAACGTTTTGAACAAGACAAATGACAAACGAGCTGTCAAATTCAGATCGTGATGGATTTGAAAACGTAAGGGGTGATCTCGCTTTTGCTTGGTTTTGAATTGACAGGTTTTACAACATAGATGCAAAAAATTACTTTTACTTAAAAGATGTTTTTTAGCTATGTTTAACCCAAGAAGTATATATGTAGGTCATATAATCCCGTTTTTACTGTGTTCTGACCCGTTTTAAAATAGAAAAAAATTACCAACCTGGACTGAGGGAATAAGTCAGCCTTTTCAAAAAGTTTGTCAGTTTAACACTCCCTATTATAAATGGAAAGCCCACTAACTGCACTGGTAACTCAAAAGGTGTATCTTGACTTTTTGAATCTTCAAAACTTAAAACTACTAAAATAACAATCACACACAAAACTCTATTGCACTTCATTTTTTCTAACTGAAGAAAATTACAGTATCAAAAATGTTCAAAACTTTTTGTTTGTAAACTCATTTGAATTGGGCATAGACAAACTCGTTTACCGGTATTATGCGTTTCGTTACAGACACATACACTGCCCAGCTATCTCATTGAGCGACTAAGATTGGACTGCAAAAACATGACGTGCCTACGTGAGATGGAACGCAGCACCTTCTCTTCGATTGCGGCAATACGTTTGTAGGTCAATCGTTCTTACGTTCTTTGGACATTTTAATGCTTTTGAGGGTGCAATAGTTCAAAGCTAATGAATTTTAAATTGTGCATAAGTTGTTGTACAAACCTTTGCCAATTCTTTTGTTTTATAAATCTTAATTTGCAAATTTTGTGTTACAAAATAATGTAGACACCTAAATTACTAGACAAATTCTTACTTAACCATACTTAACACTTTTCGAGATACTTACATGGACTTAGCGCATACGACATTTTCTTTAAGAAATTCGTTAACCTCACAGCCAAAATGATGAACGGAAATCCTACCAGCTGCACTGGTAATTCGAACGAGGCCTGTTGTCCCGAACCTTCCATAAGGCATTGGAACATTATGAAGGAAAGTAGAGTCCAGATGTAACACACTTTGATCAATTCCATTTTTAAAATTTAAATTTAATCTTCACCTTATTTGATTTGAATTTCGAAAGTGTTACCAACAGGGATCTGAATTTATTGCACAGTTTATTGTTCAGGATAATTTTAATTTTTAAGTGTTGTCGGAAAGTATAGCACAACCTGAGTAAGTTCGCGTATAACTGACCATGTCGAACCACTGGCCACCGACGGGTTCGTGTGTATTTCGTAACGTAATTATAAAATAATGCAGCTAGGCCACATTAGCTAACGATCACTATTGCAAGTTTGACATTGGCAGAACATTTGAGACAGAATTTTGTCTCTGGCCTTTGGTCTCTTATGAAATCTAAGCACGCACTTCAAAATAAGCATAGAGTTGAAATTGTAGCAATTTTCTTGGAAGAACTTTTCAAGCTATTACATATTTACATAATCCCGCTCGATTGAATTTTACCAGGCTGTTTTCTATTGCGGAAAAATGTTTTCCGTATCTTTTGTTACAATTCAATATTCACAATCCTTTTGTTTAACAAATTCCACACCACTCTCCTACGAAAATATACAAAAAGGAAAAAAAACAAAACTTTGATGAGAATGTTCCTTTTTTCTTAGCAATGAAATGTCATTTACAATAATTAGTTCTTCTTATACGTTTCTAAACAGCTGTGTCATGAGTTTAAGTTTGTCCTTAGTGTTTCAGCCTATATTTAACCTAGATTTAACTAGTCGTTAGTTCGAACCTTGGCCTTGACTTGCGTACATTGGAATTTGAACTTTCTTCCACAGACTTAAGGTTTTTATTGGATTAAGTCTGCTATGAGGATTTATTCCGTTTTTATAATTTTCCTACATGTCATTTGTCATCAAATACTTATTTCGTTTCGCGTAGTACTTAGATAAAACATTACATAAGATATTACAACATAGGTATAGTCAAACATAAAGGTTCAAGGGATTGTAAAGAAAAAATACCTACTCTGTTTTCAGAACTAAAGTTTTCTGAGAGCATTTCGGTTAGAACAAAAAAAAATCCTGAAAAAAGGCACAACGCCAATTTGTTTCTTCGTTTAACGCTCAAAATTTTGAAGCGTTTTTGTACAATCAGTTACAAAAATATTGTTAATTTATTTGGACAAATTCACACAACATCGAGCAAGCTTGCGTTCTTAAAATATTATAATTAATTTCGATACGTAATAATCACTAGGAAACATATTTTTGAATAAAATAAAAGAAATTCATTTTTTTACAGCGGAACGGAATACGATAGTGCGATAAAAATCGAGAAAATCGAAAGTTTAATTTTCAATATCACTACATAGTATAAAACAAAGTCGATTTTTCAGTCCCTATGGCCCTTTGAATGCTTAAATCTTTAAAACTACGCAACGGATTTTGACGCGGGTTTTTAATAGATATAGAGTTATTCAAGAGTTATTTATACGTATAATAACATAAAACCGTGCGAAGCCGGGGCGGGTCGCTAGTAAATAATAAAAAATATCCATCTATGTAATATTGTATTAAGTACATCAGTCATCTAGTACCCATAACACAAGCTCTGCTTAGCTTGGGGCTAGATGATGCTGTGTGGACTGTCCGGAATTGTTTATTTATTATTTATTTATAAAATAAAATAAATGTCCTTAGTTAACATTTTACTTCCAATATTTTTTTGTATGATGAAATTAAGTCAAATTATTTTAAAAACTTACGTCAATTTTTCAAATCCCTTAAAATCTTTTAACTAACCTAAGGTCATTTCTATAATTGTCATATTGAAACTTCACCGCACATTACAGTGAAAACGAATGTAGCGCTTAGTATTATCAACTCAGTTCCCTAGTAAACTAGGTCTCATTTCTCGATGACATCATAAAAAGTACATTAGTTCACTGCATCGCTGCCGGCTATTGCACCAGACTGTCTAATGCCGGTTTCACGTTGGAGAATACTAAGTACATTCAGTATGTACAGTCACCGTCTAAAAAAGCTCTACAGATGTAGACTCCAAACCTGTGTACACAGGAAACACAATAACCGCTAAACTATACAATTCCTACAGACCGACTCGACTTCAGAATTAGCTGAAATTCTGTTGAGTAGGATGGCGTTGAATGAATCCTGATTTCATACCTGCTAGACATTTATTTAAGTTGCCTTTGTTCAGCTCTTTCTGGAGTTGAGCGAGTTTAGCAGCTTTAGAAATGGTATGATGTTTTTGTTGTTTCTACACACAAATATTTTTTTGTATACGGGATTAAGAAAACTTCACCTATTCAACACTTTTGGCGCCGACTGTAGATGGGTAACAAAACAACTAAGTGTACTTACTTCGCTTAGCGTTCTTTTGACATTTGGCAATTTAAAGAACTTCAGTTCTTTTTACTGTCTTAACAAAAGATAATCTGGCAAAATTGAAAATCCCTCGCAAATGCAGTGCATGGAACATGTCGAAACGTCTTCAACATGTTCCATTTTTGAATGGGATTTATAGATAGAGGCGCTTTACCAAACTTGAAACAACAATCAAACGTCTAGGTCTCAATGCTACCAACATCCCCATGAGTTTGGTTTCTCGCCTACTCGGAAAATGGATAACGAAGTTTACTGATTCGTTTTAGTGCAAAGCCTACTCTATGTCACCTACATAACAGCATTTGCACGAAAACTAATCAGAAACTTCAGTTTTCGTTTTTACGAATATTGCCCAGGGATCTTGTCTTCTTTAGTATATTTTACCAAACAGCTCTGTCTGAAGACCGTTTTATGACTCAATACAAAAATAAGTCAGAGTTGTCTCTTTTATTTTAGAGCAAGATTGTTTTAGTCTCAGTAATACATAAATTATTCTTATTTACTTTGTTAAACTACTTATAAATATAGTTTCTCCGGTATTATATGTAGATGCGTAGTTAATTATTTGTTTGCTTTTGATTTGTTCATACACCTCTAATTACGGTGTAAACAAGTGGATCAGGGGTTTCTGGAATTCTTTTCCACTAAAACTAGTGATCACTAATTATTTCTGAGTCGGCAGAGGATTTTTCGGCTTAAATGATAGGGATATTAGTAGAATAGGCTGGAATAAGGTAACAAAACCTGTGATATTATATAAGTAAGCTACAATTCAATAAAATAGTCTCTATTGAATCTTACGGTACCTAATACAGGACAAAAATACACAAAAACAGTTGCACTAAAGGCAATCACTAAGAGCGAGTTCTTCCAGGCAACCTTTGTGAGCGATTTCTTCAAGGTTGCGCTACTTTGGCTGAATCGCTGTCGTACAGTCTTTTGAGGGCTGTCATTGACACGGTATATACAGTAATAGAATCGTCCAACGGTAGATATCCATCCACATGGATGGTTATAATAAATAACGGTCCAGCAGCATTTTGTTCTAAGAACTAATAACAGTATAGTTTTAAAAACATAAATGTTTACAAGTCAGAGGTAAAAACTTAATATTTTTAATAACTTAACTGTTATTTTTGTTATATGGGTCCATTTATTATATTAAGTATGTGTCGGAAACTTTATATATTTATTAACCTTGGATTGCATAACTAAGTGCGCTCGCACTTTCTCTCTGACTAGTTCAATTTAATGCAAAGAGGCAACAAGGCAGAAACCTACACCGATGTAAAAGACCTTGAAAAGAGGACTGCGCCAGACGTTGCCTGTTCTATTTAGGGTTAAGGGGTGCTTGTACCGAGTGACAATGAGTGCTTGTATAGTGTTACCAACTAAATTGTGTTTCGGTTGATACTGTAACAAATATTACTAATGTTATGCTATGTACAATTTTGTTGATGCTTCCATTCTGCGGAAATGTAAAGACCCTTATACAAATTACAAGAATTATAAACTCAAGTATCATATAATATGTAGTTGGATAGGACTTTTATAGCAAGATAAAAAACATTCCTTATGATTTGGCATTGAAAATGAACTGATTGGAGTTTGCGCTTATCATGTTTGTGCATATCATGATGTTATTTTACTAATGTAGGTAATAATTCGTAATGTTGTTTTCTTCGTGATTAATTTACAAACAGGTAGTAGCTGTGAACGTTATTATTTAATAACATTTCAATAATATCTGATAAAAATAATTTGATATTTTTAAAATTTAATGTCATAATGATGATGAAATTTAAATGATACTTACCTACAATACGAAAAGAAAAAGGTTTAAAAAAAACAGAATCATAAAAATCGGCTCACATAGAAAAAACTTACGGGTAAAAAAAACACTTGAATTGACTCAGTTTCAAACAGTGAGTTGTAAGTCTCTTCTAAACAAATTAGTAAAGAGAAAGAACCTTCAGAAATTTCACACCTATTTAATCAAGGTCACCTTGAATCAAGAACACCAGGCGATGTTTTCTTCTCAAAGTTTTTCATACTTCGTTACTGAAAATATAGCGTCAATAGATAAATATCTATTTTTACATATTTCCTAACAATTAGTTTCGTATGTGCATAAAATAGAATTTACTGTCCAAAAATTTAAGCATGAGCTGGCTACACTTGTAAGCGCCCCATTAAGGAAACACTAGGGTCTTGTTATTTTGATACGAGTTTCTAGAAACAACACGTGGCCTACTTTTATTTCAGCTGCGCTGAGAAGTAGGTGCTTTAGGTAATTTCAGGAAAAACATTCTTACAAGTCTCTATTTTAGTTCATGCATTTTCTCAAAACTTCCACTATAACGTACTATAACAGCTACTTTGTACTGAAACTAAAACTAAACGTACCGTCCAATTTATTTTTATAAGATTAGTATCGACCTCGTATTACAGTTATGTACACAATCAATATGTTTTTTTTTTTATTCGTTTTATGCATACATAAGTATCCTACTAGTATTATAAACGCGATAGTTTGTAAGTATGGATGGATGGATGTTAGTTACTCTTTCACGCAAAAACTACTGAACGGATATGGATGGAATTTGGCGCAGAGAAAGATTATAGTCTGGAATAACACATGGTCTATATGTTATCCCGGAGTTCTCACGGGAACAGGACCTACGCGTGTGAAACCGTGAGGCGCTGCTACGCAAAAACTACTAAACGGATCTGGCACAGACATACATTGTAATCTAGAATAGAATATCGGCTATATTTTATCCCGGTATTCACACGAGAACGGGAATTACGCGGGTGAAACTGCGAGTATACTCGAAATTCTAATCCCGCGCAGACGAAGTCGCGGGCACTAACTAGTAATATTATAATTTAGGTCTAAAGCCCATTTGTCTGAATTTCCATCTATTTCTCGTCAGCGTGACATCGAATCTTCTATTGGTGGACCTAATGCATCCATCTATTCATCTTTACCCGGCTCAGACACGACAATAACCGGCGGATATCAATCATAGGGACCCTTTCAGTAAAATAGGGATGTTCATTGATGTCCCCTCTAGGTAAATATTTTTCTAGAACCTTCGAAGGTTTGGCCAGGTCATTGTTTGGTTTGAAATAGATATCTTTAACATACCTTAATGTATTGGCATAGTTTTGCAAAGGGCTGTGTGAAATGATTTTTTTATTGTTATCGGAAGGTTATGTTGTTGGAAAATAAATAGGCTTTTTATATATAAGACAATTTAGTGACTTGTATTAGATACCTATTTATCACTACATAGTATAAAACAAAATCGCTTTCTTCGTCCATACATCCCTATGTATGCTCAAATCTTTAAAACTACGCAACAGATTTTGATGCGGTTTTTTTAATAGATAGAGTGATTCAAGAGGAAGGTTTATACGTATAATAAAACCGTGCGAAGCCGGGGCGGGTTGCTAGGTATATTATAAAGTGGAACATTCGGATTTTTATGGTGTTAGTAACGAATGATTTTCAAAATGCTAAAAATCTGTCTCCACTCAAGAATGAAAATACGAATCTAAAATTCACGTGCTTGGACTCAAGATCGGTCTAAAAATTATAATTAAAATCATAGACAAGGAAGTTAAGTCTAACCTTTTTTTATTATACTTCCTTCGGTACCTCGGCGCTTTCCGACTTGTAGTCTGTGGACACAGACGAAATTAAAGGGGTATTACACTACACGATATTCAGGGCCCGGTAGTTAGGGCGATTAGGGAGCAAGAACGGCAGGCTTGCTAACCTGCTCTGAACTAATTTATAAAGAAACCGGAAGAACTTAAAGTTTTTTTATATAAAACGATTGTAATCATGCTGCATGATGCTGGATAAGATCGCTTCTAAGCGATAAGGCCGGTTATTGTCAGCTCAGTGTCCTACGCAATATCCCTGCATTGTTGTATTAGTCCTTAGGCCAACAATGACAAAACACTGAATAAGGAACACATTTAGGAAATTAAATCGATTAAATTCACGCTCAAGCATTGTTAACTACCATAACCTTAGAACACGCAACATTTAAATTATACAAAATTCTCGACAATCAACACGGCATCATCTAGCCCAAAGCAGAGTTTGTCTTATGGGTCTAACTGAAAGGTATAGGTACTCAATATAATACACGTGCGTACACTGAAAGATTCCTTTTATTTTCCAACCAGAGTTTTTTGTCGTACAAATTTCAGAAATGTATTGCACACCATTTCATTTAAATAACTAAAGTAGTTACAAAGATTAGTTACAACAAACATTCACACAGACTTTCCCATCACTACATTGTATAAAATAAAGTCACTTTCTCTGTCCCTATGCCCCTATGTATGCTTAAATCTTTAAAACAACGCAACGTATTTTGATGCGGTTTTTTAATAGATAGAGTGATTCAAGAGGAAGCTTAGGTTTATATGTATAATAAAACCGTGCGAAGCTGGGGAGGGTCGCTAGTTTATTATAATAGTAAGATTGAAAACACCCAGAACCCTGGAACATTATGTTTGTAGATACTGCAAACACCTGTCTCGAGGTGGGAATCGAACAAGCAACCTCCTGCGTTGAAGGCGGACCTGTGCCTGCCGTGCCACATCGGTACTATACTTATACCTTATTTTATTTACATATTATTAAATAATTAATCATTTGTACGCACCTTTGGCCATGATCTCAGCAAAGAAAACACCAAGTAACAAGAAAGATTTAAGTAACATTTTGTGAAGACAATGTTTTTAACACAGCACCAGTTTCTTTGGCATCAAAAACACAAATGGGCAGAAACGTCCAAGATATTGCAATTCGAGAGTGGAATAAAACAATTTAATTTTTTTAACGAGGCATTAAAGTATTCTATGGCTCATTAAACCCATTAAAATTTAATTGTTTGTTACACAATTTACAGATGCTAAGATAAAATATACAGCTTACAAGCCTTTCGTTTCTTGAAAAGTCCTGCTAAGATAAATGTGAAAGTCTGTGAAAGTCTTATTTAATACTAGCTGGTGCCCGCGACTTCGTCTGCGCATGATTAGTATTTGGAGTACTCGTGATTTTACTTGCGTAATTCCCATTCCCGTGGGATTTTCGGGATAAAATAAAGCCTATTTCTTATTCCAGCTTATAATCTATCTCTGTGCCAAATTTCATACAGATCCGTTCAGCAGTTTTTGCGTGAAAGAGTAACAAACATCCATCCATCTATCAATCTATCCATCCATCTATCCATTCATACTTACAAACTTTCGCGTTTATCAGTTCAATTCAGTTTGGTTCCCCTGGGCTATACGGGTATTCAAAAATTTCTCACAGCATCTGAACGACGCGTACACACGCGTCGTTCAGTGATGCTGTGAGAAATTTTTGAAAACCCGTATAGCCCAGGGGAACCAAACTAAATTTCGGGATAAAATGTATCCCATGTCCAATCGTCCCGAGTTCCATTCGAATTCATTCAATTCCGTCGTGATGCGTGGTTAAAGAATTTTTCTTTCACCCTCTCTCCCAGGGGAACCTTACCGAATTCCGGGATAAAAAGTATCCCATGTCCTTCCTTGTAGTATGAACTCAAATCGTCCCGAGTTTCATTCCAACTCATTCAGCAGTTTCGGCGTGATGCGCGGTAAAGGAATTTTACTTTCATACCCTTTCCCATGAGGACCTTACTGAATTCCGGGATAAAAAGTATCCTATGTCCTTCCTCGTATTATGACCTATAATCATGCCGAGTTTCATTTCAATCCATCAAGTAGTTTCGGCGTGATGCGCGTTTACGTTACAGACAGACAGACAGACAGACAGACAGACATGAATGAAAAAAATTACAGTTTTGGCTTGAGTATCGATAATAGAGTGCCCTCCAAAAATTTTTTTAAAAATATCTTTAATGTACAGAATTGGACCTGTTACAGTTTTATTATAAGTATAGATTAAATTTGGTTTAGTCGACTGCTTAGGTTCTAGAACACATATGCTAATCTACAAATTTACCTCAGACAAGGTTTAAATGCATTGTTTAATATCTACAGAAAATTATTTTCAAATAAATAAAAAATGTTTTGGTAAGTTAACTTTTGCCTTTGTCTGAAACGTCGTATCAGTAAGTTGATAACTGTTTACACACCGTCCCATATAAATAAATAAATATCCACATAGAATCATCTAGACCTAAGCTAAGCAGAGCTTGTGTGATATTTGATGAATATTTTTTTTATTGTACACAGAAAACACCCAGGGCCACGGAAGAAATATTTGCAGATAATACAAACATTTTGTCCCAATGCCACCAACCTAACAAATGCCGACGAGGTATAAAGGTCTGGAAAACACTTATTCACTCTTGGTTTGAAGAGATCACAGATTTTGGTTGGTGGTGGAGGAGATGGTGGAATCAGGTCACTAAGTTCCTGTGTGCATTATCCTAAATGAACTTCTCCTATAAACGATCGAGAGAAATACAACTTTGCTCGAGACTTTGGACATTGTTCTCCATCCGTATGCTCGTCGCTCGTGACGACCGATGTGGCGCGGTGGGCGAAGGTCCGCCTGCGACGCAGGAGGTTGCGGGTTCGATTCCCGCCTCGGAACAAATTTGTGCACGATCTGCAGAAATTTGTTTCGTTGGTCTGGGTGTTTAATATGTATAATAAAAAATATCTATCTATGTAGTATATTGTATTAAGTATATCAGTCATCTAGTACCCATAACACAAGCTCTGCTTAGCTTGGGGCTAGATGATGCTGTGTAGACTGTCCGGAATTATTTATTTATTTATTTTATTTATTCGTAAGCAATAGCTAAAACAAGTATGCTACAGCTGATAGAGGGATGCTCCCTGCTAGAGGCATGCTCCCTGCTTGCTAGCAAGCCAGCAAGTCAATAATAAAGTTGTGGTCACGCACATAATATATCTCCCCATTCATCAACAAGTTTGTATCGTTTTAACGCGGTGATGCGCGCTCACTCGACTCGATTACGTTTTTGGTTGAACTACAGTTGCAGCTTGCAAAAATCTGCTGATCTGGTGTCAGCACAATTTTTTTTCTTTTTTAAGTTTGTAAGTTCTATGCAACAAAGTTAGTGCATTCCCGGAGCACACCTCGATCCTAATTAATTGCTGGTCAAAACGTTTTAATTTAAAGTAACATTAAGATCAAGAAAAATGTTTAACTACCTACCTACTTATTAATATAATTTATTTATGATTTTTATCAACATTATTAGACCTTCGTTTAAACATTATCTCACCTGACGGTAAGTGACGACGTGGCCAAAGATGTAGCACATTAGTTTAGAAAACACCTATTCATTCTGGTCTTGAAGAGACACGGGTTGTAGTTGGCCGGGAAAACAGAAGCAGGTTATGTTATGCCAAAGAAGCGAGCAATGATGTTAATTTGGAGTACCTAAGTCAGTCGTTAGTTTCAAGACGTGATCGTATATCGTATATATCGATACGCAATACATTTAAAGTATGTCGGCCTATCAAATATGGCTCTACCCCGTAATCCCTGCACACGTAACCTCTACGTAATGCTTGGAATTAGGTCGCACGCTCTGGCCAGTGACCATTCAGTACAGATAAGTGCATAAAGCTTACGCAATGTTGTCGAGACCTGCGACTTGTGTATTGTTATGTAAACAAATCAATTAGTTATCGATTGGTTTTTACTTCTCGAACGGAACGTGTTTGCGTTTCGCTCGTTGAAAAATATTCGATTACTTACGTTGTCGAGATCTGGTGGTGCATTTCATTCGATGCGTCTGCAAATTGAATTTGACGCAAGTAAGACGACGTATGGAATTGAGTTTTATATGGATAAAATAATTGATCGGAAAATTCACTGTCTTTTTTGTTTTAAATTTTAATAAGCTTTACTTTATTCAATGTTTACTAATTAATCGTACACTAAAAATATAATAACACTAATATGGAGGGCAGACAGGGCGCTATGGCGCTCATTAGGGGAGGCCTATATCCAACAGTGGACTAATATTATAAGGAGGGCAATCCTCCTAATTAGTGTATATTATATTACTATACCTTATATGTTAAGGAGTTTTTATTAGCAATTCAAATTGATATCAAGGAATGGAAACAAATCAAATCAATTAAATATATACAATTGACATAATTCAGCTAATACTCACCAGATCTCGGGTCATAGCATCGACCAGACGACTCAGATATGGTTATATTAATGAAGTAAAAATCATTTGGTATTGAACTGAGTTTAACTCAAAACTCAGTTAAATTTCAAATGATTCTTCACAAACCAAGTGGAAAACTAATTGTGTAGCGGAAACTAATACCAGTGAATCGAATTAAAGTTAAACTGAACTAGAAACTAAAATACTCTCAACTGAGTAAATTAACACTGCAAAGTTCCTTCCTCATGTTTACATGGCAAGCCTGAATTGTAGGTACTTTGTTTTAGTTTGTTTATCTTCGAGAGTTTCTCTTATCAGCTCTATTCGTATCGATCAGGCTAGATTTTATTGAAGCCTGTGGCTTAACACGTATTTTCGAGGTAAAATTTAGGCTATGTATCATCATTACATAGTATAAAATGAAGTCGCTTTCTCTGTCCCTATGTCCCTATATCCCTTTGAACGCTTAAATCTTTAAAATAATAGATAGAGTGACACTTACATTTACATTTTATAAAACAAAGTCGCGTACAACAAAAAAGTCGCTTCTATCATTCTGTCTGTCCTTATATGCTATGCTTAGATATTTAAACGTATTTTGATGCGGTTTTATTAGATAGAGAGAGATAGAGTGATTCAAGAGGAAGATTTGCTTGTTGGAGCGGGTCGCTTGACGAAGTATAAAGTATGAATTTTATTTTAAAAACCTTAATCTAGGTACTTTATTTTACAAACGTAATTTGATTTGAAAGAGCGAATTACCCTAACATAGGCATTTACTTTGATGAAAAGGGAATCTCGTGAATTGTGAATTAAAAACGTGCGAATAAAAGTTATCGTAGATAAAAGGTGAGTAAGTCATTAGCAAAGAGAATAAAACCACTGGTCATTAGTAAAACATCATAGGAGTAGTGTTATGTCGGTTAGTAGCAACGCATTTTTAATGGCAGATCCCTTTGCTATTTGTGTACAAGTGTCAAAAAGGTTGAGGATAAAAACCTTTTTATAGTTTCTAGATTTATTTTTATTGTTATTGATCGAGTGAAGTCTCTCTTCATTAATTTTCTTATAAAGAAAAGTAATGAAGAGAGCGTTTACTTTTGAGAATAAAGGTAAATTGCACCCGCAGGGATATTCAGAAATTACATGTCACAGGAAATTACATTAAATCTGACACAGGTTGCGTGAAATTTAAATATTTTCGCGGATTTTTCAATATTTTCAGTGTTTTGCAAGGAATAAAACTAAAAGAAAAGTAGTCTTCCAGAAATCGTAGACTTTTTTCTATGTACCCACAAAAAGATAAGATAGAGCTTTTGGTCATGTGATGATTTGAGTGTTCAATTTCCTTTATTATGAATTGCTCCAAAAGAAGCATTTAAAGATATCGTGTCTTTAAGAATTAGAAAACTACTTTTCCTCTATTTATAGGTATTCCTCATAGAACGTAGAAAATATTGAAAAAACCGCTAAAATATTAATTTGAATTTCGCGCAACTTCGTGTCAGATTCCGTTTAGAAGACTCGGACTCGGAATGGCTAAATACCCCTGATAAACATTTATGAGTGAGGGATATTAGAGTGCACCTATGTTTGCGCACAAAATTGTGTTCTAAACTATGTCCTGTGCAAGCTAAGCTATATATTGACCACCGAGGTCAACGTCAGCTAGGACATTATATTGAGGATAGATGCCATGGCATCATACATTAATTTTTTCAACCTAACTATAACCAATAAAAAACATGAAATTGTTTTTTGTTGTTGTTACGCTTTTTAGTTCTTTCGTATAAACTGTTGCGCAAAGCCTACAGCTTGACCTTGAAAGAAGCGGTAACAAAATAAAAAAGCCAACCTAAAGTTATCTGATCCTCAAAGGTTCTATCATTGACTCTATCTACATGCTCTAAAAAATCTCATCTGGTTTCTTCACATGAAGATAGGAATAGTGATAGAATCAAATTGACTACCAACTGACGATAAGTTCGTCTAACCACCATCGCTGGCCACCTCCATGTCACTGGCCTCTCAGTACTCGCGGTGATTTTTTGTTCAGGTGCATCAACTGTGACGGCACGATAGTAAATTGCTGTTCTCGGCCAATCAGATCTCGTATCCTAGATCGCGCAAGCGAAGTTTTCTGTTCATGTTGGGTGTAAGACAGTGTATGTTTTGTTTGCTAGGGGAGTCCGATGCTGTCGATAAGACCGGCCTTGGCGAGGTGCCGGACTCAATCCTCGCTATTGTCATTTCTATAGTAGAGAGGCCTCTGCTTCCGTGTATCCATTGTTAATCTTAATCTCCATTAAATTAACCGTATGTATGCGTTAAGATTAGAGACCCTCTTCGAAACCGAAACCGGTCGATAGCATGATCGACTTCCTTTTGTTGCTTCTTAGTAGGCCTAGTCAACGAAGCGATTCTATTTCTACAATAAATTGTCATCGCTCAACCGATAGTGAGGTTCAACTGTTAGACGAGTGATGGTCGAATGTCACATTGTCTTGGACCTCAGTTCTCTATATATAGATCCAACAGCCTGCGTAGGATGTTTGATGAGGAAATTTTATTAAATTGTCATTTTTTTTGAGTTGTCTCAGGATTGCTCCAAACCTCGATTTAAAAAAGCGTGAAGTTTAAAGTGGGTTGTTACTTTTTGTAGAACACATGAAATTATTATTAAACCTGCTTTAAGCAAATTTTGTAAAAAATATCGTAAATATGCTTTTTTTCTTATAAATTCTAAAGAAATATGCTCAATGTCAGTCATTAGTCTTTGATCTCTCCAAGAACTAGAGTTGTTTACTACCCAAAGAACATCCACAAACTTTTGATCAACAAAGCTTATCAAGCGAAAAATATGCATGTATATTTTTACCAGCACGTAGACATTATACACCTCCGTCGGGACAACACGGAACAAGCTTGTCTAATTCAGCTGATAAGCAAATGCCGTAATTTCGGGGGCGCAAATGCCCTGAATTAATCATGAGCTGGGTTGCCAGTTGAGCCTCGAATGAGATATACCACCTTTTACTCTGATCCCGTTAATACTGCCAGTATAAACACATATAGCCACATTATAAACTCTTTATGGTGATACGTGTTGAAATGTAGAGTTCTAGAAATCGACTTACTGACATAGTCATTTACCTGAGACGTTAGGATCGATTCCCACTACGGAACTGATTTTTGTACAATTTTCAAATCTTTAGAAGAATAAGAAAATATTAATTTTAGAATTGTGTAGAAAGGTATTAAAATTAAATTTGGTAACATCAATTTTATCCATTTCGGACATACAACATTTTAAAATAACATTATGTATTATAAAAGGGTTTCCTAGGTCTTATTTTAACCTAATCGGGATTTGTAACTACTACCTATTTATCAAATAACTCCTTAGTGCACGCTATTTTATGTATATTTTACACAGGAGTATGAAATACGCAATTAGAAAAAAATACCAAAAAAGTACCGAATAAAATATAGGTGTAGGGTAAAATATATCTCACATCATCATCAAGCGCCCAATTAAGTAGATTTACTTTTACTAAATTTCAATTTTTTATTTTAGTATTGAATGTAAAATGATTTATTTATTTATTTAAAAATAACTAGAGACCCGCCTCGGCTTCGCACGGTTTTATTATAGGTACGTATAAACCTTCCTCTTGAATCACTGTACATATTAAAAAAAGGCATCAAAATCCGTTGCGTAGTTTTAAAGATTTAAGAATACAAAGGGACATAGGGATATGGGGACCGAGAAAGCGACTTTGTTTTATACTATGTAGTGATGACTACGGACAGTCCACACAGCTTGTGTTGCTTGATTGTGTATCACTTTACTGTCATGCTATAAAAATGAATGACGAACACATTCCTAGAGCTAGGAATATTACAAAATGCCGGGCTCTGAATTACTTCCCTGTATTTTACCATGCGTATAAAGATGAGAATCCACCTGAACTCAGCTGAGAGCGGGCTTCAACTGAATAAATATGGAGAGAAAATGCGTATTTCGGTACGCCAGATATTTTATATTAAATTTGAATCTTTTTTTCTTTTTTGAGCACAATGTTATTGAGAATGAATCAGATTCGGCTGAGCTTTTATCTTCAAATTAAAATAAACCAAATAGTTCCTCGCTCTGTTATCAATTAATTGTAGCCTAATTTATTGAGTCCAAAATTTACAACCTAAAAATACACCCTACACGCTATCTAGAACTCCTATTTGAAAGAGAAACAACTCATCTTTGAAAACATTAAATTCATTTACGATCAACTAAAATAAATAGGACCTACTTGCCATAAATTAAGGTATCAATTGGACCCTAAATCTCAAAATAAATGAACACCGCATTCAGCAGAAAAAGGGAAATAGAATTTTAACCGGCGATTCAATTACGGGTAGCGTATAAAAAATAAATTGAATTCCATGACGTAGAAGCTCTACTATAACTGAAGCCAGTAGAGGCAGTGCTTTAAATTCTTTATCATTTAATTGGAAAAATGTTGTTAAAGAAATATTATAGCGAGCAAGCAGATAATTTTGGAATACCAAGGGTAGGTATATATTGGCCTATATTGGATAGCGAAGTCAAAGGTCTAATAAATTGTATGTAACAGAACATAATTTGAGAATAAAATATACCCTGATCTACTAGCTAAAAGTCTTTCTCACTGCCTTCACAGCTGAATAAATGAATGAAAAATAACAAAACATTAATGTAGTTAAAAATAAAATATTTTAAATGACTAAAATTACACCCAGAAGCAGCCAAGATTATACGAATACCTTGCAGATAAAATTAATCCTAATTCTTCATCTATACTTACCAAAAAATTAGTTAGATATTTTGGGCTTTATCTTAAACTATTTTGTAATTAAAACGTTATTTCTTCGGCATAAAATACACATACACCCAACATTATTGTAAATTCCATTTAAGTTCTAAACCCTATATCAGCTCCGTGCATACAAGTGACCAAAAACAATTATTCATACAAAAGTATTGTTTAAAAGCTAAATTATGCATTATCGTTGCAAATCCCACAGAATCAGTTTGCAGGTATCAGATAAAATTACCATTTTAATTGAAACTTCTACCAGATTATATCAACGAATTGAAATTTCGCATATCATTTAACATTAAGTATGAAATTTTGATTCACTGAGTTTAGGCTGCTGGAATTATGGAGCAACTAGCTTCCACTCGCGACTTTGAACACCTTTCCTGCGATGATGAGCAGCCTATATATTTTTTCAAATTCTAGAACTATCTATGCAAGATTTCGGTCGAATCCGCTTAGTTGTTTTAGCGAGAAGAGGATATAAATTTGGGTGCATGAGAGAAATCGTTTTCAGGGTTAATTGGTTATTTTCCCTAAAAGTGATTATAGGTAATAGGTTTGTTATAATGTTAAATTTGGGTCTAAGATCGTGATAAGGTTTTGTTGTAAGGTTGTCAAGTATTGTTCTTTCATTAGTTCATTTAAACATCTAAACATCAATACATCCATAATTCTATTAATTAATTTATAATTATAATTATTATTATTTATTATGCATCATTTATTGTTAAGTACCATTGCTGCAAAGTACAAGCAAAAATTCTCGCTTTTTAAAAAAAAAACTAAGATCCGACTACAATCTTCACGCATTACTATGGATTTACTCAAAAACTAATCAGGGCCCGAATTTCACTAAATAAATCGCTTTACCATTCAAATAGTATCGGGTCAAACTTTTTTTGGTATTCTATATTATGTGCTAGTAGCGCAAACTTTTTCAGTTTCATTCATAGCTGTGACGATTACGTTTATAAATAACTACCAATTTGACATTCTAAATATGAAAGTATATGCAAGCGCAAAAAATAGTAGAACACCAAATAGAAAAACGTCATTGCTATCTTAATAGGATGGCGCTATTGAGACCTTCGTCATTTTAGCCATCTTTAAATTAGTGGAATTTGGCCCCAGATCTTGATCAATTTATATAGGTCAAAAAAACAAAGATCTACACACCCAGAAAAAAGATACGTTGTATAATACACATAAAAAACAATCGCATTAGCAATCAAATGAAAGCAATCGTTAGGAAAGTAGCTGGCCATTCTTCGCGGCTATCACGATCCTCGAATAAAGCTTAACTGTTATTTGTTGGCAAGGTATTTTTTTCCCGGTACGACCCACAGCCCTGTCGCTTTTAGAACCTGCAGATGAATATGTACGTGTTGCTATGGAAGTGTTAAGTAATTTATATCTTTACGTTTTAACCCTTAATAGGCATGGTGTATCGATAAGGGACCAATATCCTAACTACATCTTCACGCACTAACTAAGCAACCAAATGAAATGAAATTCGAATTTAACGCGCACTGGGCGATTTATAGGTAAATTTGCCATAAACTCTACCACCTGTCTACCGAAATGCCTTTAATAATTATTATAGCAAGCGCTTTTGATTCAAAAATTTCAAAGATTCTAATATTACTACGTTCCGTTGTGACTGAATAAACGAATGATTCTTATTTTATAAAACTTTACGAAGTTGGGTATTTGCCATGCAATACATTAAAATAACATAACATATTCTTACATATTCATCAAAAGCTTTACAAAACAAACAGCTTTTTCGTATAAACAATTTTAAAATCTCTCCAATTTCCAAAACTAAACATTATTTTATGTAACACATTTGTAGACCAAAGGATCATTTTATAATATTTGCTTAGGATCGTCATATTATTGTACTCTTTGGGATCGTCACTTGTAAATATGCATGTTAAACCTTTCGTTACATATTTAGCTACGTAACTTTCATAAACAAAATGCTGTAACGAAAATATTTTAGTAGGTACAGTGTTGTGCATTGTTAAAATTGATGCGATGTTTACATTCGACCCATTTCAGACTTTGTCTCAAAAAACGCCGCATGCTCGGTTTCCATTAAAGTAATTTGAGTTCACATTTAAGTGATTTTTGACTTTGCTAAAAAAAATTATCAAATTCTTGGTTCGTTTCTTGTCAACAGACTCAAATATCTAAAATATACCAATAGTCACTGCAAAAAACATATTATTATGTACACTTTAAAGTCTATCCTACGATCGTAAAGAGAAATTTCTAGAAGTAAACGAGCAAATTTCATCTTTCATTTCATCATAACCTTAATGTGGTTAAAATAGTGATAAACCAAGGAATAAAAACAAATTAAAACTAGTATTTATAATTGTGCTTTCGAATTTCGATATTTCTGTCAATAGTGTCAATACAAACTTACAGTATAGGTACGAAGGTATGTTTTGATTTGCATAGAAACGAATTATGTTTACTTTCCAAAAATCCAAGATGAATAATTCTCTAACCTGTAGGTACATTCGTTTGACGTGGTTAAATCGCTTCTTTGCGAGAACAACGAGTTATCGTCGACATGTCACGTTATTGAACTAATAGCTAGAAAAAACCGCCGTTTCGCGCTCTACTTGCTACTAAAACGGGATATTTCTAGGGCCAAAAATGGCTGAGTTATAAATGAAAGACCGAGAGCTTGCTGGACTATCTGTATCTCACTCGCGCGAAGTGTTCGAAGCAATAACGTGTCTAGTCAGTAAGACCCAGGTGCTCGGAGGTGATAGTGCTGCCCGATTGAGGCAAAAGTGTTACAACATTCACGTGTCACGGTTTTGGTGCAATAGTAAGTATTTTCTTTGAAATTAATTTTGCTTCTAAAGTGTGATATCCGTTACGTGTACCAGTTTTCCTGTAAAGAAAGCTTAAACGTGGTTGGGATAAGGGGTGCTGTGTCACGTTATAGCATTAAATGTCTATGATTTTTAAGAGACAAAATGACATGTACCGTTATAGATTTAAAAAATGTTTTATTTATTGCATTAATCTTATGGTTTTCTTTAATTTGTTGCGTTATAGCTGAAAACTTACTAAGCTTTACTTTGTTTATGTCATGATGTTGCATTATAGGTGTTAAGAATTTAATCTAATATTGCTCTATTCTTTCAGATGGAGTTGCGATCTAAAATAATTTTAAAACTCACCGCGCAGAATGTGTGTAAAAGAAGCACGAAACATCCATGACAATATTATAAATGCGAAAGTAACAGTCTGTTACGCTTTCACGCCTAAAAAACTGAATCAATTTAAATTAAATTTGGTACAGAGATAGTGTAGAGCCTGAGAAAGGCCATAAGCTATGTGGCAAAAGGTTTGTAAGGGGTTAAAATAGGTAGGGGATGGAAATTTATATAGAAGTTTCGTTTTTGAAGCAAGAAGCGTGAAACTTATTGGCTTTTGGAGTACATAAAAATAACATAATATTGAAAGATTTTAAAATTCTAGCCTTTACGGGATGAAATAAAGTTAGGGGGTGAATATTTGGGTGAAAATAGAGGTATTTGTATAAGGATTATGTGGCTCCCCAAAGTCACACTTTCACGTGAACGAAGTTGCGGCCACAGCTTGTTTTATTGAAAAAAAGAGAAAAGTCAAGTGCCTCGTCGTAATTCTACTATGTAGGTAGTTCTTCAAGTAGCTGTAGCTCATATGGACCATCCTATTATGAAGTTATTCTTGTTACTATTCTAGTATTATTATCTTATTTTATGGGGACGCTTCCGACTGGTATTGAAATGGATCAGTTGAGCTACTTTTAGACTATTTGCAACCGTCTGCAGTAGCTCCATTGATTCAATTGTATTTATCAGTCTTATTTTTTTTCTATTCCTTGATTGAAATTGTCGTTGTTAATAAAGTACTTAGCCTCTTAATATTTATCCTATTATTATAATTGTGAAAGTTTCTGTCGGTCTGTCTGTCTGTCCTTATCACGATTTTAAGTTCTTAACGGATCTTCATAAAATTGAACAAGGAGATACAGACACAGGAGGACGACGTAGTCGAAAGAAATAGCTAGTATAAAAATTCTAAAACTTTAGAAGGAAGTAAATGTTGATTTGATTAAAAATTTACAGTACAAATTAAAACTGCAGTGATTATTTTTGTAATTTGTCATGTTTTTCTTAATAGATTTAATTGCAAGTAAAATTTTGAAAATAAGGCATCTCTTTGTATATTTTACAGACAGATTTAACATTGAGAACCTAAAAATACTTTGTCTGCATGCAGGTTTTTAGATGCATTAATCAATTTTATAACTGTGTTTTTGTTATTTTCTCTTCTAGAATAAATGGTTTTTCTATTTCAATAACGTGTTTTATTCATAATATCACATACATTTCGATATCACATACATTGGAAAGAAAAACATTATAACAGGTGTAACGTGCTACGTCCATTTGTCACAGGGAAAAAATAATATTTATCAAGAATAACGTGATATATTTTGCCCTTTCTTAAAAAAAATTTAATAACTCTTGAACTAAAAATGACAGATCTTTGTAAATAATTTATTTAGAAAGAGAAATAATTAACGAACCTATAATCTGCAGTTTTTTTACGAAAAACCCTACAGTTAAAAAAATTACACCAATTTAAAACTTTAAAGTGGTCTCCTGAAAAGTAGGTGTTTTCGAGATAACCCGTTCTTGTCGCATAGAGGCGAAATATTCTTTCCGAAAAGAAAAATCGTCTTAAAAATACAGCAGCTTAATAAATTAGGTTAATATTAGCCTTTTAATTCCTGCCGCAATAAAGCCCGCTATATTTTACATTGGGAGTAAATTTATTGGTAGTTATTTTAAATATTGGGGTAAGCGGTAAAAATCAGCTAAATAAATATTTGGGCAGCTTAATAAATTTTGGTCGCATGTAAAATAAAAACGACCTGCAATACTTGGCTGACAAATATAAAATTTTTGGTAAGTGAATAAATAGCGGCATGGTCTATGAAATTAATACTTTTGGGCAACTGAATAAAACAATAATGGGCAGTAATAAACCATTATTTTGTTACAGCAAGGATTGAAATTTTTGAGGTGCATAATAAATGTTTTGGGCAAAAGAATTGTAAAAAAGTAAAACAGAAAAAAGCGAAAATGAGCCGTAATCACTGGTAGATACTGCGTTTGAAATCTTACTATTTTAGGTAGAAACTATTATTGAAAGTCTGTGTAAATGTTTATAATAAATAATTTCAGTAGATACTTAAGTTATTGAGATCAAATTTGGTGGTGGTATGTAGATACTTAGTTATTTAGATGAAATTTGGTATGTAAGTAGATACCATATGACCGAGAATAACTTAGTAAATACTAAGCATTACTTAAAATCTTTGGGGTTTTCCTACACATAATCTCTATCTATCAATCTTGGGAATAAAGAAATAAAGTTATATCCCAAAATGTGCTGCACAAAGTGCACTTACTGTCATAAACTTTAATATTAACATTCATACTTTTTCATTGTTTTATTTATTTTCCCAATTAAAATAGTAGGTACTGTTTCACCCGCGAAATTACCGGAATTTTCCGTGGGAATTCTGGATAAAATATAGCGTATGTGTTATTCCAGACTATACTTAATCTATCTCTGTATCAGATTTCATCCAGATCCGTTAAGTAGTTTTTGTGTGAAAGAGTAACAAACATCCATACATCCATACTTACAAACTTTCGCGTTTATAATATAAGTAGAGGTGGCGACAAGCGTTTCGGAGGCAGGTACCTAATTACCTATGTAATCAATCAGAGAATTAACTTTTCTAGTGCTAGGATTTCTGTGGTTAGGAACCTTATTTACAAGCAAGAACACAAGAAGTAAGGCTCAAAGTTGATTGGTGAAATCAAGTACCGCTGCGCGCCCAGCCACGCGCCCCGCCGCGTCGCGCCGCCCCGCCACAGCTCTAAATGCAAAAACCCGAATTTTCTTTTGCGATCCAAAATGTGGCCTCCCATCTCATCACAAAATTAAACATGTTATTCTCAGTCTTCGATATCCATAATGTTCTCCATTTGAAAAATAAATTTACACGTGGGTGAAGCCGCGGGGCACAACTAATTTCAAATAAGTAGGTAAGTATGTCATTGCTTATCCTACAGCTTGACATGTAGGTACCTAGATAAGTAGGACATAGGGTTGTGACATAGGTATAGGTAGGTACTTAGGTAAAGTTTATATTCTTTGCCTACGTACCTAGGTACCTATGTCTACCTACGTACTGCATAGTTCATTTGAAAAGGCGATGATTATCTAGCAACGGGGCGGCGGCGGGCGGGGCGGGACGGCGCCGCATGCACGGCAACTGTGACGAACGGTCGGTCGCATCGTGTAGTTCCCTAACCTACCTACCTACCCCCGACCTACCTACTAACTACGGTATGCGTGTATGAGGCGTGTACATGTGCAGGGCAGCGAAAATGTCAAAAAGTCGGAATTTTCCCTCACTAACGCCTCCCTTTTCTACTTTTCACCAAAATAACAAACTGACCTATCTACGCTCCACCATCAAGGAGAAAAACAGAAAAACAGCTTAAAAGTACCTTTTGCTACTATAATATTATAATGAGAAACAATTTATACTGTAAAAAAAACTTTATATTAAAAATTGCTACAATACCTTCCTTTACATATATAACTTTTGAATTATTCAATTTGAACATTCCATTCGAAAGATATCACGAGTTTAAAAATGTAAAGTAATATTACAATTATAATATTTATAAAAAATTGAAAAGTCTGTGTGAATGTTTGTTATAAGTAATCTCCGTAATTACTTACGTCACTTAAGTTATTTATATATGTCATATAAGTTATACTTAGGTGCAATTTGGTAAGTAGCATGGACGAATTATTACTAGTAAGTAGATAGTTTAGAACCTAGAATAGGACATAGGCATAGACATAACATTTTCAAAAATTAACTTCTGAGAGGTTTAAGTTTGTAGGGAAAAATATTTTTCCTTGATTCGATGTACTCAAAACTCAGTATAAATCAACTATAAAATAAATAATTTGACATGTATTTTTTATTTTAACAAAATAAGCCTAGGGATTGTGTTATAAATTTCTGAAATTTGTATAAAAAACTCTGGTTCGCGGGCGAAGCCGCGGGGCGCATCTAGTAGTGTAATAAAAAAAGTTTAAAAATAAATAAAAGTTACCTATGCGATGTAGGGCGTCACTGGGGTACTGTGGGGAGTCAAGAGTCAATGCTTGAAATCGTCTGCGTGAGTGTATACTAGGTAGGTGCATGTTAAAATTTATAAATTATATGATATTTTCGTTAAATACCTACCTGTGCAGTGTGCGAAGACGCCGGGACGGGCCTTAGGTATATATATATTACTAGCAGTGCCTCGCGGTTTCCCCGCGCTAATTCCCGTTCTCGTTGGAATTCCGGGATAAAATATAGCGATATAAAATATATGTGTTATTCCAGACTATAATCTATCTCAGTGCCAAATTTCATCCATATCCGTTCAGTAGTTTTTTCGTAAAAGAGTAACAAACATCCATCCATCCATCCATACTTACAAACTTCGCGTTTATAATATTAATAGGATTACGCAGTCCATGACATGGGCTTTTTTAATTTCAGTTCATTCCTGCTTTTCCCTGGTAGTCAAATTAAAGAGCATGGATGTAGGTTGTATGCCAAAGTAATTGTAGATTATATTATTATTTAACCGTAGGTGGGAATCAAACCCGCAATCCCCTGCCCCGCCACGCCACGCGCGCCGCCACATCGATCGTCAAATTAGCAAACCCAAATTAATTAGTGAGCTTCCAAACACTGAATTAAATCCGATCCACGGTCTGCTGGTCAGTTTTGATAGTTGGTTGCTCCATTTTTAGTTTTACAGCAGGCCAAAATTTCAATAAATGCTAATCATGATTTGCTGATGCATGAAAAATAATTTACTGCACAAATATTTTTTAAATAGCCCGTTGTTATTTTTCTTGTTGCCCAATTTTTATTTTTTTGCAGGCCATTTGTCGCAGCCCAGTTTTATTTAGTCAGCTTACCGAATCATTTTTTTTGTTCACCAAAATCTGTTTAATTCACTGACCGATTAAATGATACCCTTTTACATTCTTGCTTTCGCAATCGGCTAGGAGTACTCTTCATTTATCTCATTTATGAACTTTATCTCTTTTGATGATAATACAACAGATTGTTTAACGCTTTCCTTTAATTATAAAACGCTCATTTTGTTGTTTTAACCGTGAATAAAATTAAATAATTATTTTGTGTCATTTCTTTTTTTTGGGTATCATTTAATCGGTCAGTGAATTAAACAGATTTTGGTGAACAAAAAAATTAATTCGGTAAGCTGAATAAATAAAACTGGGCTGCGACAAATGGCCTGCAAAAAAATAAAAATTGGGCAACAAGAAATATAACAACGGGCTATTTAAAAAAATATTTGTGCTTTAAATTATTTTTCATGCAGCGGCAAATCATGATTAGCATTTATTGAAATTTTGGCCTGCTGTAAAACTAAAAATGGAGCAACCAACTATCGAAAATGATCAGCAGACCGTGGATCGGATTTAATTCAGTGTTTGGAAGCTCACTAATTAATTTTGGTTTGCTAATTTGACGATCGATGTGGCGGCGTGCGAGGCATTATTATTTTTATTATGGATGGATGGATGGACGTTTGTTACTCTTTTAATATGGAAAACATTAGGGATATCGAAGACTGAGAATAACACGTTTGATTCTGTGATGAGATGAGAGGCCACGTTTAGGATCGCGAAAGCAAATTCGGTTTTTGCATTTAGAGCTGTGGCGGGGCGGCGCGACGCGGCGGCAGGGAGCGGACGCGCGCTACTTGATTTCACCAATCAACTTTGAAAAATGATCAGCAGACCGTGGATCGGATTTAATTCAGTGTTTGGAAGCTCACCAATTAATTTTGGTTTGCTAATTTGACGATTGATGTGGCGGCGTGCGAGGCATTATTATTATTATGGATGGATGGATGGATGGGTATTTGTAACTGGATGGATGTTTGTTACTCTTTTACGCAAAAACTACTGAACGGATATGGATGAAACTTGGCACAGAGATAGATTATAGTCTCTTAGCGCGGGTGAAACCGCGAGGCACTGCTAGTATATATATATATATACCTAAGCAGCCCGTCCCGGTGTCGTCGCACAGGGCACAGGTAGGTATTTAACGAAAATTTTATATATATTATAAATTTTAACATGTACCTACCTAGTATACACACTCACGCAGACGATTTCAAGCATTGACTCTGACTCCCCACAGTACCCCAGTGACGCCCTACATCACATAGGTAACTTTTATTTTTTTAATACTTTTTTTATTACATTATGCGCCCCATTATGAACCAGAGTTTTTTTGTACAACTTTCAGAAATTTATAACACAATCCCTAGGCGTTATTTTGTTAAAATAAAAAATACATGTCAAATTATTTATTTTATAGTTTATTTATACTTACTGAGTTTTGAGTAAATTGAATCAAGGAAAAATAATTTTCCAAACAAACTTTAACCCCATCAGAAGTTAAGTTTTGAAAATTTTATTAGCGTTTTGGATCGCGAAAGCAAATTCGGGTTTTTGCATTTAGAGCTGTGGCAGGGCAGCGCGACGCGGCGGTGCGCGCGGCGGCAGGGAGCGGACGCGCGCTACTTGATTGCACCAATCAACTTTGAGCCTTACTTTTTGTGTGCTTGCTTGTAAATAAGTTTCCTAACCGCAGAAATACTAGCACTAGAAAAGTTATTTCTCTGATTGATTACATAGGTAATTACGTACCTGCCTCTGAAACGCCTGTCGCCACCTCTACTAATATTGATACTTAATACTTGTCTAAGTGCTTATTTTGTAAGCCTAAAGAAATAAAGATTTTGATTTCTTTCTGATTTCTTGATTGTAAACGCGAAAATTTGTAAGTATGGATGGATGGATGTTTGTTACTCTTTCACACAAAAACTACTGAACGGATCTGGATGAATATAGATAGATTAAATATAGTCTGGAATAACACATACGCTATATTTTATCCAGAATTCCCACGGAAAATTCCGGTAATTTCGCGGGTGAAACAGTACCTACCATTTTAATTGGGAAAATAAATAAAACAATGAAAAAATATGAATGTTAACATTAAAATTTATGACAGTAAGTGTGTAAGTCCTCGCACTCTGTGCGGCACATTTTGGGATATAACTTTATTTCTTTATTCCCAAGATTGACAGATAGAGATCATCTGTAGGAAAGCCCCAAAGATTTTGAACTTTGCTTAGTATTTACTAAGTTATTATCGGTCTTAAAGTATCTACTTACATACCAAATTTCATCTAAAATACTAAGTATCTACATACCTACCACCACCAAATTTGTTCTCAATAACTTAAGTATCTACTGAGATTATTTATAACAAACATTTACACAGACTTTCAATAATAGTATCTACCTAAAATAGTAAGATTTCAAACGCAGTACCAGTGATTACGGCTTATTTTCGCTTTTTTCTGCTTTACTTTTTTACAATTCTTTTGCCCATAACATTTATTATGCACCTCAAAAATTTAATTACTTGCTGTAACATAATAACGGTTTATTACTGCCCATGATTTTTTTATTCAGTTGCCCAAAAGTATTAATTTCATAGACCATACCGCTATTTATTCACTTACCAAAAATTCTATATTTGTCAGCCAAGTATTGCAGGTCGTTTTTATTTTACATCCGACCAAAATTTATTAAGCTGCCCAAATATTTATTTAGCTGATTTATACCGCTTACCCCAATATTTAAAATAACTACCAATAAATTTACTCCCCCTTTTTTTTAGTAAATTTGTAAGAATATATTGACATCAAATAGCTAAAAGATCTTAACATGTAATTTATTGTACTTATTCTGGAAATAAACGAATGATTCTGATTCTTAATACCAGCAAACAATAAAATTGGAACTTGATCCCTTTTTTCAATTTACTTCTCCAATTTTCATCCTTTAAACTTAAATTTCATTCTACCTCTAAGTTACCGTGTCTACCTTTACTACGACCGTGAAAACCCTTTCACCTACCACCCCAGTATTCCCTACGTTATACCACGTGACATTTCAGAGCCCTACGATAGAGTCTAAGCCAGTCTGAAGCCATCACGGCCGTGCCCGGACGCGTCTTTGCCACCCGCTGAAAACTTCGCGACCAACAGCCGTGAAAAAAATACGCGTTTCCACGTCAAAATGAGGACTTTCATGAAAACTAACTTTTTAAGTGCTAATTGAGTGCTGCGAAAGTTAAGGAACCGTTCGAGCCGAGGTGAGTTACTTGAATACGAAAGTTAAGGCTGTAAAGTTTTAGTGAGCTTTTGATGCGGTAAGGAAATTGAATTTATTTTCTAGTCCGTCAGTTTTTAAAGGTGAAGTTTCCACTTGAAAAGTATCGGATGCATCTTTGTGATTATTCAAATAAGAGTAAAAGTATAGCATTGAATTTGAACGGTTGATTGATAGCGCTGGGTTAATAAATGAGTTATCCACTTAAAATCTAAGTGATTTCTGATAACGATATTAATAAAGGGGCTTCAGTTTGATATTAGTGTGAAACTTTGGCGTCATTGTTGGTTGATAAGATAGATAGATAGATAAAAATATTTGGTACTACAGACTAACATCATACATCGAGATTTACAATTTGAAAGAAGTACTTACTAATTAAATAAAAATTCCAAAAAGTTTGAATAAATCAAACGAGCACTTAAAGAAAGTAAGTGTAGGAAAGTAATTTAGTATGGGTAGGTTTTTTTGTGCGGCAGAATGTAAAATAGGCCATGGTACATTAAATATTTTTGGCGTAAAGCAAAAACACTGATTTTCAGCCAAAACCTGATCTAGAGTGAGCAGAAAGAGTACAAACAAACGGACAATGAAATGGTAGCTGTGAATTATTGTGGAAAATTATGTGGGTTTTGTGTAAAAAAGTATGACTTTTAAAGATAACAAAAAAAAATTAACGTTAAAAAGTCATACATGTAATTATACGCAAAAGTCAGACAATACTGCAAAAAAAATCATAAAAATAACTAATGATAATGACAGTTTTATTTTCGCCATAAAACGTGATTGCGAATACCTTCTATTAACTAATGGTAACTCGAACAAATCACTCACACTATAATTATTACTATTGAATTAACTAGTCAAACTTAAAATAGGTTGTTACTATTGAATGAACTGGTCAAACTTAAAATACGTTGCCTAGCCTAGTTGCGGGTTCGATTGCCGCCTTGGGTCAACTTTTTAATGATCTGCAATTATTTGTCCCAGTGTTCTGGGTGTTTTCTATGAAAAAATCCTATCTTGAAAGAAAGAAAGAAAAAGTATTTATTGTCTTAGATTCTAATTACACTGTTAAAACAAACAAAAGAGACTTACCATACTAACTTAAATAAAAATAAAAACTAAGACAAGGAGTAAATTCAGCTTTGCTGCATGCAGTAAGTATAAACAGATGCATGCAGCGCAGTTTTTAAATTTACCCCTCTCGGGTGGATGGTCACCGAAAGGTTAAGTGATTGCGGTGAAAAATTATCTACATATGTCGTTGTATAATAATATCAGTCCCATAACACAAGCTTTGCTTATCATGGGATGGGTTAGACGATACTGGCTGTGTGGATTGTCCAGTTTTATTTATATTCCTTTATTCATCCGTCGTTTTAAAGTTATAAAACAAACACAATTGTACACGAGAGAGTTTGCATGCTAATTTCAAGTTTTAAATGGAAACGCCAAAGTTATTTGATTATGTTTATGATAGTACCAACTTTCACGAGTCTGCATTATACTCTGCTCATTTTATAAGTTAGGCTTTGACCATTTGTGTAAAGGCGCGAACAGTAAGCTTATGATAGGTTTAAAAAACTGAACGAGCTAATTTTCAAAATTGGAATGAACGAATGGAATGAAAACTTAGAAAAAAGAAAGTTTAAAGTTCAAAGAATTATATCATAAAATAAGTGGGGGCGCCACCTTAGGTTCTGTTTGCGCTTTAATTGGAGTAGGTAAGTACTTATTAATGAAATTGAGTCAAATGAACATCTATCTACATACTAGCTGTGATACTAGTAGGTATCTGCCCGGAGCTTCGCAAAACTTTTCAAGCCATGTTTATCCCATGGGAACAGATTTATAAGATGAAAAGTAAGTTAAAGCTAAAAGGAAACTTACCTAAAACTACGTCTATTTAAAATTTTAGACTGATCCGTTCCGTAGTTTTGACTTGAAGAGGTAAAAACATTCATCCATCAGTCTAAAAGATTGATATACTCAGGTTTGACTGTAGATAATCAAATATGTACCACCAGTACCCATTCCAAATGGTACAATGTTGATCTCATTTAACTCTGTGCTGAAGTCATTCGTGTCGCATAGATTTTATTGCGAAATTGGTTCGGGTTTTTGAAGTAAAGTAAGTTACCGCTTGTTACTCATCGATTGCACTATTTTTAATGGTTTTGCTCATAAAACAATACAATTATTAGTTTGTGCGCATTGAACGCAACTTTACGTAGCAAAAGCCACAGATTGCCGATCTCTGATATAGCTCCAAACAAAGCCAGAGCTTCTATACTATGGGCACTAGATAACTGATATAGTATAACGTGCTATATAATCACTACCTAGTATATAACAAAGTTGCTTTCACTGTCCCTATGTATGATTAAATCTTTTAAACTACGCAACGGATTTTGATGCGGTTTTTTAATAGATAAAGTGATTCAAGAGGAACGTTTATACGTATAATAAAACCGTGCGAAGCCGGGTCGCTAGTAAGTAATATAACTTTAAAATAAAAATATCCCGGAGTGGGAAACGAACCCGTAACCTCCTGCGTCACAGGCGGTCCCTTGTCTGGCTACGTTACAACATAGGTCCACAAATAATTATTGTACAACAATTTGAGTTCTGCCATCCAAATATTTTACTGCCGTTCAAGTTCATACGTTATGCATAGAATTTACGTTTTTCATACTTTTACAGCAATAATAAACTTTACGACGGGCTGTAACAAAACCTTTATGAAATTTTGAAAACAAGCTCGAGTATTATTATTTTAACAACTGTCCTCAAAGCCAATGAAAAATAAATGTCTTTTAATTTGTAGATACCGCTTTTCCCTAGCGGACTTTAATTAAACCAAAGTTTTACTTGAAATTGTGGTTCTTATCATAGCAGTTTTTAATTAAATAAAGAAATGTATATTCTCTATACAAGTGTCGTAAGATTTGCTTGCGAATTTGTTTGAAAGTCCGCTGACCCGTAGCAAATCTCAGTTGGTTTGCCAACAAAGTTTGTTCAATATTTACACACAGTGCGACATGATTCAAAGGTTCTTTTGTCCGAAAACTTCTTATTCTAATATTTATAAAAGACTATTAGAAATTATTTGATTAGAAATTAGACAATTTGAAAACAAGACAGATATAATAAACACCGAAATTATTGAAAGCTATATAAAAATAAGTCTTAAAACCTGCAATGTATGTATTTCCGTTTGCTTTCCTCTAAAGGTCTACTCTAGCCAAGAAAAATTTTAATCTTTTCAATATTAAGCGTAGAATTAGTTTATTGTAGGTTACATAATCAATTTGGGGTGGTTAAAAAATATAAACCAACAAATTATATAAAAGTCAATAAAATAGTAGTATTGAGGATAACTCAAAAAGTACAGGTATTTTAGCAGTCGGTTAAAAAACTGAATTTCTTCATAAAAAAAATCTCCAACAAGTGTAGTTTACATAATGACAAAAAATGCCGTAGAATCAAGAGAATTTTCTCAATCTATAAGGTAAATTCAAATTTTCTAGGAATAACCACGTAATTATTTTAAGAGCTCATTGTTATATAACATACGTAGACATGTTCCATAACAATTCGCTTTTTAAAGTTAAATGCAACCTACTCAGAGAAAATCCCAAGCTGGGAGTCAGCCAGTCAAAGAGTATTAGGTCCAATTTGGTAAATTGGCGCGCGTTAGCGTTTTACTAATGAGAGGGTATCGGTATCGCCTGGAGCTCGCGACCGCTTAACATCCGACAGTCATATTCTAGCTAACCAGCTTCGCTACGAAGCGATTCTATTTTTACAATGTCATCGCTCGAACGATAGTGAGGGTCGACTTGTAGACTAGCGAATTAGCGAAATCGCCTGTCAAAAGTGACACTTTGACAAGCGCTTTCGTATTTGTATTGAAGTAAAACCGTTCAACATTATCGAATCGCTTGATGGCATCGAAATGTCAAAAATATATTCGATCACGTGACATAAGTATCTATGATAAAATAAAAGTATGTAAAATCAATATTTTTTGACATTTCGACCGAATGATACGTTGCCTAGGCCCTTAAAAGTCAATACGAAAAACTTTGGCAATGTGAAAATAGCTCCTAATTTAGAAACCGTCGCACAGAAATGCACCGTAATATTGACCCTGACATTAATGTGCAATTGCAAAGTGTGTACATTTTTTGGGATTCCGGAATATAGCAGTTCTTTTTTATTTGAATTTCTTGTTCCTCTAACTTTATCAAAAACGTTATATATTCTTATTTCATATATAAACTTATCGATAAACATTTCTACCTTGATTAGGCCAATTCCTAGGTTCTTATTAGTACTTGTATGATGTGAAACCACCCGTGTAGTGTGGCGGGCGTAATTCCACCTGCGACGCATGAGGTTTCTAACTGCGGGTTCTAATTCTCTCCTTTATTCTCTGGGGTTCTGGGCGATTTTATTTATCACTAGCAGTGCCTCGCGGTTTCACCCGCGTAATTCCCGTTCCCGTGAGAATTCTGGGATAAAATATATATGTTATTCCAGACTATAATTTATCTCTGTGCCAAATTTCATCCATATCCGTTCAGTAGTTTTTGCGTTAAAGAGTAACAAACATCCATCCATCCATCCATACTTACAAACTTTCGCGTTTATAATATTAGTAGGATTAGATTGCTATAAGTACCTATTATCAATCACCTAGTACCCAAAATACAAGCTCTGCTTAGCTTGGGGCTAGATGATGCTGTGTCGCTTGTCAGCGTTCCTTATATTGAAATAAGTTCGAAGCAATGCGATAAAGCTTTTCTTTCTACACTAGGCCAATTCCCACAACTAAATAGGTTTTAAGTAGGTCTACTATATGATATGGTTGTGATTCGTGCGTTGCCATCGATCGCGGGATAGCGTGCCACTCGGTCACTCGCCCTAAACATAGTTTATCGATTGCCACAAACATTCAGACGACCATTGTTACCAAGTCAATGTTTAGATTTGAAACTATACTTACATACATACAATATGTATGCTAGCTTTAGAAGCGAAAATAGACGAGGTAATCGTTAAAACTGATTTAATCACTACATAGTATAAAACAAAGTCGCTTTCTCTGTCCCTATGTCCCTATATCCCTATGCCCCTTTGAATGCTTAAATCTTTAAAACTACGGAACGGATTTTGATGCAGTTTTTTTAATAGATAGAGTGATTCAAGAGGAAGGTTTATATGTAGGTATAATAAAATCGTGCGAAGCCGGGGCGGGTCGCTAGTTTATAAATAAAAAAAATTATAATCAATGAATGTATACAAATTAAAAACTATAATATTCAATTAAGACAGTTGAGTTAATTACAGACGGTTGCAAACAGTCTAGAGGTACTTCAACTGATCCATTTTAAAATAAAATAACTGATTAAATGCAAACAGTCTAAAGGTACTTAACTCAATTGATCCATGACAATACCAGTCGGAAGCGTCCCCAATGACACTGATTAAATTAAATTCATTTCTTGATTTAGGATTTTTGTGTTCATTCAAACTTTATTTTCTAGTTTTAATAGATTTTGGTATCAGTATATACTCGTATGTATGTACCATACAGTGCAGCTGTGCAGCCCTGCTATAATCTACGCCCTAGATTTCTAAACTTCTAAACTGTATTAAGATAGCTTCGAAAGTAATTTTGAAAAACAGATAGATAAGATATGATTTATAGGTACATATATATGTATTTAATACACTTTGCTTCCTATGAATTTGTTTTCAGTCCCTTAACATGGCTCATATTTAACTAAAAACAGAAGATGTAAGTATACAAGGATTTAGGTCATAGCGGCGGCAAATACATATAAACAGAAATAATGACATTAAATATCAACGGAAAGAAGGAAATAATTGTAGTGCACAAATCAAATGTGTGCACTAACACAGTTAAAATATCTATGCCCTCTCAATGTCATAAATCAAATCAAATCAAATCAAATCATTTATTCGCAGAAATGTAGGTACATAAGTTCTTAATAATAATAATGAATCCTTATACATTCTGCCTCTTCGAGGCGTGCAAATTTTAAATTTAAAGCTATATAAAATACAAAATGTTTTTCAGAAAATTAATTTGTCAAATCTTTTGATAATTATAGCTAATAGTATACATAATATTATAAAAGTGTCAAAAATTATATTATATACTTACAAGAATGTCATAAAAAAGTTTTAAAGTCAAAATATTCTTTAATGTCATAGAAACAATTTTCCATTAACCACTCTTTTACTTTAATTTTAAATAAATGAAATGGTAGAGCTTTGAATTTATTGGGTAATTTGTTGTAAATTTTTATGGCCTGGTGATAGACGTTATTCGTTACGAGTTTTACTCTGTGTTCCGGGACATAGAGCCTTTCTCTATGCCTCGTTCGTCTTTCCATAACATCGGCGTGTGTTTTAAAATAATGAGGGTATTGTTTCACAAACAGGCATACATCCCTTATGTACATGCAGGGCAATGGTAGTATATTAAATTTCTTATATATTCTCATAATTCGATAGGACAACAGAAAGACACGACCGGGGAGAAGTCAGGCGCAAGATCAACACTGGAACACTGCTATTTTCCTGTCTCGGCACTGAAACTGTGATTTTAGAGGTTGGAAAAACGTAGGTAATTTAAAACTCTCCATTTGTGTCCCATTTTCTCAATTGTCAGATTTTTCAAATTATAGCTACGATGCTTATGCCTTCATTCTCGTAGATACTATTGGAAACATGCCAAGAGCGAGTTGAACTCGAGCATGAAAGGTTCCGTAGCATTATCTATAAAAACGGGAAATGAATAGTATCTGTTGTATAGGAGCCCCCTTAAATATGTATTTTATTCTATTTTTAAGTAACTGTTACAAGTATCTGTTGTTGTAGAGGCAACATAAGGGCTTTATCTGTGAAAATAAAGTTCAACTAATTATCTAACTATCACGGTTTATAAGATACAGCCTGGTGACAAACGGACAGCGGAGTCAGTATTAGAGTCCCGTTTTACCTTCCTACTACGGGACCCTAAAAATAATTTTTTCTAAACACATAAAGAACTCATCATAGCTGAGTGCTCCTACGATCCAAAGCGTCTTGTTTTCGTGAATTCCGTGACAAAAAGCACTGACTATCATATTTTATGTAAAATCCGGCCATTTACTCAGTACGTGGCCCGCGATCGGTCCAACAGATAGCCTCTGTAAATATGGACTCTATATTAAATTATATAGAGTTCATAAAGGGACGGATGGCCACGTCCATATCATAAAGGTTTATTATCAGTTCGGTTTGCGAAGGAAATAGAAATGTTTCTGATAAATTTTGTAGAGTAGACTCATTTGTATAAAAAATAAATTTTACTAATTTTATGAATGCGAAAATATGTATGAATGTGTGGATGTATTGATGGATGTTTGTTCTTCTTTCACGGAAAAACTATTGAAAGGATTGGGCTGAAATTTGGAATAGACGTTGTTCTATAATAATACATAGGCTTCTTTAAATCAAAAAATAATTACCTACCTTTGGGATAAAAATAGCCTTAGACGTTTACATATAGAATATAAATAACTCCTGCAAAGCCGGAGGCATATACCAGTTAAGCTATATGGATGCTACATCTAAATTGTTTGCAACAGTCTGCATTTAGCTCAGTTGCTTCTAATGCAAATACGAGTTCTAATTTATTTTTATTTATTAAATTCAAATGTAATTTTCTTATGTAGTAAACGAGCAAGGCGGTCAGTTATGCAAAATTAAGTACCTAACGATCAGTTTAAATTTGTTTCAATTAAGTATTTGATTATAATTATCTTTGTTGCTAAAAACATACATCCATCTAAACTTTCGCGTTCATAATATTAGTAAGGATGAAGGGCATTCAAGTTACTTTAAGCAGAGAGTCTTAGTCTCGAGTTAATCAATAGAATCTCACCAATGTAATAACAAATAGGTACCAAGTAACAAATTACTACGGATCTAGAGGTATTCATTAATGTCTTATCTTTAGAAGCAAACTTAAGGGAACTAGGATTAATAAACAAAGAAGTGGATTCATAACAAACGTCAAAGGAGTCATGTTTGATCACCGCAAGATACGGGAGACAAAGGGCCGAAGTTTCCTAGAGAATATTCTGATTAATGTCCTGGGTTGTTTTTCTTCGTTTGATAGATCAGAACTTTGAGGTAAACATACCAGAATGAAGAAAAAAACAAACTTGTAAAACATTGATTAAGAAGCCATTCAATACAAATTTGGTCAAGAAATCGTAGCGACATAGGTACCTAATATAACTAATAATTTCGGTAGAAAAAAATTACAGTAGTTTTTAATGGAGACAAAAAAACATAACTTTCTAGTTCTTTACTTTCCGCGCTAGTGTTGTAATGTTTTATACTTATTGAGGGTATTTGACGACTACAGTGGTGCAGCGGGCGAATATCTACCTGAGACGCAGGAACTTCCGGGGTTGATTCCCGCCTCAGGACGAATGGTTGTTCGATCGATCTGGGGCCAAATTCCACTAATTTCAAAACAAAGGCCTCAATAGTGATGCCATTCAATCAAGATGATCAAAATGACGTTTGTGCATTTGGTAATCTACTATTTTTGGCGCTTGAAAAGACTTTCATAATTAGAATGTCAAATTGGTAGATATAAACGTAATCGTCATAGCTATGAAAAAACCTCAAAAAGTTTGTGCTAGTAGAATACCGAACAGAGTTTAACACTGTCAGTTTGACTCGATACTATTTAAATGGTGAAGCGATTTATTTAGTGGAATTAGAGCCCTGGTGATATTTTGATCTGGGTATTCTGTATTATGTATGTTCTATAATATGCTGCTGTGTGAATAGTGACTTTGGACAGTCACCTTACTTATTTCCATGCAATCTTTCATACAATCTTTCATCATTATTTCAACCCCTTACAACCGTTTTTTCTTTTCTGAGGATAGACTATCTTTGTACCAAATTCATTTAAATCGGTTCAATAGTTTAGACTTGAAAGCGTAACATATAAATAGACAGACGGAGTTGCTTTCGGATTTACAACTTTAAGAAAAGATAACAAAAAATATATCTTTGTAATGTATTCTTTCGTACAGAAGAATCCGCGGGCCAAAACCAAGCCTAGCAATATAATAAAACATAATAAATTAAACTTTTTCCGGCAAAGCTACAATATTCTACCGCCAAGCGAACAATACGAAGGCGGAACTCTTAGCGAAACGTACCTTTGGCCCATTTGCCGCATTAATTCAGCATGAATGGAAGAAACAAAATGGCCTCCGCAGTACACGCGATCCATCATTTACTAACAAGGAAAGAAAGGAAATATTCTTTACCATAAGTTAACTAACTTGACCAAAGCAGCGTTCGATATTGAAGTGATAAATGGTCTTCAAAGTCATATAAAAGCCAATTTCTTCATGTCAATTATCCCTATTGATATTATGAACGCGAAATTTGTATACTTAGATGTATGAACGGATGGATGTTTGTTCCTCTTTCATGCAAAAACTGTTGAAGGGATTGGGGTGAAATTTTAACAACAGATAGGTTACTTTTTCATTTCCTACTTTACCTTACCTACTCTACCATTTACTTTATCATTTCATTTCTTGTGGCAGTGGGTAAACATTTAAAGATCAACAAATGTAAATCAAACGTCACATCCTTATAAAAGTTAGTGAACCTGAGCATGTTAAAATAATTGTATTTCTCAAAGGTTTATTTAACACCGACCTATTTACCCAAAAAACTCAAAAAGCACACAGAACTCGGTGAAGAGTCGCGAACATACGTCAATAAAGAATCGCAACCAAACGTCAATAATAGGAAATAAATGGGATGAGGGAGTCAATTCTGGTATCCAATCGCTTCACTATGACAATATCGTCGCTTAGAATCCACAGATGAAAGAACTTCTAAAAGTTCTAAATATTACGAGTGATCCTTTAAGCACAGAGATATTGATAAAATGGTTTTAACCTTATCACATACGCGTGTTCCACTATCAATATTTACATTAATCTCAGATAAAATGCTAAAATGTTTCATTTGGTAACGAAAACTTTAGATTCATTTATCAGAATAAGGGCCCAGTTTCCACGCTCTCGTTTCAAGTATCAGCTGCCTGAATTTAGACTTCAGTGACGTCACCTATGACGTCATCGCTCGGCAGATTTCAACGAAGAGCCATTGACACAGTACGCTACATCTAAAAGGAGGAAGCGCATTATCATGACAGACGTTGAACATTTTCGAAACATGACCCGTTCGTAGCTAGTTTTCTATAAATTCTAACTTAGGAATAAGTAATAAATAACCCACGGGTGACTGGTAGAGATCGCTCTTGAGCAATAAGACTGCCTATTGTTACACATTTTGTAATTTTTTTATGTTTTGCATAGTTAATTTTTAAGTGTGTAATTAACAATTTTCCATCTATCTGTCTAAATAGATTTATTTGTACCGTCAAAGTAACTTAAAGTACAACTTATTAAAACAACTAATATATTAATAATATTATAACACGTTCGTGGAATAGGCCTACCGGGGATACCACGTTAAAAAAACGCGCCGAGTGAGAGTGTAGAACGTGATTCTTACAAGCGCAATATCTGGGAAATAGTGGGTCTTACAGAAAAAAATATTGAGACCATTTTTATAGAGAATTTTAAGGTCTACAACTTTGCTTTAAGGTACTTTTTCGATAAAACTTACCGTTTTCGAGAAAAATCCAAAAAACCTAAAATTTTGACCTTGGGCCCCGAATAAGTCCCTAAGCTCACATGGGACTGATGGGGACTTTTGACACTTTATTCCTTGTGGTAAACCTAAGGTCTCTACGAAGATTTGGCTCTGTCGGAATTTTCTTTATTTCAATTGTGCGGGGTTGTTTTGGTCGACAGTTTGAATTTGGGCTTTTCTAGCCACCCCCCACTGAAAAAATTTTTTTGTTATTCGTAACACAAACTTTGGTAACTAGCAACCTAAAAAAAGTGACTACATAACTAAGTGCTACAAGTAACATAACCTAGTTTTGTAAAATAAGTTGTTACTAGTTGGCTTCTGATGTTTGTTATAAATAAACAAAGTGCTTGTCTAATTTTTACTAAACAATTTGGATAATATGTACGAAGCCACTTATAGTTATGTACCATGTAATCTTCTGTTTTTATTAAAAATTAACAAACAGATTAGATAAAAATAAGCAAACTTTTATTGGCAAATAGATATCTGACAGTTTGTGAGTAGCATATTAGTTTTGTAAATTCTAATCAAACTTTTTGGTTACAGTTTGTGAGTAGCATATTAGTTTTGTAAATTCTAATCAAACTTTTTGGTTACTACTAGACATCAACTCAATAGTTTTTGGTTAATAATAACAGAGCTATGCTGTTACTTCTAACTAAACTGATTGCAGCTTCTCAGATTGGTTTCTTCTATCTTGTAATTTTAGCGAGTACTCGGCTTTTTAGGGTCGACGCTGACCTGACTCGTTAGGTCTCAAACTTGTAGCACTCTCGAAACACTTGGAATTGTTTATTAGGCAAACATTTGAACAAGGTTGAGTGTGTGAATGTAAAGCCAAAGCAGGGTTCGAACGTCTTTCAGAACACTGCCTTCTCGTCAGCGCGATCTAGCGCTGGGCCATTTTTACTAGCGACATCTAGTTAATTTTTTTGTCAATACTTTACCGTTAGACAATGTTTTCGCATGGTCTGCTAAAGTGTAAAAATTAAACAAAAACGATCATTTAGTTAGCAACAATGTATATTTTAATATTAAAAAATTATGTACCGGTTTGCAGAAATTGTTTCCTAGTTTTTTGTCAACAAACACTGCTACTTCGATGGACGCCATTGTCGTTTTTATTGCGTTCTTTGTTGAAGTGTCATTTGAAATAGTCGTAACTTTACACGCAACAAAACCTTTGATTCGATTTAAACAAATGGTTTTGTAATTTTACTCAAACTCATCAAAGCCATAACTAAATAGTTTTGTTATTGATAATTACACTCAGATTGGCTGCAGTTAGGGATTGCAATCCGGTATCATTTTCAATCCGGCCGGATTTCACCGGATTGACGCTAATCCGACCGGATCCGGTCGGATCCGGCCGGATTTCAAAGTAACTTGGCCTATTATTTAGTGATTTTTAGTTTAGATAGTAATAAATAAAATACGTATTTATGGAAAATAAAGTCACTTTTATTTATATTTTTTGGTACTATTTGTACTAAATGAAATTATGAAACATCTGAAAATTCTCGCTAGGGATTGCAATCCGGTATCATTTTCAATCCGGCCGGATTTCACCGGGTTGACGCTACTCCGTCACCGACTATCAACCTGCTTTCAAGTGGAGCCAGAGAACATACACACCAATCGTATTTCCTTCAGTGGAACACGATTATGGGAAGGTACAAATATGTTTGAATGAACACACTGGTACTTCAACTCCATTTGAAATATTTGGTTTAGTTACTTACTTTGACATTTTACTGCAACAAATTGTATTAGATACACTGCGGTACGCTCATCAAAATGGGCGGGAATTCGCTATTGAAACCGACGAGATGATAGCATTTCTTGGTATGAATTTAGTCATGGGCTACCATATTTTACCATCATTGAGGGATTATTGGTCTACAGAACCAGACATGGTAGTGCCTTTCATATCGAAGGTGATGCCTCGGACTCGATTCGAAGAAATACGGCGAAACCTTCATTTCTGCAACAATGAGACCTAAGCAGCCCTACTTACGGCAGAGCATATAAAATTCGTCCAGTAATGCAACATCTCAATGATGCGTTTCACATTCAAAAAGCCCTGAACAATACGAAAACCCAATCTATCGGTGAACATAATGGTGAAATTCAAAGGGCCTAACATAAAACGATGCATGTATTGTACACGTTCAAAAAAGAAATTTCACAAACAACATACCTAGGTGTAATATGCAAAGTTCATCTGTACTATACTAATGACCGAAATTGTTTGCGTTCGCGTATTTTTTGCTTTACCGGATCCGCCACCGGATCCGGCGCTGACTCACCGGATCCGGTATGTCCAATAACACGCCGGATCCGCCGGATTACCGGATCCGCCGGACCGGATTGCAATCCCTAGCTGCAGTAACCAAACAAGCTTTGTGTTGCTATTAATATAAAATATGCTAAACAATAACTAAACACAATTTGGCAAAATCAGTTATGTACGATTTAATTGAAGTAGATGGTTATGTTTAATCAAACTTTGTTTGCTAGTTAACAAAGTTCATCTTACAAAACTAGTTTAGCTAATTAGTTTTTTCAGTGCCCACGTAGTGTCGGGGATTTGGCTTTCTCGGTTCACTTTCTTTTCCAAATGTATATAATGACTGGACTAATTGTTTAAAACGTCAAAACTAATCTGTATGTTAGATTAGTTTTGGTAGAGTCAATATTAGTTTGTTGTCACAGTATTAAATAGTTAATTTCTTTAAGATAGCCGCGCAGCAGAGCGAGACCCTCTAGCACAGGTATAATATTACTTAAAAAGAGGGTCCCATACCACTGAAATGTACTAGATTAAGTTAAAGAAATAAAATATTTTGTATTTTGTAAAAAAAAAAAAAAAAAAAAAAAAATTGACTAAAATGACCGGACTATTAAAAGCTGTTAGTAGCTAAAAGTCTGTTTCGTTTATTTTCGTTATTTTTTTAAGATACTATACTTACAGTTATTCTTATAAGTCGACGGCCTTACTCCTTACTATACTATAATATTATATCACTAATACTATAATCGTCAAACTATATGGATTTTTTTTATTCTTTAATGCAAAAACTACTAAAACCGTCTGAATTTTTTAGCGTATAATCTATTTTCATCACAACTGATTTCATATCATATAATTTAATCCAAAGCCGTTATTAGTAAAAGTCCGTTTCACTATATTCACCAGGTAGGATTGTTGCAAATTTAATTTACAAGGTAAATAAACTCGTGTTATCCCGCAGAAAGTTTCGTGAGAATATAAGCAAAGTTGTGTTTTGTTTTTAATTAACTTTTGTGGCCAGGGTTCATAATCTGTCTGTAGGTATTTAACTTTTTGATGCCCTTGAAAAGAGGCTGGATTAGACAAAGGTAATTTCGCTTAATTTTTACGCTCTCAAATTTTTACGAGTGCTCTGCTAGGTAGAGGAAAATCTTTTATATTGATAACTTAAGGCTTTTTACTGAAACTTAGTGGTGTAAAAGGAGTTTTGAAACTTAAGTTACTTTTTTGTTGACAACTGATGTGGCGCGGCGGGTGAAGATCCGTCTGTGATACAATAGGCTGCAGGCTCAATTCCCGCCTTTAGACAAACTTTTGTAAGCCCTTTAAATATTCGTTCGGTTTGTTCTGTGTTTATTCTATGGTTGTAGAGGTATAATAAAAATCTATCTATTATAAAATTATATCGCATTAAGTATTATTATGTCATCAAGCACCCAGAACACAAGCTCAGGTTAGCTAGGAGCTAGATGTGTGTACTGTGTGGATTGAAAGTTTTTCTTATGTATAAAATATCTAAGGTTTTACGCATTCCCTTAGTGATTTGGCTTAACGTGACTTAGCTTAGATTTTCCTTCAAACACCTTAAATGCTCTCTCTCTCTCAATAGAATAGAAAATATTTTTTTTACAGAAAACAAATAATACTTGTATATACATATGTATAATTCTTCCTTTTCTCCTACTTCTAAACATAAGATATCAACGCAATAAGGTATCAACGCAACACTACAATAAATTTTACACTCCTCTCCTAAAAACTACGAAGATATCGTAAACATCAATTTGTTGCAACGCAACTTATTCATAGAGCAAAGAGTTCCAACCAATCTCCTTTCATAATAAAAATCCCCGCAAAAAGTTTGAACATGGATACCTTACATAATTCTGTCTCCACACAGATGGGACATTGGTTGTAAATATTTAACTTGGGACATAAAGCCAGATCCGGGTGGGACACGCGCATAAATAGGTTATTTTATGTCTTTTTCTTACTTCGAGGGTGCTGTTACACTGCTAGAATCTTCTTCTTACGAAAATACATGACTAATATAAAAAAAATTTTAGATTACAGTTATTTATAACTTGATATCCTTACTCCTTTCTAATACAATAACGCGAAAGTTTGTTTGTTACTCATTCACGCAAAAACTACTGAACCGATTGGGCTGAAATTTACGTATAAGTACGTATAAGACTTCTTGGAAGAAAATATAGGTTTTGCTTCCAATAAATATGCTCTCATGGGATATAGCCTTCAAACATTTCCATTGAAATAAAGCGAGCGAAACCGCGGGCAGATACAAGTTCATGATATAACTAAGTTTGTTGTAACAAGTATTAGGTTTTTCTTATCATGTAAAAATAAAGTCACCAAAAATCTTCGCAAAGACATGTAAAAAGATTATTACTCCAAGCACTTAATTTAAAGTAATTTATTTCCTCATAGGTTACATGACATAAGTAAAAGTAAAACTAGAAAATAAAGAGATCACTTTGAGTTTTTGTTCCCTTCAAGCTTTTCTAAGGTAAAATAAAGAAGTGTAGCTTGTAAGGTGAGGTAACAAAAGGTAGAAGTTTCTTAATAAGTCGGAATATTTATGTTCTGTAATTCTTTTGGATTTCTGCGGATGTACCACACTGAATTTCATCTTGATCTTCGAAGTTTTGTAGATCTTACAAGTTTAATTCTTTTATTTAAAACGAGCGACCCTCCCGGCTTCGCACGATTTTATTATACGTATAAACCTTCCTCTTGAATCATTGAATTATTTATTCTATCTAAGGGCTCAAACACAAAACTGCGAGCTCGCATCGCATCGCAAATATCTGCGAGCTCGCACGATAACGTCCGATCTCATTTACATCGCGCATTCCTGTCATATTACGTCATACTTGGTGACCCCCCTTTTAGTCCGTTCTGAGACAACTTTAGCGAAAGATGCGCGGCGCCTGAGCCGCCTTCTTTGTGTTGTAAAAAAAAACTGCTTCAGTTCTCAACTCATAGTAATTTCGAGTAAAATAGTTCCCTTCAGAGTTCATAATTGTATTAAATGGATGAATCCAGAATCTTCTTTTTCTTTTATATCTATTTAACAATAACAGCAGTGCAATTGGACCGATTTATGCAAAAATGATCCAACTCACAACCTAGTCAATTTCGAGTTTTTTTAACCAATGTAATCAGTATAAGGTATATTTTAACATATCAAAGAGTCACACCTCTATGTTCACAAATGTGGAAAATCCATATGGTCCAACACACAACTGTCATGTCGAAGACCATTTTTTAAAATGTATAAATGTTTCATGCCACTTGAATCATTTTTGTGTTGCTTTGGTTACCCTAACATATAACCGTTCTATTTTGCTACAATGATTCAAACTATAATATTAAGCTGATCCATCAGTTCAAAGAGCTCAGAAAGCTATAGAAAGAGCTATGCTCGGAGTTTCTCTGAAGGATAGGATTCGTAAAGAATACATCCGAAAGAGAACCAAAGTTATCGACATAGCTCAAATAATTAGCAAGCTGAAGTGGTGGCAGTGGGCCGGCTATATCTCGTAAAGAACCGACAACCGTTGGGGTAAACGTGTTCTTGAGTGGAGACCGAGACTTGGCAAACGTAGTATAGGACGCCCTCCGACCAGGTGGGATGACGATCTGCGAAAGACTGCTGGCAGATGCTGGATGCGTCAAGCTGAAGACAGGGAGCTATGGCGCTCATTAAGGGAGGCCTATGTCCAGCAGTGGACTAATATAGGTTGATTATGATGATAATGATATAAAACAAGTTAATCTTTGACAAGTTAATATTTAAAATTGCTATTCCATCTAAGTACGTAAACGAAATAAACCATAAAGTTCAAAACACACAGAAGCCGGAGGCGTGGCGGAGGTGAAGGCGTGCCGGTTTTTCCTATGGCACCGCGTTCGCCACGGCCTGCGGTGTGTGTGTAGGCTTTCATAGGATTCCATAGAATACAACTCGCACGCCTTCGCCTTCGCCACGCCTCCGGCTTCTGTGTGTTTCGTACTTTAACGAAAAATAAATAAATAAAATAAAATAAGTACAGGGCCAGCAGATCTAATATTAGATACCAGATGATTGCATTGATTAATTTAAGAAACCGAAGGGAAGTTGCAATAATAGACGATGTAGATGGTTTATGTGATGAACCTTATTCTGATTTGGACGAGGAGTAGGGCCAATTTTGTTTGTTTTGTCTTTTAAAACACAAAAATGATTACTAATTTTTATCACACTTTGAATCATTTTTGCATTTTAATTATTGCATAGCTCCTACATAGCTCTTTCCATACAAAATAAATTTTGTAATAATGATCCAGGCGCAAGTTTTCCCAATTATCTACTAAACTATTACAATTTATTCTTTATATTATTTATAGCAAAAAAGTTGAGTTTACATAGCATTAAATTAAATTAAAATAACAACATTTTGTATTACAAAGCTAGAGAAATACCGCCACAAACTTAAATATCGATTATCTCGAAATGAGGTTTGTGTGGGTTGGATCATTTTTGCTTAAATCGGTTCAATTATCTTTTTGGGATCCATCTTACGCTTCCTAAAAACACGTCCAATACAGCTGACTAAACTTGAAGGTATGGTTACCCTACAAAACGGTTCGCCGCACAAATTCGCATCGCAGAAATTCACAAATCAAGTTCGTGTGACATCGCATCACATCGCATCGCATCGCATCGCATCGCACCAAATCGCAGTTTTGTGTGGGAGCCCTAAATCCGTTGCGTAGTTTTAAAGATTTAAGTATACAAAGGGACATAGGGATATAGGGACAGAGAAAGCCACTTTGTTTTATATGTATGTAGTGATGATCTGAGCGTCTGGTCACTGCGACGCGTGACCCGAGAGCTGGTGAGTATCTGGCGCAGCACATCAGCGTTGTCACACAGCGTGGTAACGCAGCCACTGTCTTGGGGACGCGACGACTGGTATTGATATGGATCAGTTGAGCTAGCGCTAGACTATTTGCAACCGCCTGTAGTTAGCTCAATTATTTAATAATTATTCAATTGTATTAAACTTTATTAACAACGAAAATTACAAGCAAAGGAATAGAAAAATTACAACTAGTATTTACAATTGAAACCATTGAGCTACCTGCAGACGGTTGCAAACAGTCTAAAGGTAGCTCAATTGATCCATGTCAATACCAGTCGGAAGCGTCCCCAAGACATTGGCTGCATTACCGTAATAAAAATCACAATTATTCAATTGTGATTTTATTTATATTTATTTACTTGTATCTGCGCGCGGCTTTCCACGCGTTGTTTCTATACAAACGTTTCAAGCCTATATTTAACCCATGGTCACTGATTATGGGATGAAAAGTTTTATTGCTTTATTATAAGGCTAGAACTACATATTTTAAGAATAAGAATATCTTTATTGATAGCATTTACAAACTACCAACTACTACCTACTTTTTATTTCAACCCAATCCGTTCAGTAGTTTTTGCATGAAAGAGTATCAAACATCCATCCATACATAAAACTTCGTGTTAATTTATACTCTCAGTGAGGCGAATTTGTAACTCTAATATTAGAAGGATAATATTTCGAATAAACGCTGTTCTTTCAATTTCCTTATAAGTAGAAGGTTTGTAAGTCTTCACGTGTCTTATTTCGAGAGAGGTAAGTACGTAGGTAGATAGTAGAGGCAGCAACGCCTGTCCTGGATGTACGCCAAGTTCCTCTGAAGGTATTCTTGAGAGCAGAGAACATAATGGACTGCTAATGATCAGGTAGACGTGTGCAGCGTAGTTTTACTGTACCTTTCTTATAAATACTGGGTTTTCTTACCTATGCAGCGCAGATTTTACAGTACCCTTCTTACCTTTTACACTGTTTTTCATGTGAGTGAATTAAATGTAAGCTTTCTAGGATATATTTCACTGGTTTCCTGTTAACATAAGCTTCTGGTTTTCGAAATATTTCCATCAAATTCTCTTGAAATATTTGTCAACCTCTGCCGCATCAATAGGTGAATTATGTGAACTAATTTTAAGCTGACCTTTATAATAATTGATCAATTGAGCTACCTTTAGACTGTTTGCAACCGTCTGCAGTTAGCTCAATGGTTTCAATTGTAAATACTAGTTGTAATTATTCTATTCCTTTGCTTGTAATTTTCGTTGTTTTAACTTCATAATACCATTATAATTATTATTTATATTTCATGTATCAATAAAGTGATGATGATTATGATCTGTAGCGCAGTGGGTGGAGGTTATTCTGCGGAGGAGGTTGCTGGTTCGATTCCCGGGCTCGGGCAAATGTAGATCTGCAGATTGTTTAGGGTGTAGTGGGTGTTTTCTACGTGAAATAAAATATATCTGTCTATGTGATGCTTTGTTAATTGTCCAACGATATTTATTTATTGAAGCTGAAGACAGGGCGCTATGGCGCTCGTTAAGTCATATGTAGAGCAGTGGACTAGTATATGATGATTTTTTTTTGTATTATATCAGTTCTAGTACCCATAACACAAGCACTGCTTAGCTTGTGGCTAGATGATGCTGTATAAATTATCCAGCATTATTAATTTATTAATAAGCCTATAAAACCCTCACAAGGCAAATCCCCCATAACTTAAGCCTTTATTGAATTACGTCTGTGGTAAGATAAAGTCGTAAATCTAGTTTTACGGCCGTAAACTGTAGATTTAGATGATAAAATGTATGAAAATGCTCAACATGTTGCTAAAACTGTCGTAAAGGCTGCATAACAGCCTTGTGTGGAAATAAAGATAATAGTTTTAGCTACTTAGGTAACAAGTCCGATCAAATGCGGGTGATACTTGCGCAAAAAAATAATAAAATAAAATAAAATAGGTTCTGGAGTTTAAGGTTGTGTCCCCAGTAGGCAAACGGAGACACAGCCTAAACCTAAATCTTCACCGCACAGCCACGATTTTGAAGCACGTCTTGTGTCGCGCGATTTGTAGCGATTTCGTAGCGCGATTCCTTACATACAGCTGCGTTTTTGTAAGCGCCATTTCTAGACGCAGCGCCATGTTGCCTCTTCCCCGCTTTACGGTACACCGTACTCCAGGTATGCGTTTAAGATCCTGACATTATGTAATCTTTTATTTTTGTTGTTATTCAAAGTTGTTTTTTTGTGTGTTTAATTTTAGAATGCCCTTGAAAACAGCACATTTTGATATGCTAACATTAAAATAATTAAATCTTAACAAGTTCATAAAATTCTATTTTCAGGCTTACAGCCAGCTTTGTTTATCTATATTATTCCTTGTATGAGAACATTAATTATCAGTCTGTATTTCCGTTTACAATCCCATGTTTGTTATTACTAAAAACTGTTATAATTTAAAATTACACAAAATAGTGGTTTAGTAAAGTGGTATTGGTATTATATGATGCCATATATGGCGCTCATTAGGAGAGGCCTATGTCCAGCAGTGGACTATTATAGGCTGGTGATGATGATGATGAAAGTGGTATTATTTAGTAAGGTGGTATTAGTAAAGTTTAGCGGTGGACTGATATACCTAGGTTGATGAAGATGATGGAAACTGAAGAAATGTATAATATCTACCTAAGATGGTTAAAAAATACAGAATAGGAACCTTGAAAATACAAAGACTTTGTCGCTCAGGAATAATGAAGCTTTCTGTAAATTAAAGATCTTTTTATCGGATCTCGGAGATTACCCGTTTTTCACAAAATTATAAGCAAATGAATAAAGAATTCTTATTTTTAATTTCGTGAAGATTCCAAAACTGCTACCTTACACAGAGTTCGCTATACATATGTATTGTATTGTAAGTGAACGACATTGGGCTTATTTAGAGTTGTGACGATCGCGTTTTAGGTTAGCCAAGCTATATTTTCAATTCCACCCAACACGAGTTTATTATAGATGAGATTTAAGTCTAAAAGCAATTTCAGTTCTCTAGAGCTTAGATTACGAACTGGCCTGGATACTAAAGTTAGAAAATTAGACCGGCACAGGTCAGAGATTGATTGACCTTTTAAAATCAAGTTACCTGAAAACTACTAAATTATGTGTTTTCTCCGATAATTCATCTACGAACTGAGGTGATGCGGTAACTCTACGTCTCTTACCTTTTTTCTAGAACAAGGAAGAAGATTTATTATAATAACAAATAAATAATGCTGGACAATCCACACAGCATCATCTAGCCCCAAGATACGCAGAGCTTTTGATATGGGTATTAGATGCTGTGCTGATATTGCCATTCATCATCATCATCAGTCCATATTTGTCCACTGCTGGACATAGACCTACTGCCATACAATAGATTTATTTTTATTATACATAGAAAGCACAAAGAACCCCGAACAAAATTAAAAATAAAATAATATTTATTGTCTGTCTGCGAGTGTAGGAGCTTGCCGGTTCGATTCCCACCTTGCGATAAATGTTTGGACAATCTGCAAATATTTCTTTCATGATTCTGGGTGTTATCTACCAGAAATAAAAACATTTTAAAATACATTTTTATCTATGATAATATCATAGATAAGTATGTATTTTAATTTTTAGACGATTAATTTGGTGCTGACTCGGTAAGTTATATTACAATTTTTTTTTATTATCCTTCGTTTGACCACAATCTCACCTGATGGTAAGTGACGACGTGGTCGGAGATGTATCACGAAAGACTAGAAGACACCTATTCACTCTCGTCTTGGAGAGACTCTGGTTGTAGTTGGCCGGGAAAACTGAAGCTGGCAGCGCATTCCATTCCTTAGCGGTACGAATGATAAAGGTGGAGGAGAACCGCTTAGTTCGGGTGGATGAAATATCCACAAGGAAAGGGTGGTAATGTGCCGTACGCCTACTCGTCCTGGAGTGGAAGGGAGATGGTGGAATCAGGTCGTGAAGTTCCTGTAAGCATTCTCCGAAATGTAACCCATGAAAGATCGAGAGGCAAGCGACCTTGCGGCGGTGTTCAAGACTTTGGATCATAGCTTCCTCAAGTTACTGCTCGCCAATAAGTCTGAAAGCTCTACGTTCTATCGAGTCTAGGGCCGCTAGCTGATACTTAGCCGAGCCATCCCAAACATGGCAGCAATACTCCATACCAGATCGGACCTGTGCTTGATATAATGATACAAGTTGTCCCGGTGTAAAGTATCGCTGAACCTTGTTTAGGATTCCGAGCTTCATGGCTGCTATTTTAGCCTTCGACTCGATAAAGACACCAAAGTTCAGAGTTGGTGTGAGCGTGACACCTAGAAGCTCCAGTTGATCTTTTATAGGTACCGGTACATCACGGAAAATAGGAGCCTGGACTAACGGACTCTTAATAATATATAATATGTGTTTTTAAGTACTTAAATCATTAATCTAGTACCCACACAAGTTTTGATTAGCTTAGGGCTAGATGATGCTCTGTGAATTTTCCGGAATTATTTATTATCCATAACATAAAATATAACTTGCCGAGTCAGCACCAAATTAATCGTCTTCACAGTCGATTACTTTCGACTTTTGCCGCAATGTTCAAACGAGAATCAGTGATTTGTGCATTTGATTTGGGAAAGATTACGACCTTTGAAGTCACGGTTTTTAAGTATTACCTTTTGAACCAATAAATGAATTCCCATGGGATATTAAATTTTTTTTCTTTACGATTTCCCCATGTTATGTTTCGTTATAATGTATAAACAATGTATAAAAAAAAATACTTTTAAGAGATATACTCGTACCTACTAGTAAATTTGGTAGAAGATCAGTATTACATAAGATTTGATTCTATAATATTATTTTCTGTGAATTTTCTCAATCAAAATGGTCAATTCACGATATTTTCTCGAACTTGACAATGCTTAACCTAGTCCAGAATTTAAAAATCTCAATTTATGTGTTCAATAATGAACATTGCAGCTCCAGCTATTTCGAATATCTACCTAAATCACCCGGACACTTTTGCAATGCCTGCTCCTGGCACTTTTATGTTCCCATCTATAACGCATGCTCTATTATCTTTGAATGCTAGTGCTTGCTGCATTGCATGTTGTCGAGGACATTACGGAAATGGACCGCAACCGCGACAAGCTATCGGTTAAACTCTAAGAATAAGTCTAGAAGTTTCGTGGAAGAAGTTTTGTTACTGTAGTAGTCTTGAGCTTTCGAATCCACTAGCAATTCCCAGCAACTTTGTCCGCGAAGAACTAGGTTTTTAATTCTAACATGCAGTTGGTTAAACTCTCAAATAGCCTTTAGATTAAATCTAGAAGTTTCGCGGATGAAGTTTTGTTACTGTAGTAGTCCTGAGCTTTATATTCCACTAGCCCCTTCGACTTTGTCCGCCTAGTATTAAGAGTTTTAATTTTAAGTTGTTATACAATTTCAAGAGTTACAGATATAATGTAGTGAGGTTTTGCTCTCCAATCCCCAAATAATTTTATATACCCTGATCTTAATAATTTACTGTCTACTATCATATACCTAACAATATGACAGGTATTTTTTGTGGAATCCAATAACGACACCAAACTCGAGTTTTTAAATCTACTTGCCATATTTGTCGTAGAATTTTCCTGTAAATACATAGAACTTAACATTTTCTCATTTAAACTAGCTTTAAATATCTAGAATTACTTTGAAATCTGGCTTTTTATGAAAAAAAACATTCGGCAAACAAATCGGAATTGTGCCTATTTTCATGAAAGCTTCAGTAAACGCAGAAACATAACTATGTTTGTTTATTTGGTTTAAAAAACTTCTATATTAAATTCGGACAGTAAACGTATAACGGTTTACAGAAATAATAAATCTGTTCAATAATAAATTCAATAAGCTATTTACACATATTATTATTATTACCTACGATTCTTGTAACTGACATTAACTATATTTTCATAATTAGAACAATAAGGAAGTTTCCGATTTTTTTATTTATATGTAAAAAAATAATACTATGCTTGCAATAAAGCCCACTGAAATTTTTATTCAATTATCTTCATAAATGACGAAGTTATGATACTTTTCCCGTCCGCTTTAAAACTTCGCGGCGCGCGGCCGCTCAACAACGTCATGACGTCACAAGTTCCCCGACACGCTCGAGTCGAGTATTAGTCGATGCGCGGTCACCTCAGACGGCTATTGCTTTTGGTTAAATCAAGACCGAATGGATAATTATTATCGCTGTAGACTCTGTGCAGGACAACATCTACATAGTTTTTTTATGAAGAAAGGAATAATCAGATTATAAGGTTATATGGTACAAAATCGTTCGTCATTTTCAGTTATCATTAGAGTGTTGGTACTTGTCTCCAACAAAAATAGGCCATAGATTATCTAATAATTGTTAGAAAACAATATAAGTACCTGCCTACTTTTGTGTAAATAAGATTTATTTTCTGTGCAGTCGAACATTCTAAACACAAGTGGAACACTATTTAAATAAAGTGTTAGAGGGTTCCGTCCGAGTAAACATTATCTAAGTCTTTGGAAACGAACAATTGAATAAAAAATAGTGAACTACTATTAGTTCACTATTTTTCTATTTTTTATTTCTATAAATATTTATTCATAATTGCAGTAGGTGTGGAAATATGTATAATAGCTGTTCTCACATAACAATATTTAAATTCTACGTCATCTTCACATTTATCTAACGGAATTCTCCAATCCAGCAATATAACATTTATGAAGAAAGCCTCTCATTCATATAGGCCCTTCTAGTGAGATCGCATAGACTCATTATGGAAACCGTGCAAGTTGATGCTACTCTACAGTACATTATTAATATTGTTTCGTGCCCAAGTGCACAAGTAGATACAAACCAGGGTTGTTGCTGATGCGGTTTATTGATACATCAGCGGATGCTGATCCTGATTTTGGCCAAGTGCGTGTCAGGCTCGCAATCATAGTGTTCCACGCTTACTTAATGTAGGTGGTTCTTCATATAGAAACCGAGTCTCGAAAAATCTTGCATTTTTTGAGGGTGTGGCACAGCACAGGGAATATCCTTTGTGCACTGAATTTAGTTTTTCAGGATCCTATTACTAAGCCACTTTCTCTCACCATTTTCTCTCTAGAGATGTAAATTGAAAAAAATATCAGATGTTTTTTTCAAAATCTTGAAAAGAAACATGAAAAAAAAAACATGGCACTAGTTTTTTTTTTATTCATGATGATGATCTTACTGTTATAATAAATGGTAAAGTCTGAGTGAATGTTTGTTTTAAGTAATCTTTGTACCTACTAAAGTTATCTAAATGAAATTTGGTAGATAGCTTAGGACCTAGGCTATTAAAATTTGGAAATTTTAACCTCTGAGGGGGTTTAACAGGGTGGTAAAGTTTGTATGGAAAATAATTTTTCCTTGGTTCGATTCACTCAAAACTCGGTATAAATGGACTGAATAATTAAACATGTGTTTTTATTTTTACACAACTTCTGAAATTTGTACAAAAAAACTCTGGTTCGCGGGCAATGCGGGGCGCGGGGCGCATTTAGTAAATTCTATATCTGAAATGATGTTAACTTTTAAATCAATAATAATGTTAATAATTACTTATGAACTAAATTATGAACCCGAAAATCTTTACCCTTCTTCGGACTTCTTCTGACGAATCATTTTTATCCATATCAGTTCGCGACTCGAACATTAGCATTCAAAATCAGCATCGATCAATGCGGATGCTAATGCTGATTTTCGCAACAACCTTGCTACTAACCCCGATAAACATTATTTTATGGTGCCTTAAAAATAAGATTGGAGCATACTTATTAAAAGAAAGGAATCTCTTTCAAAGAAAATATATAATAGCTGCACCCCGTGGCTTCGCCCACAAACCGAACATTTTTTTCATCAAAATTATTGCTACTAGGGGTTATTGAGTAGGTAAAAATTAAAAATACGTGTTTAATTATTCACTCCATAGATTAGGTATACCGAGTTTTGAGTGAATCGAACCAAGGTATAATTATTTTCCATACAAATTTACTACCCCATTTAACCCCTTCAGAGGTTATTTTTTCTAAATTATACTATCTTATATGTTGTTCTAGGTCCCAATCTATTTACATATCAAATTTCATCTAAATAACTTAAGTAGTTACGGAGATTACCTATAACAAACATTCACAGAGACTTGCCCATTTACTATATTAGTAAGATTATAATAGTAAAATAGTAAGATATAATAAGGTTACTTAATACTTTAGCTACATAGACACTCACACCACACACCGCGTTCCATGTATCCATGTATGTTCCACTTACTGTGAGCAACAAACGACGAAACAGCAGAAAAACGCTCTCCGCCCCTCCTGTACCGTTGACGCGCGGGGAGATATGACGTCACAGGCCAAATGCCTCGCGCGTATTTCAATATTCGTTTAAGATTCAGTAAAAGTGGAATAACTTTGTCATTTTTCAAGTTATCAAAATAATTCTTTCACCATATTTATTGTAATATATATGCCCTTAAATTTACATACTTAGTTTTTATTTTTGTGAAATTGGAAACTTCCTTATTATTACCAATTGCTGCGCCTTAACAGGGTACATGTACTTACCTTTAAGCTAATTCCCACTAAGAACTACAAATAATGAATAATGTAAATGTATGCAATAAATGAATAAATGAAATGAATGAAATACGTTAGTAATAATATTTGTTTCACGTTCTTTCAGTAAGTAGGTATTCATTTTCGGAAGCCATTTAAAATAGGCATTCATTTAGTTTTGATGCTAAAATTTCGTAACACCTGTTCGGATAGATTCATTATAAATCACAAACCAAACCTCTCCGCAGGGAATAGGGGCCGCGATTTATAACCCGGTCATTATAAGTTGGTTGAACACTTGAATTCAGCAGCCGACGGCGACCGCGTGTGGCGATTAGTTGGAACACTGTGGTTGCCGGTGAAATATGGATGAAATGAGGGTAGATTCATGTAGAAGTTTGAAGGATTTTGAATTTTGATGTCGAATAATTTGGGTTGTTTTTAAAAACTACAAAACAACAAATGCTTATGAGAATATCTTCAATGTACACAAAGTCAATAAAATACGCATGAGCGTCTGGTCGATGCGACGCGTGACCCGAGAGCTGGTGAATATCTGGCTCAGCGCATCAGCATTGCCATACAGCGTGGTAATGCAGCCAGTGTCTTGGGGACGCTTCCGACTGGTATTGACATGGATCAATTGAGCTACCTTTAGACTGTTTGCAACCGTCTGCAGTTAGCTCAATGGTTTCAATTGTAAATACTAGTTGTAATTTTTCTATTCCTTTGCTCGTAATTTTCGTTGTTAATAAAGATGTTTACTGTCAAAAAAAAAATACGCATTATTAAGTATAACTCAAAAACCATAAGCTCTTTATCTGATCAGGTGTTGATTAAATAAAGAGCGACTCATTACTCCTCTACTAAGTATATACATTTTATATGGGACATGAGAAGCATCAGCTTTCAAATCAAAAGTATTCTCCGCGATACATCAATTTTCGGTCGAAACCGCGGTTCTAGTGATGTATATATGTTACTTCTTCAAGCCTACTACATGGATCCATCTGAATTTTTTCCTTAATAAAAATACCTGGAATTTCCATTAATTAACCACTGAACTTTAAACGTATACATGGAAATAACGCAGGCAAAACCGTGAGCATATACTAGCAAATTATAAACTTTAACTCTAATAGTACTGCCTTGTGAAGTCGTTATAATACAAAAGCATGACAAAACTATAGCCAGCAAACTCCTAGCTCCTAACTTAAGCTCTAAGCAACATATAAACACGTCAATAGCTATTGTTACTTATACCTATCCCATAAACTCCTAGTTCCTTACTTAAGCTCTAAGCAACTTATAAATACGTAAACTTAAGTAAAGTCAATAGCTATTGTTACTTATATCCCATAACTTGGGAGTAAAAGCCACGTATTGTTCCAGTAAGTTGGTATCGGCTGGCGGGCGTTCATGCCTGAAATTGTTTCCAATTTTACAACTGAGCCTAAGCATTAAATAGAAGCTTGTTGGCCATTTTGTTACTTCAAGCGTAAACGAAATGTTTTAACTGAGCATATTAACTTTACATCTGATAAACGTTGGGCAGTTTTTTAAATGAAAAAGAGATCAACCGTTTCATATAAATATGTTAATAGCTTATTATATTATAATAATTATGGTGCTGGACATTCCACACACCATCATCTAGTCCCAAGTTGTGATAATGCTCTACTTAGCCTGGGATTATGGCTACCCATAAGGGTACTATAGATGACTGATACCCATAGGAAATAGTACCCTGGAACAAATATAAACATTTATCCCAAGGCGGGTATCGAACCCGCAACCTCCTGCGTTCCTCCACAGATCTTAGACCACAGCCCCACATTGGTCGTCGTATAATTGTATATGAACCTAGAGATTGTAATAATTGTACCATTTTTGTTTTTATTTGCGACTCGTGACCCGAGAGCTAGTGAGTAATCTGGCTCAGCGCATCAGCATTGCCATACAACGTGCCAGCAGCCAGTGACTTGGGGACGCGAAGACTGGTATTGTCATGGATCAGTTAAACTACCTTTAAGACTGTTACAACCTTCTGCAGTTAGCACAATTGTTTCAATTTTATATACTAGTTTTAATTTTTCTATTCCTTGATTGTAATTTTCATTGTAAATAAAGATCTTTTCTTACCATTTCCTGTTATTTTGTCCAAGTTCATCAAAATTTACCCTACAGCCTCATGAAAATTCATCCCTTCCCAAGATTCACTGCAGACTACCGACAGTTACCAGCTGTAACTGATTGTAGATTTAGGGCCGATTTTTCAATCGTCAGATAAACAACCAGATAGCCTTTATTCATCGAATAGCAATATTCATGGTTTTTCAATGGTCAGATAGTAGTTAACTGTCGAATAAGGTCCCTAACAGAAGAATAAAGTTACCTGCTACTTGAAGGGCCAGATAAGGTTTTATCTCCGCGATAAGTTTGCCGTTTAGGTTAAGTTTGGCAGTTTCGTTCGTTTTATTTTTGCTTGCATAGATTTGTTTGGTAAAACGACATACCTACCGTGATTTTTTATAAATGGAGCGGTCAGAAAACGTACTTCCGAACTACTAAAATTTGTAGCACGTTCACGTTTCTTGGATTCCATTTTCTGATTCATTCACAAAAGAACACAAACCGAATAATGATTTTGTTATGAAGATAATTATCACGGTTTGAACTGACTGAGCTGTCAACAAGCAAGCGACAGACAACAGGTTATGTTTTGTAATGCAATCAACGTCAAATGTCAAATACATTTTTGTTGCTATTCTTCTCTAACACGTTGAATACAGTATCTGTGCACCTCGCTTGCACACAGATGGTGTGAAGTTGGCTAGGATAAACCACTAATAGTTATTCTCTAGATAATAAACGATTGAAAAATTGAAAATATTTATTCGCCCGATAAACAGACGGATAATTTTATAGGCTAGGTAGCTATTCGACGACTTAACTGAGGATTGAAAAATCGGCCCTTAATCAAACAAGTTACAACAACAACCTCACTAATCAACTGGAGGCAACAAACGAACCGGCTTTGAATATATCGAACCGTGGAAGTTGGAATTTTTCAGGGTCCTTATCCGCTAGTTTCGCTACGTATATTTTCGCTAGAATGAAAAAGTATGTCTTGTCACGTACAAAAGGCAATGAAAAAACCAAAAAACCAAAAAAGATTATCAATTATGTTCTGGTAAAGGTTTCCTGTTCTATTCTTTACTTCACCTTAAATAAGATTGTAGTGAACAAAAATTTTAGTGATCACTCAACTAAGTAAACCAAGAAACAAATTCTTGGTTTTACTTTGTTGAGGACTTTTTTGTACTTTCTGACGAAATCCAAAAGTTTTATCCAAAAGTTCTGTTCGGTAAAGGAAATAAAGAACTTTAAGTTTGAGTTGACTCGTCGTCGTCGTCATAACAACGCAATATTTTGAACCTTCGAAATGCTTTTTACCACTAGGTACTGTAAAGAAAACTGACTTCAATATTCTTCACCACCATGACCCCAAGAAGTTACAAACTACAGGCAATTATGCGTTGTGTATAGACCACAGGTATAGACCAAATAAGTACGTGCTACTTTTGACAAGGAATCGTGTGAATACGGATTCCATGCAATATTCAACCCTTTCGAAGTTTGTGACGAAACGATGTAATTTCCCAGTCCGGGTCCAAGCGACCCAGTATCACGCTGATAAAGACCCGTATCACACAGCTTGAGAGGGTTAAAGTGCCTTGTTAGTAGGCAATTTGACTGTAATTATGTACACGAGACTGAAGGACACGATAATGGTGCTGTTATGGACGGAACGTGCTGCCTATAATTGAGAAAAGACATTCATTAGTGCCCTTAATTTCCTTTGTAAGTGGTCTCAAGGTGGTAGGAGGTAGTAGGTGGTGGAAGGTGGTAGGAGGTGGTCTATCATGTGTGTCTCTTTCTTCCCTTGTCGAAAATATAAACGCGAATAGTCTAATTTAACAAAAATGTCTAGCGCTTAGAAAGAGACCGATATTTTCCATACTTTGACTATAAATCGTGACAAAAATAAATGGGAAAGTCTGTGTGAATGTTTGTTATAGGTAACAAACATTCACTCACCTCAAACATTCATTCACCTGCTTAAGTTATTTAGATGAAATTTGGTATGTAGAGATTAGGACCTAGAATAAATATGGGATAGTACATTTTTTTAAATTAACCTCTGGGGTTACATGGGTTGGTAAAGTTTGTATAGAAAATAATTATTCTTTGGTTCGATTCACTCAAAACTCGGTATAAATAAACTATGGATTGAATAATTACACGTATTTTTTATTTTTACATAACTAATTTTTACTTATTTATTACTTTTTTTACAACCCCTAGGGGGTTTGCAATAAATTTCTCAAATTTGTATGAAAAAAACTGGTTCGCGGGAGAAGCCGCGGGGTGCATCTAGTGTTATAAATATGAAAGTTTGGATGGGCGGATAGACGGATGTTTGTCACTTCTTCACACTAACTACGGATGACGGATAGGGCTGAAATTTTGAAAGGAAAACTAGCAATGTTTTATTCGAGGCCTAGAGCCTGCCGAGCATTGCTCGTTTTCATCAATTTTGTGCGCAGCTAATATTATAAATGCGAATGTTTGGATGGATTTATATTTTTAACTTTTTCACGCCAAAATTGCTAAAAAAAAGCACACAAAAGGCACACTCAACGTATGATTTTTGGAAATTCCTTGGTCTAAAGGAATAATAGGATAAAATAAGTGGCGATATTACCTCTAATAAGCGCCTTAATAAACATAGTTCTAGGCCTGCAAATAAAACTAACTGAAACTTCTCACCCGAGAAGCTCCACTAGTTACTTATATATCCTTACTACAAGAATATTATTCTAAAAATAATGTTTTCTTACGCAAAACTCCCAACATTCAAATTCAGGGCCCGCTGTTAGTGCCTACCCTTCAAAGTTATTGAGGGCTCTTCGCATCCGCTTCCCATTTCCAAAGGCATAAAGTACGCCCATAGCTTCTCATTGAGATTCCCAAGGCGTGCCTACCTGTTTTTGCCCACGGTATCAATAATTCTTCTATGACCTACAAAGCATACCTTCCGAGAGAAAGAAAACTAACGACCTTTTTTAAGAAATAATTTGATGTGTTTTGAAAGTAATTAGATTAAGTATATCATGTATCTAGTACCCAAAAAACAAACAAGGAGCTATTGATGTTGTGAATTTTCGAGGCATTATTTATTTAAATATTGATGCTAGCGACCCGCCTCGGCTTCGCACGGATGTATTATACACATACACTTTCCTCTTTAATCACTTTATCTATAAAAAAAAGCATCAAAATCCGTGCGCTAGTTTTAAATAAAAAGCATACCTACATAGGGACAGACAGACAGTACGAATCTACTTTGTTTTAAACTGTGTAGTAAAATTTCTACCTCACCTCCAAATTTAAAACGAAATACCCATCGTATTTTATCCCAGCAACCAAGCCAGAAAGCAATCAGTTGAAATGAACTATCGAATCCATATAGCAACTACTAAATATTTCGATACGTAAAAGCAACTGGCCTACAAATCTGTACACATGTGTTACCAGCCCCAATTCAGTTCGAATCCAATTAATCTGGATCCCAACCCAAAAATATCAGGAAAAGGCCGGAGAACAAACAGGGCTTGAAAGGAAATTATTGGCCCTTAAGGCTTTTGCAGTATTTACTTGAGTACCTTTATGAGAAGATTATTTTTTGATTAAATAATTGAGCTAACCAGAGGAAACAATCTAGAGGAAGCTCAGTAGTTTTGACGTGAAGAGGTAACAAACATTCACATTTCAAACTGTACCTACGTTTGAATTTTGGAAATTCCTTTGTTAAACAAAGGAAAAATACCTAATATAAATTTCCGGAAAAATATGATAAAATGTGTGGCGCCACTTTAGCTCCTGTTTTCGCCTTAAGATAATGTACTTATTTTTTCTGTATGTATGTCTACCATGAGTTTTTGCTTACTATACTCGCTAGCGACTGTAGTTTAAAAATGTATGAAAACTTGAACAGCGCCTCTTGCGGATAGTTGGATACTAAAAATGCGCTCTACTATACTATCTCTGTAGTTACGTAACTACTATAGTAAAGTCAGCCGATTGTAATGTCAAAACTCATGGTAGAGGTACTGATCACCTAACCTTGACCGAAACGCGGAACAACTATATATCGATATAAAATAAAAACATAAATATTCAAAATTAATACTGGACAACACACACCACAGCATAAAAGATAAATTTAATCATAAAAATAGTATATGACTAAAATGACATAAATGACTAATATGACATAAAAGATAAATTTAATCATACAAATATATATGTTTAGCCCCCTACGTAGAAGTGGAAATTAGTTACCTAATAGTCATTTTATGTTTCCTATTTTTAGTAGTGTTTGTAAAGTACTCAAATGCTTCATAGCTCTTCCAACACTATGTAGGCATAGTGTGGTTACACTTAATTTCCATAGGACCATTTAAATAATTTATGATTGCCGGTAAGGTTTCGCTGGCAATTCTCTAGAGTGCAATACGGAACGTATGCGGCTGGGTCACGGCATTCAGCCACAAGGAATTCAGAACGGCTTTGGTAACCTATAGTACCTTACTAGCCCTCTATAATTCTAGGAAAACATAGAAATACCTACACAACACGGAAATTTATAATAAATAATAATGCTGGACAATCCACACAGCTTCTTAAAGCCCCAAGCTAAGCAGAGCTTGTGTTTTGGGTACTAGATGACTGATGTACTTAGTACAATACATTACATAAATAGATATTTTTACTAAACATAGAAAATACCCAGAAGGAGTTGATAGAGCAGTAGAAGAAATCTTTGTTAGTCAGGAGTCTCTGTAGGACTTTCCTTATACTAAGGAATGGCTCAAAAGTTCAAAGGCATATTACCGATACAACTATGAATGTAGGTAGTAAATATGGAATATTATGCCTTTTATCTAAGGTTACGTTGATAGTGAAGAGCAGGAGCGAAAAATGATCTAAAATCCTTTTCCCCCGCTTCCGCTGCCCAACAAAAACGCACCCTAGAACTGTTGAAGACCGTAATGAATGTTACGGTTTGGAAAGCATTTGCGCACTAATTACGAAATAATGGGGCGTTTGAAAAAGCCAAGCTATTAAAAAGATGACTAGTAAAAATAACAAAACCATAGATTATATTGCTCAAGGAGAACTTTATATTAAAACTTAAAATTTATACTAATATAAGTATACTTAGTAAACCGGCGCTGGTTGTAAGTTGTCTTAAAATTTTACTGCTAATAAATGCAAAGAGATTCACGATTTTTTTAATTCACTTATCTGTCTGTGAAAACTCGTAATTAGCCGTCTGGAAACATGCACTGGTGAATTTAGGCATGTTTATTACATCACCCATTACAACAGTAAGTTTTTCCAGAAAAAAATTAAAATGAGTATATTAATTTCAGAATGGAGAAACGATGTTTTCTTACATCAGTTACTAGCTTTTCCCTATAGGCGCGAAAATTTATGAAAAGTAGCCTATTTTTCATTCCGAACCTAGAATTACTTCTAAGTTTCAGCCCGATCTATTCAGTAATTTTGACAAGAAGAGATTAACAAACATCCATCCATCTATTAATCCCTCAAAACATTTGCATCACTACATAGTCACTTTCTCTGTCTCTATGTATGCCTAAATTTTTAGAACTACGCAACGGATTTTGATACGATTTTTTTATATAGATAGAGTAATTCAAGAGGAAGGTTTAAACGTACAATAAAACTGTGCTAAGTCGGAGCGAGTCGCTAGTTTATAATATTTGTCTGATGTACTTTGTACGTTCTTGACTTGGCTGCGCTTGTAAAATCGAACATTTTCCTCGGGCCAGTGCGCACGTTCCATTCCTCCCTAGGCTCATATTTACATTCCGTTCTTCTTTTTCTGTAAATTAATAAAAATTACGCAGCTCAATAGAGGCCGACTTTGTAGAAAATTAGGTAGACTTTTTTCTTGCAGTCTATTGAGTAGCTACGTTGATTATTTTCTTGTTAACATCCTTTGAAGATTATAAAGAATTTCCCTGAAAAGCACCTAGTTTTACCCTTAGGTTTTACCCGCTTTATTTCATTGTTAGTAGGTAATTGGAGCATTTAAAAATATTGATAGAAATTACAAAGGATACAACAAAGAAAAGAATAGTGTTCAACTACATAAAAAGTAGAAAACCTTTGTCAATGTCCTTCTGAGTCCTCCATATAAATACGAACCTACATTTAATTCTGAAAATCAATAATAGGTTGTAATTACAGAGTAAATCCAAGCCACTGATTAAGTTTAAATACTCCTACAAGGAATCGAAGTAGATCATTAATTTTTAGGCTTTAATTTAAATTAAATATTATGAATTTTTATCAGGTCGGTTTAAATTCCTAAATTCAATTTAGAGTTAAAGCACAGCTCAGATGAGTTGCGGGTTCGATTCTCGCCTCGGGACAAATAATTATACGATTGATAATCTACATTCAGAACACCCAGAACTAATGTTTAGAGTGATTTGGGTGCTTTCTATGAATAATGTAAAACATTTATCATATTTATACAGTACTAGCGTCTGCCCGCGGCTTCAAACGCGTTATGTCTATGGAAACGTTTCAAGGCGCTTTCTATCACTTGAGAACTGATTTATGGGTTGAAAAGTAAAACTACGTCTATTCAAAAATTTTGCCGGATCCGTTCAGTACTTTTCTGAGTGTCTTGTCTGAGTCTTTTTTTTTTTTTTTTTTTGGAACAATCAACACTTTCTCCTCTCCCACAAATACTTCGTGTTAAATAACTCTTATTCATTCAATATTATTTTTAATATTCGCTCATCCCCTAATAATGAAGTCCAGCTGTGGACTATATATATAGGCTCCGGCCGACTTCTTTCTTTTTCCTAAACTCAAATTACCACTTCGTGGCACCCGTTTTCAATCGGTACAAGACATAAAGGAGAATTCGCGGCGAGAACTGAACTCAATTCCGGAAACAGCGTTTAAAAAATGTTTTGATGATTGGATAATTCGTTGGCGTAAGTGTATCGTTTCTGAAGGAGCATACTTTGAAGGTGATAAAATAAATTTGGATGAATAACAAACATTTTGTGTATTATTGATCTTTTCCCGGTACTTTCTTGACAGAGTAGTATACTATACTCTCACTTGGTATTTTCTCTCAAATTTTTATCGCAGTTTATTTACGTTGTCTTTGTATACTAATACTTCTAAGACCGATTATTTAAGAAATAAGGTTTTACAACAAGGGATCAAGTCTTTCAGGCATGACCTCACACGAAACTTCGTTATAACCGGCCAAAGACAAGAAGTTGGTTGGGAAAATGTTATTTTTAGATCAAGATGTGACTGGGGTAGGGTGAGAGCCTCACAAAATATAAAGAACGCTGTTCTAAAATAAAGCTTGCTATTTTATAATCTCAAAAGAAAAATTCCTCCTATTTTCAACTAACTTCAAAAAAAGGAGGAGGTTTTCAGTTCGACTTTATTGTACGTGTACAGTTGTGTAAAGAAAATTCAAGAGGGTAGTCCCGTTTTTAAAATTCCTCACAACAAACCTAGATAAAATGACTAAATAAGTCAAATCTTACTACATCTATCTATGCTTATAATAAAACTGTAACAGGTCCAATTCTGTACATTGAAGATATTTAGAAATTTTTTTTTGAAAGGCACTCTATTATCGATACTCAAGCCAAAACAGTAATTTTTTTCATTCATGTCTGTCTGTCTGTCTGTCTGTCTGTCTGTATCGTAAACGCGCATCACGCCGAAACTACTCGATGGATTGAAATGAAACTCGGTATGATTATAGGTCATACTACGAGGAAGGACATAGGATACTTTTTATCCCGGAATTCAGTAAGGTTCTCATAGGAGAGGGTATGAAAGTAAAATTCCTTTACCGCGCATCACGCTGAAACTGCTGAATGAGTTGGAATGAAACTCGGGACGATTTGAGTTCATAGTACAAGGAAGGACATGGGATACTTTGTATCCCGGAATTCGGTAAGGTTCCCCTGGGAGAGAGGGTGAAAGAAAAATTCTTTAACCACGCATCACGACGGAAATGAATGAATTCGAATGGAACTCGGGACGATTGGACATGGGATACATTTTACCCCGGAATTCAGTTTGGTTTCCCTGGGCTATACGTGTTTTCAAAAATTTCTCACAGCATCTGAACGACGCGTACACACGCGTCGTTCAGTGATGCTGTGAGAAATTTTTTCAGGGGAACCAAACTGAATTGAACTGATAAACGCGTAAGTTGAATGAATGGATAGATTGATGGATAGATTGATAGATGGATGGATGTTTGTTACTCTTTCACGCAAAAGCTGCTGAACGGATCTGGATGAAATTTAGCACAGACATAGATTATAAGCTGGAATAACACACCTATAGGCATTTTATCCCGAAAATCCCACGAGAAAGGGAAATACGCAAGTAAAATAGCGAGTACTCGAAATACTAATCATGCGCAGACGAAGTCGCGGGCACCAGCCAGTATTATAATAAACTAGCGACCCGCCCCGGCTTCGCACTGTTTTATTATACATGTAAATCTTCCTCTTGAATCACTCTATCTATTTAAAAAACCGCATAAAAATCGGTTCCGTAGTTTTAAAGATTTCAGCATTCAAAGGGACATTGGGGTATAGGGACAGAGAAAGCGACTTTGTTTAGTATAAAACAAAGTCGCTTTCTCTGTAGTGATAAGTACCTTTTATTATTTTATGTAATTTTTGATGGTTCAGTACCTAAATTGATATCTTAGTTAATTTACTGGTACTGAACCATAAGGTAAGGTATAATGTAATTACGTTGGTTGCTATCACGCAAGTAGAGCAAGGGTGATAATGTCAATGTGATGGAATTTCAAGCTATAAGCCGTTTATTCTAAATAGAATCCCTACTCAAATTAACAGCTCTAGTATAGCGTAATGTTAGATACAGAGCCAGAGTTAAAATGTTGGTATAACTAAATGTCTATTTATTTGTTATTATTTTATTTTATAATTGTGTTAGATTAGTACCTACCTGGGCCCGAATTCCACTAAATAAATCGCTTCACCATTTAAATAGTATCGTGTCAAAATATCAGTGTTAAACTCTTTTTGGTTTTCTACTAGTACAAACTTTTTGAGGTTCATTCATAGCTGTGACGATTACCTTTTCATCTACCAATTTGACATTCTAATTATGAAAGTCTCTTCAAGAGCAAAAAATAGTAGAATACCAAATGCACAAATGTCATTTTAATCATCCTGATTGAATGGCACTGTTGAGACCTTTGTTTTGACATTAGTGGAATTCGGCCCCTTTTTTCTTTTCTACTGTACCGACTTTACATTAAAAAAAAATCTGTTCTCTTTTTATATTAGGTCCTTACATATGAAATTGGCGTTTTGTATGGGAGGAACAAAAAGTCGAATATTTTTAATATAATATATTTAATTAATCAAAGTATGAACCATTATTTTCTATGCACTTTTGCCATCTTATAGGTAGTTCATTGATCCCTTTACTAAAAAAACCAGTCGGACGGGAATCAATAAAATCTTTGAAGGCGATTTGGACTGCCCCATCGGAGTTGAATTTTTTCCCTTGCAAGAAGTTATCCAAATTTCGAAAAAAATGGTAATCTGTTGGAGCAAGGTCCGGGGAGTACGGAAGATGTCTTAGACTTTCCAATTGAAGCTCTTCTAATTTAGTAGTCGACGCGCGTTTGCCGGTTTGCTTCAGTCAATTCGTGAGGTACCCACCTTTCAAGCTTTTTAATCTTCCCAATTTGCTTCAAGTGAATTAAAACAGTTTTATCACTAACACCGCAGCCTGCAGCTAACTCGGACGTGGTTTGCGATGGATCCGCTTCCACAATAGCCTTCAACTCTTCATTATCAACTTGAGTCTCAGGCCGTCCACGGGGCTTGTTCTGCAAGTCGAAATTTCCAGAACGAAAACGTTGGAACCAAAAACGAACTGTGTTTTCTTTTGCAACACGACCGCCATACACATCATTCACCCTTAGAGTTGTTTCCGCAGCACTAGTGCCACGGCGGAACTCGTACTCGTAAATAATGCGATATTTTAAGTTTTCCATTTTGTAAAATGAGTGACGCAAACAGAAAAAAACAGAAGAAAAAAAACAAATGAATGACGATCATCGAAGCACAAATACATGAGTCTATAGCTGTACAAATTTGAATTTGGAATTCCTTACCAAAGAGGAGAAATTTGTGATTAAAGTGGCCAGTACGAAAAACGCCAATTTCATATGTAAGGACCTAATATTTTTCCTGTGCTGTTTGTGTGTGTTTCAAATAAAAAGTCTATAGATTATTCATTTTACATATAGAAAAGATGGCGTAGCGCTTTCTGAAAATTAAGGCATCAATAATTTAGACAGTTGCCAATCAAGCGGGCGTGACTACGTTGAATTTTTTTAACATAAACAAATTAATTAGATGTTTGTTCAGGGCTCAAACACAAAACTGCGAGCTCGCATCGCATCGCAAATATCTGCGAGCTCGCACGATAACGTCAGATCTCATTTGCATCGCGCATTCCTGTCATATGACGTCATACTTGGTGACCCCCATTTTAGTCCGCTCTGAGACAACTTTAGCGAAAGATGCGCGGCGCCTGAGCCGCCTTCTTTGTGTTGTAAAAAAAAAACTGCTTCAGTTCTCAACTCATAGTAATTTCGAGTAAAATAGTTCCCTTCAGTGTTCATAATCGTATTAAATGGATGAATCCAGAATCTTCTTTTTCTTTTATATCTATTTAACAATAACAGCAGTGCAATTGGACCGATTTATGCAAAAATGATCCAACCCACAACCTAGTCAATTTCGAGTTTTTTTAACCTATGTAATCAGTATAAGGTATATTTTAACATATCAAAGACTCACACCTCTATGTTCACAAATGTGGAAAATCCATATGATCCAACCCACAACTGTCATGTCGAAGACCATTTTTTAAAATGTTTATGTGTTTCATGCCACTTGAATCATTTTTGTGTTGCTTTGGTTACCCTAACATATAACCGTTCTATTTTGCTACAATGATTCAAACTATAATATTAAGCTGGTCCATCAGTTCAAAGAGCTCAGAAAGCTATAGAAAGAGCTATGCTCGGAGTTTCTCTGAAGGATAGGATTTAATACACAAAAATGATTACTAATTTTTATCACACTTTGAATCATTTTTGCATTTTAATTTTTGCACCCTACATAGCTCTATCCATACAAAATTAATTTTGTAATAATGATCCAGGCGCAAGTTTTCCCAATTATCTACTAAACTATTACAATTTATTCTTTATATTATTTATAGCAAAAAAGTTGAATTTACATAGCATTAAATTAAATTAAAATAACAACATTTTGTATTACAAAGCTAGAGAAATACCGCCACAAACTTAAATATCGATTATCTCGAAATGAGGTTTGCGTGGGTTGGATCATTTTTGCTTAAATAGGTTCAATTATGTTTTTGGGATCAATCTTACGCTTCCTAAAAACACGTCCAATACGGCTGACTAAACTTGAAGGTATGGTTACCCTACAAAACGGTTCGCCGCACAAATTCGCATCGCAGAAATTCGCAAATCAAGTTCGTGTGACATCGCATCACATCGCATCGCATCGCACCAAATCGCACCAAATCGCAGTTTTGTGTGGGAGCCCTCAACAAGATGTTTGTGTACAAAAACTAACATTAGACTTAAAATGTCACGCATTATTAATGATGACTCAAAAAGAACCAGTCACATGTTAATCAAATTTAAATGGGACAACGAAAGCATCAATTAAATAATAAAAATCATAATCGGTTTACCTAGATAAAAGTTTAGAGGTAACTCATATTTATTTCGAAGGTTTTTAAAGATTTTAACCTTCAACCTTCAAAAATCGCGGGTCATACCTAATGCACCTGGCATAAATGCCCTTCAGCCACTTTGGTAACTAAATCATTCGTAACCAGTTACGTAAAAACGATTTTCTTCACTGATTTGTAACCAGTTACGAAAAAAATACTTTTTGTTCTCTGTTAAGTAACCAGTGCCACTAATCTAGTGATCGATGTTTAGTAAAGGGGGCGGCGCACTTCTACTTTGTTTCTGATGTCCTGGTAGGTACTAGGTACCTACCTCCCGATTTACGCTAGGCTAACTTTATAAAGAATTTTTACGTTGCAAACTATTTGGGTTGGTGCTTTCCATCACATAATTTACCCTGATTGAGCTCTCGCTTTACAGTTTTTTCTAGACCTTTTTTAGACTGGCGATCGTGTTACGCTAAAGGTCACGATGCGGTTGACTGCAGATTCTTAAAAATATTGCCTATAAAAGAAAATTATATTAGATTTAAAAAAAGGAGGTTATTCTGTCTTTAATTTGTTATGTGTATAACCATAAATCTAACTTTTTGATAGGGGTTTGATAATCGATTTGAAGACTATATTTATTAAAAAGCTGGTACATACTTTTCATGTAATTCCATAGAAATTTGGTAAAGATTTAACCAATAAATATTTGATTTATCCTTAATAATACGTTATTTATATTATTCCTTATTTGTCACGAAGTGAGTTCCCACGGCGAAAACGGTTTATTCAAACTGTCTACGAAAATGTCACACGCTTTTAAAGGAACCAGAAAAAGCACTTTGCCGTCACGTCAACTAATTTGGTCTCTTGAAAACGAAATAAATACTACCTACGCTACATAGAAAATTATAAAGATATAGAACGGGAATTTACTTGATAAGGTGCAACAATTTGTATAGTGTTGGACTCGAAATCACTTCTTAGAATAGATAGAAGATATTTTTATTTGTTTATAGTAAGCTAGCGACCCGCCCCGTCTTCGTACGATTTTATTATACGTATAACCTTCCTCTTGAATCACTCTATCTATTAAAAAACCGCATCAAAATCCGTTGCGTAGTTTTAAAGATTTAAGCATACAAAGGGACAGGGATATAGGGACACAGGGACACAGAAAGCTACTTTGTTTTATACTATGTAGTGATGTTGATGATAACAAACTCTTACAAATCTAAGCCGTCACCAGAAGGCAGAGTACCCAGAATGCTGGCAGCATTACCACACCATATACCATACAAAACAGAATTGTATTATTAATTACTCTTCCATCTCCCCACTGCATCCAATTACTCGACCAGAGTGATGGATTAATTCATTTGTTTCGCAGCTTGACGTTCGACAGTTGTTCGGAATGTTGTACGCAACCAATACCTACAAATACCGACAATACAAATACCCATCTCAGTATTAAATACCGCAGTCCCGCTAGCATTGGAAACAGTGTTTATATATGAGTGATTTTACACACAAAAATATCAACACAAATCAACTTGTCATTGAAAAGTTTTTCAGCTAGGCTGTGAGATTCTGTTTTGTTGTTTTTTAATATTTTTCTGCGTTCAATTACGAATAAAATTGGAAAAATAATTTGCCGCAAACAGTTAAATCACACTAATATTAGAGGTAGAAAGTTGAGATGGATGTTTGTTACCTGTTCACGCCAAATGTACTGATAAAATCTAGCTGAAATTTTGAGTAGATGTAGTTCGAGGTCTGTAATAAAACAGAATACTATAGGTTCATTATTTTTCACGCAGTTGAAGCCGCAGGGTGCAACTAGTAAATTATAAGCCCAAAATTAAACTGTCATTGTTTCAATGGTTTGTATTTTTTGAGCATTTGGTAAATAGGTAAGTATGAACTCAAATCAACTAATTATGTAATCAACATAAGACCCCATGCTCCTTAAGTACAGTAATCGAAGTTTACTTGTAGTTGTTAAGTTGTAGTTTTTTAGTGTAATCGAAGTATCATGAGTCCAGTCAAAATAGATTCTAATACCCTAAGTTCTATTTTACTTCGATTTTGTTCCGCAAAATTTATTCCTTGTAGAACGCAAAACATATTAAAGACCGTAAAATGTGAATTTTGTATGTGACGTATATCGATCGCCACTACCAACATGCCTTTTTATACAAAGTCGAGTTTGATAGATGCCTTTTAAAAGAGTCTCACAATCATCTATTATCCGCTAGTTTTCATGCCCGACTCTCTTGGGATACGATGGAGTTTGAACCAATTACTTAGCCGATATCTATTATAGACTATTCGAAGCTGCTGACTCGCTATGCGATATCGAGAAGCATTTAATGGGAAATTAAATGTAAAATATTAATCTGAGCGAGTCTGCAGTTAGCTCAATGGTTTCAATTGTATATACTAGTTTATTTTTTTATATTCTTTGAATTTACTTTTTGTTTATAACATTTGTATATCGAAGTGAATTTGCGTGAACCTACTACATCTTTGGCCTTCTTTATTCTTTTATATTAATTTCATTGTTGAGCGGCAAGTTTTACCTCAGAAAACAGAGTTTGGAGGCCACCAAAGGCAACTTCGTATCTCTTCCTAAACTAGACAAAATAAAACTACTGCAGAAGCATTAAAAAAACCGATGATATGCGCCTTAACCCTTTCCTGCCTTACGGTACTTAGAAGTACCTCCACATTTTTCAGCTAATAACATAAGTATGAAAACACTTTATGATAACTACAACTGACGATCCTTTAGAGTACCGTTTCCGTAAGCCAATCACAATGCGTCATTTGAATTACCGCGTAATTTTGCCGAATAATTTGATCAGCAAGTTACATCCAGTCGAACATTTTGTCACTTCGCTGTACGGTATAATTCGAATTTTTTTATGAATGGAATATCAAAGGTAAGTGCTATTTTTTTGACTATTTACGTTGTTTATATCATTGACTACATTTCTAAAAGCGGTTATAATGTATTATCATATTATTTTATATGAATATTTGATCAAAACCGACGTGGACTTAAAAGTACCGTCAGGTATTTCTAGTCACAAAAATTAAGGGTTTTTGTAATTCACATACTCGATGAAATAGCTATTTTTTCATCATAAACGAATGCTTTTTTTGTTTTTGTTATTGCTGTGACCTATTTTCTTAACGTTTTAGCCATTGAGATGGATATATAAACAATATTGCTCTAATTGAAGCCTTGTTATTAGAAGAGACTCCGGACTGTGATGAAGAGTCCGATGCAGGTGTGTCTGATGATGAAGTGGAAAATCTTCAACTACCCTCAGCCAAAGGATTCGATGAGGTTTTTGAAACATCTCTAGACAGTGTTTTTGCGGAAGTTCCGCCATCGTTGCCGCCAATCGAAGATGTATAAGAGTGCTATATATCAGCTACCCACATCTTCAATACCTGGATCTAGTTTTTAGTCTGATCTACCTCCTGCAAATAGGTCTTCACACAGAACTAACCAGCGATTACCCGAACCAAACAGTAAATAGAAAAAGAGGGACATACATACAATTTTACCGCATTACATTGCAGAAACTGGAGTAGTAGAAGAGTGTTTTGTACAAAACCGACTGATATATTTTTGTATTGATTGGAGATATTATTGACAATATTGTATACCACAGTAATTCTTATGCTTCTCAGAGTGGCAAGGTATTGAACCTAAAAAAGAAGGAACTCCTAACATTTACAAGATAAGGTGTGAGGTTTGCAAAAGATTCAGTCAAAACCTGATAGTAAATTTCCGCATTGCAACGTGTTTTTGTGTGTAAATGAAACGAAAAATTGTTTTTCTGAATACCACGAGGTTAAAATTTGTAATCAAAAACCTATTTATATAATTTTTACAAAACCAATATTCTATAATATTCAATATTGGATTGTCACTACTTTTATAGTTTCCATGTAAGCTCCTAACATTGTGATAACATAAAGTTCCTGACGGTACTTTTAAGTCTAGGTCTTGGAAATAGTACTTCTAGGTATATTAAAAATCTGAAAAAAATCTGGACGTTTCCTTTTACCTACCTTATTATGATAATAAAGTTTAAAAAAGGAAATTCGTGAAAAATCACTACCCCGGCGGGAAAGGGTTAAGTCGCAAACAGCACCTAAAGTGGCGACCCCACTTATTTTATCATTATAACTCCATTAAATAAAGGAATTTCCAAAATTCACTCATACAGTTTGTTAAACCTATCTATATAAGCTTTTTTATAATGCATCTGTAGTAATTTTATTTTGTCTAGTTTAGGAAAAGATACGAAGTTGCGTTTGGTGGCCAACAACCTCTGTTTTTGTATCTCTTCCTAAAATAGATAACATAAAACTACTACAGATGCATTAAAAAAAGCTTATTTCCATTCCTCCATGATCCATTTTGAATTTTGTCCCAACATATTCTTTTTCATTATTTGAGTCCAACTTTTAAATTTAAATTTAACCCCCAAAGTTCCTTTTCCTAAAGCAGTTGTACAGTCGCACTCGCCAAGTAGAAACTGTGTCAAGCATCCCCTAGAGATTCCCGCTGCCAGGATAATCCAAGTAGATAGTTTAATTAGGCCGTCATGTCAGCAATTAGCCAGCACAGCTGCCGGCTAACCTTCGGGATACGGAATACTGAGCGTACTGATATTGCTAAGTAGAGTTAGGTTCGATTATATCCGAACACTAAAGACTGACTATTGTAGTATTTTTTATTATTTTACTTCATTTATTTGTATTTTCGTTAAGAAAACATTTCTTAGTGTAGAAAATCAATATTATAAAACTATTCTACAGTAAAAAATATATCGAAACGGTAGATGTACGGCCGCGAAGCCAGGCTCAAGCAGCCGGTGACTAGGGTTGCAGACAGAGGAACTTACTGAAGATACGCACCGAGTCCAGGTGAAACGCTTTTTGAATCTGGCCGTTGATCCAACTTCCTAACGAGTCTCTTGAGATGTTTATCGAGACTCTTCGCTATCAGATACACCGTTAACTGAAACGACTATCGGGACGATGGTCGCTGAATCAATGATATAATTATTATTGTTCAATTATTTTTATTTTATTTTGTGTTGTCTTTTCCTTGTGTTTAGAAATCAATAAATTTCAAAGTGGTATAATGGTCGGTCCACATGTTGGCAGAGTCATCAAAACGTCCTTTGTGTTGACAAACTAGCGACCTGTGAGCGGGCCATTTGGTTTGAGTATTCTATCAAAATCAAAACTTTGTATAATTTGTTGCATTCTGCATATTATTCGGTGAAAATGCATCTATTAACACTTTATTTTAAAGTAACATCAAATCTTAGATCTAAATATTAAAAAACAAAGTCCAAAAGCCGACCTTAGCTGATAAAAACTTAATAAAAGAAAAAATATTACAATCCTTAAAGAATACTAATTATTCTCTCAATCTGCGTAGCACCTCTACGTCGTAGAGGGTCTACGAGGCAAGACACGAATTAGTTTTGCTACGATTTACAATTTTCAACATCTTTTTTACACAGTTCTTTGAACTATCCACACAGCATCATCTATCCCCGAGATAAGCTGAGCTTGTGTTATAGGTACTGGATGACTGATATACATAGTATAATGTATTACATAGATAGATATTTTAACTGTACATAGAACACACCCAGAACCCCAAAAACAAAATATTTGTAGATCTTAAAAAACGTTTCTCTTAAGCCGCGTACAGATTGCTGTAACGTAATATGCAATGTATCACGCAATGAAAGAATTTGCCGTCGACACTGTCGCGATGTATCATGCAATGTAACCCTCACACAGAAATCACACAGTGTGGACGCCTCGCGCGCACGAACCGCGCACACTACGCGCACGAACAGAGCATTTCAACTCGTGCGCGCCGCGATCCGCCATTTGTCGGTTTTTTCGCCGAACACAAAAGGGCGCGCAGTGTGCGCGGAGCGCCAGTGTGGACGGGTTGTTTACTCGAACGCGCGCGAACGTTGGAAGAATGGAAGAAAACACAGCTACAGCAGAGCCGTTTACGTTACTTTTATTTTCACATGATTGATGATAATCATTGAAGCATCGACAATCATCGTAGCTAGTAATAATTGTATAATAAATTCTCTCCGCGTGTTCTCGGCAGACTGAGCTATGTTCGCTGCGCGCATGCCGGAAAAGATGCGAACACGTACCTTCTCAGTTCGTGCGCGCTGCGTCCACACTTATGAAATGCTCCTTTCATGTTACATTGTTTGTTACGTTACAGCAGTCTGTACGCGGCTTTAGGTGGGAATCGAACTCGTGTCGTAGGCAAGCCGTAATCAGTTCACTTTAGTTAGAAACCGCTTAGTTAGCGTTCCTCGTTGCAATGTTTAGTTTATAGCTCAAACACCGCACAGCACTAGGGACCTTATAGAGAGTTTAACAATATGTATTTGGCAATGAAATCGCATTTAAATTAATCTCTTCCTAGACGAGACAAAATAAAACTACATCGGATGCATTAAAAAAAAGCTTTTGAGAGGTATAACATACTTAACCGATCCATCAACATTCATAATACCCAGAGCAAATGATCAGGAGGTTTCGGATGCTTTCAATAAAATAGATATTACATATTTATACAGTAAAAAAATACATATTATAATATTGCCTCGCGGTTCCACCCGCGTAATTCCCGTTCCCGTGGAAATTACGGAATAAAATATAGAAGCCTATGTGTTATTCCAGACTTTTATATATCTATGTGCCAAATTTCATCACAATCCGTTCAGTAGTTTTTGCGTGAAAGAGTAACAAACATACATGCATCCATCCATACTTACAAACTTTCGCGTTTATTATTTATAAACATAGAATAACAGAATAATAAGTATATAAGTAGAATAACAGTCATCTAGTAACCTTAACACAAGATATTCTAGTAGATATTATTTATTAATTTTTCATCTTACACATACAGGGTTATAGGTATCTAATGATTAACCTCTTAAAGGCGACTTGGGTGAATCAAGACTAACAACTTTTGTTCTATGACTTTTGCCAAAACGTAATACATTTCCAGTTTTAATTTTTTTTAGTTTAGGCGGACATTTCTTTCAACCCCCGCTCGCCTCACCGCAACCCCTTTCTTTCCCTACTAGATTATGTATACGACATATTATTAATGATCAAACGAACTTACCCTTACGTGAAGTTCGATCATAATTATGTGAACAGCTTCATTCGATGCGATTTAGAGATTTTACATGTTGTAGTAGCGTTTCCTAGTACTAGCCTTACACACGTTATTTTAAAGTTATTTTCTATAGAAATTAAATTGCTAATCTGACTTGACAAGCCCTGTATTGACTCTACGGTACCATGCTGGCTTGTTATTGTCTCTACCGTTCGTGACGTTGTTGGGTCGTCTCTACCTGTTACCTGCGCTGCGATTCCCCGTCATTTGTTTAAAGTTATAGGTATCTTTGATCAAGTGAATGCCTTGATCGATGATATTATTACAAGTAAAAATTTCACAGTGGGATTGGGATTAAATATGGGAGGGTGTATATAAATCGCATCGAATGAAGCTGTTCACATAATTATGATCGAACTTCACGTAAGGGTAAGTTCGTTTGATCATTAATTATGTATCACAGCTTCATTCTTAGCGATTTAGAGATTTTACATGTTGTAGGATGTTCAGAGATTAATAAATGTGAAATTTTTCAAAATAGACAAAATTGAGCTTTTCAAATACATTTAATTATGTTTTAAGAAATATCTTAAAATAAATCTAAGTACAAATCACTTTTAGCTTTAAGACTCTAGAATTGATCTCGCGAACTGATTGGTATCATGCATAATCTCTCTATTATAGAACCTAGCAAAGACAGCTGAATTTTGTGTCCAGCCAGCGGTTTTCCTAATTACATCTAGATTTATGCCTGCTCTGTTGGCTCTCGATGTCGCAGCATGTCGCGTGCTGTGAGCACTGAATATGCTGGTGTCAATGCCACTGCTCTGTAGGGTATCTTTAATCCAGTGGCTTAACCGTTGGGAGCTTAATTTTGAGTGAGGTCTACGGTAACTTATAAAAAGAAACTCATTACTAGCAGATCTGAGCGAATGAGTTTTATTAATATATGACTCTAGGCATGTTGCTGGGCATATTTCTGGTCTTTCAGTAAAATAAGGTACTTTTAAAATTGGTTGATCTCTATGAGGGGCAGAAGTTTTAACTAAAGCAGGAATTACAATTGTTATTACGTTACCGTTGACAACCTTTATATCACAAATTTTTATAAGTGAAAATGTTTGAACCCTATGAGCAGTGACGAGAGCCAGCAGAGTAATTGTCTTTTTGGAAAGGGTTTCTAGATCAAGATCTTCGTGAGGCCATTTTTGGGCTAAAAAATTCAAGACTTGAGCTGGATCCCAAGTAACAGAATATCGAGGCAAAGAAGGTCTCAATCTAAACACCCCTTTCATAAAGCGTTTTATCCTATCATCATTTACAATATTGCTTCCTAAAATAACTGACAGAGCAGATTTGTAGGCATTTAGTGTTCCATACTTAGCACCTTTATGAAATACTTCACTTAAGAAGTCAAGAACCTTTGGAACAGAATGTTCTAAATAATGAAAATTTTGTCGTTTACAATATAGCACCCAGGCTCTAATACAAACATCATATTGTTTGTATGTATTTTCTGAAAGAGACGAAAGCATTATTTCGATTGCGGAAGGGGACAGGTCTTGGTACGCCTGCCGGAGAGCTTCGCGGCAATCAATGTCAGCGTGCTGTGAAGGTTGTGGGTTGACCTGAAAGGGGATTTTAAAAGATTTTTATCTGGATAAAAATATATAATGTCAGAGATAACGAGTTCTTGAAATAAAGGAAACCAAGGCTGTGATGCCCAGTTTGGAACAACTACGATGCCCTCTGCTCGGTCAGTAACAATCTTTTGTAACATCTTTAGAATAAGTGAGAATGGTGGGAATGCGTAAAATGCCAATTTTGACCATGATATAGTAAAAGCATCTACTGCCCATGCTTCTGGGTCAACCTTCCAGGTAACGTATGATGAACATTTACTGTTACTACGACTAGCAAATAAATCTATTGATGGAACTCCGAGTTGTAGTTTAATTTTATCAAAAGCATATTCTCCTAATTCCCATTCGGTATCGTGGAATTGTTTACGTGACAAAGAATCTGCTTCAAAATTATCTTTAGTGTTTATGTATGATGCAAAAATTACGATTTTACGCATTTCACACCATTGCCAAATATCTCTCGCTATATCATTTAAGTGTGGGTATTGCACACTGCCCATTCTATTTATACATGAGATTGCAGTCGTGTTATCAATACGTAAAAGTATTTCACAATCAGAATAATCCTTAGCGAATACTTTAAGTGCGAAAAAAGCTGCTTTTAACTCCAAGACGTTAATGTGTAGATACTTTTCGTTGTCTTTCCAATAACCATAAGACCGATTATTATTGCTATAAGCCCCCCAACCCGTACTTGATGCATCTGAAAATATTTCAGCGTGAAATAAATTAAATCTAAACGAGCTACGACCTGTTTTAACATTTTCAATCCACCAATCAAAATCTACTTTTATATGATTAGGAATACTAATATTCTGATTATAGCTTGGATTTTTCAACAAAGAAAGGTATTTGTGACGCTCTAATAGTTTTGTATACATCCAAGAATACTGTATGGCTGGGCATACAGATATAAGCAATCCAATCAACCTGGCAAATTCTCTGAGTTTACATTTTCTCTCAGTTGAAAAATGACTTAGATTTTCTATAATTTTATTTTTCTTATGATCAGGTAGGGTAAGATACATTTCACGCGAGTCAAATATAAAACCTAAAAACAGTGTACGAGTCTTGGGAGTTAAGCAGCTTTTATCGTAGTTTATAACGAAACCTAGACTCTCTAGTAATGATCGAATAATATCAACGTTTTTTGAGCAAGCTTCAAATGAGTTTCCTATTACAAAAATATCATCAAGGTATTGGACAGTAGTGATACCCTGTGATCTTATGTATTTCATGACTGGCCTTAGAACCTTCGTAAATACATAAGGTCCTGTGCACAAGCCAAATGGTAGGCAATTAAATTGATATAAAACATGTTCATATTCGAAACGTAAGTATTTTTTATGCGTTTCATGAATTGGTATCAAAAAATAGGAATCCTTTATATCTATTGTTGCCATGTAACAATTTTGTGTTATTAGTTTCGACGCTGTACGATAATCTTCCATTTTAAAATGACAATTTTGAATGAATTTGTTGAGACATTTTAGATTTAAAATAAATCGTTTGTCACCATTTGGCTTCGGGACTAAGAAAATACCGGATAAAAATTGACCTACTTCATAATTACATCTAGAAATAGCTCCAATAGACAAAAGCGAGTCAATAGACTTTTGAAAATCAGCTACTTCTTTAGATCTATTGTTATTACTTGGGTGGTCATTTCTAGATGGAATCGAAGAAAACGGTATAACATAGCCTTTTATCCATGATAAAACCGTCGAGTCTGATGTTATGTCTGCCCATCTATGAGCAAACCGCTGAAGTCGACCAGCGTGGCTTACCCCATGTTCGTCTATTTCCTGTGCGCCGTCTTCCGTGCTGGTGAGCGGTTCCGTCCCTGGTAGTGTCCCTGGTACTGCTGGTTCCGCGGCGGGTTGTTGTTCCTCGCCGTAGGCTGGCGCTGGGTTGACTGATTTCTTTCTGCTCTCGGCGCCTGTCGATGCAGAACTTTGTAGTTTAAATTATTGTTCTTGCCGGTGTTCCTTGTAAATTGCTTCTTATTGAACGGCTGCTTTGGCGGCACCTTTAATCCCTCACCGGACCTCTGTATGGTCTGCGCTGCTTTAACTTGCTCTGACAGTTTGTCTCCAAAAAGAAACTTATCCCTAGCGGTGTTAACCAAAGTTTCTTTCAGATCTGGTTTTACCGACGATACGACGAATGTTCGTCGAGTCCTAGTGTCTTGAAAATGGATATCGCATAATAGGCGGCAGGCATCGCTTAGAGGCTTCAAGGCTTTTTCAGGAGCTTCTTTCGCAATCAATGACTCAGTGGCCTGGGCAAGAGCAGCAAGAGCGGTTCCAATTTGCTGTTGTTTTTGTGACATACTCTGGTCTCTCTTTACCATAAAATCAGTGAGTGCTACCTTAGCTTCGGGGTTGAGAACTGGTGCCATAAGCAAGTCACAATTTCCAGGGACTAGGTATTCTTGTTGAATTTTGTCCTTTGACTCTTTCGCTAATCCCTTAGATAGCACTTCCTGCCAACGCGATGCGATCGCTTGGTGTATATCTTTCCCGAGGGAAGTTTGTGGCTTTGGGGCCTCGCCCAGTAAATTAAGTATTGCCTCATCAAGCTCTACCTGTGAGGGCTCCAGATGTCCAGGCTCCATATTTTCATCGGCTATTGTTTGCTCCACGTTCACGATCGACGAAGTGGATGGGCCTGTCAGCAGCTCGTCCTGCCATGGTTGGCCTGAAAACGGCTCGTCTCGAGGCTGTGATGCCCGCGATGATTGTGAGCGCGACGTGCTAACGTCGCTCTGGCCAGTGCCTGGAAAATACCAGTTCATGATTAGAATTTCTGGTTTACAGAAATAGATCTGACGGAGAAAACTCTCATCACTAATCATACAACAATGGAGAGGTGCGATTAGAATTCCTGGTTAACAAGAATAGATCTGAAGGAGAACCAAAAATGGAAACTCGCATCACTAATCGATATGGTATATTTATACGGATTATTTTTCTGATTAGAATTTCCGGTAAACAGAAATAGATCTGAAGGAGACAGTCTTATGGACAGCTCTCATCACTAATCGGTCACAACAACTTATTTTGCCATTTAGGTGAAATAAGATTGCGGAATAGGTCATAAAAACTGTAGAGTTACTAAAAATAAAATTTCAAAGTACTCACGTGGCATTTCATCTTCGGAAGACGAAGTTAAAACCCTTATTCTTCGACGACGGGGTGGCTGCAAGCGCTCCTCTAACTTCCTTATTTTTCGTCGTATTTCTTCATCCTTGTCTTTGTTCTTCCTTTTATGGCCTCCCATAACCTCACTTTTTATTTCACTTTTTTAACTTATTTTAAAAATTTGAACTAGCTAGCGCAGAGACGTGCGAAGGCTTGAGCACGAAAACACGTAATGACGGGGAATCGCAGCGCAGGTAACAGGTAGAGACGACCCAACAACGTCACGAACGGTAGAGACAATAACAAGCCAGCATGGTACCGTAGAGTCAATACAGGGCTTGTCAAGTCAGATTAGCAATTTAATTTCTATAGAAAATAACTTTAAAATAACGTGTGTAAGGCTAGTACTAGGAAACGCTACTACAACATGTAAAATCTCTAAATCGCTAAGAATGAAGCTGTGATACATAATAGGTCATGTACCAAACCGACAAGTCTCAATCTGCGATGCGTAGATAGAGCTAAGAAGATTAGAACTGGAAATTTGCTAACAATAAAAAAAATTGTATAGAAAAAAAAATCATTGAATTAGAAAAAATCGTAGAACAAAAGTTGTTAGTCTTGATCTACCCAATTCGCCTTTTCGAGGTTAATCATTAAACACCTATGATGATGATGATGATGATGGCATCCAAGCCGATTTCGGCTACGGCGACTGTGTGCCTGGTCAGGCATTTTAACTGAAACTAACTGGGTGTCTTCATTCCAAAGGGCGTTGGTTTTCTGCCCTTTTGTGTGCTCGCTCGTGGCTGGAATATCCAAGCTTGTTGTTAAAAGTGCGATCACACTTTGGGCACGTCAGAATGCCGTTGACGTAGTGGTAGTGGATGACCACAGGTGGGCGAGCCTTGAGCTCGTCCCGCTTCTTGTCGAGCTCCATGCGTCGCTCGGTTTCAAATGTGTTGACTTGTTGGTGGATGAGGCGCCGCCATTCAGGGCGCTGAGCTGCCTTATTCTCCCATTGACTGGGCTCTATCTTGCATCGTTTCATGTGTCTTTTCAGAACGTCCTTATACCTCAAGTACTGGCCACCGCGTTTTCGCTTACCGTACTGGAGTTCTGAAAAGAAGATGCGCTTCGCCATTCTCCCCTCGGACATGCGAGATACGTGACCGCTCCATCGCAGCTGACGCCTCATTAGGTACATCTCGATGCCTCCGACATTTGCACGCCTCAGGACATTAGTGTTTCTTACGTGGTCAGACCATCGGATGTTCATGATGTCTCGGAGACATTTGAGGTGAAACTTATCGAGTGTACGGATATGCTTACGGTATAGCACCCATGTCTCAGAAGAGTATAAGAGGTTCGGGAGTACTACAGCCATGTAAACGTTTATTTTCGTTGAGAGTTTAAGGTCATGTGAGCGAAAAACCTTGCACCGTAACTTGCCAAAAGCTGCCGCTGCTGCACATATTCTGCTGTTTATCTCAGTATCTAAATCGCATCTTGATGTAATTGTGCTTCCAAGGTACTTAAACTTCTCTACTAATTTTAATTTGTCCGTACCAACGTAAACATTAGAAGTCGAGTTGTTAGTGTTACACATCACTTCAGTCTTTTTGACGCTGATTTTGAGGCCAAATCTGGTACAGGCTGCATCAAGACTTGATATTAGATTTTGTAGGCCCTCTGCAGAGTCCGATACAAAACACAGATCGTCGGCGTACATAATTTCAGTAATTGTGGCTAAGGAAACCTTTGTACGGGATTTGAGCCTTGCGATGTTAAAAAGACCACCATCCGTGCGAAAACGAATTCGTATGCCGTCAGACAAATCTTTTAAGGTCTCCCGGACCACAACAGCAAAATACAATGCAAACAATGTTGGCGCAAGAACACAGCCTTGTTTCACCCCACAGGTAACAGAGAAAAACTCAGACTGTTCGCCATTGATCGATATGCAACACTTCATGTCGTCATGTAGAAGCCGGAGTAGTGTTATAAATTTATCCGGGCATCCAAGTTTAGCCAGAACAACCCAAAGTGCTTCACGAGGGACACTGTCAAATGCCTTTTCGAGGTCAACAAAGCACAGAAACATTGGTTGACTCTGTTCTTTGCTCTTCTCTAAAAGTTGTCGAATAGAAAAGATTGCTTCACAGGTTCCTCTGTCTGGTCGGAAGCCAAACTGAGTCTCTGGTAAAATTGATTCAGATAGAGGTAGCAGGCGGTTCAAAAGTATCCTCGCGAATACTTTACCAGGAGTCGATAGCAGTGATATTCCTCGGTAAGAATTGCAATCGGACCGATCACCCTTGTTTTTGTATAGTGAGCATATGCGAGATGTTTTAAAACACTCCGGAACTTGTTCTTCATTCCACATTCGTACAAATAGCTTCCACAAGGTGTGATGTAGATGTTCTCCTCCGTACTTAAGTAGTTCTCCACAGATATTATCAATACCCACTGCCTTTTTATTTTGCTGTTGTTTTATTGCGAAGACAGTCTCTCTGAGTGTCGGAGGATCTACTAACTGCGTGTATGGTGGCAATTCCGGTAATGCGCTTATGAAAGTAAGATCGGCTGACCGATCTACGTTGAGCAAGTGACTGAAATGTTGTACCCAACGATTCAGCGCTGCGTCTTTAGATGTCAATGAAGTACCATCAACGGATTTAAGTGGTACTGATCTGTGAGTTGCTGGCCTGATGAGTCTACGAACTTCATCATAGAAGGCCCCCAGCTGGTTAGTGTCCGAAAGCCATTGTAAATGGCGAGACTTCTCTTGCCACCATTTCTCTTTAGCATCTCTGGTAAGTTTCCTGATCTCTGCTGTGCTATTTTTGATGCTTATAACAAGAGTTATGCGAGGTGCCAATTGTTGGACTGACCACCGACTCGTACTGACCAAATTGAACGTATGCCTTCGTCGCCCTCGTAGGAAGGTTTCTACTAAATCTCTGAGTGCCAATATAGATAACCTCCAGCACATACCAACAAGAGAGACATACGTTCAGACTTTAAACAGTGCTCTGTCATCAGTTGAAGCTGAACATGGAGACCTTGAATCAACCTGGCAGACACTGTCGACACACCTCATCGAAATTAGTACTCAGGTTTTGGGCCTGAAAATCCGAAAACATGAGGACTGGTTTGACGAGAAGGACGTGACATTCACTGATGCCCTAAGGAAACATCGAGAGCTTCTTATAGAACACAATAATTGTAAAAATCAGAAAATAAACACCTATAACCCTGTATAAAAAGAAAATTGACATTAAGAAACACGAAAACAATTCCCACGCTCTGTCTTCAACGGGTCAACTACTGAGTTTGCGTTGGTTTTCAGCTGGTTACAGCTTTTAACAATATTATGCAACCGACCATTTTCATGTTATTATGCAAAAGCACCTTTTTGAGAAAATAAAAAGCTGCAACATCGGAACTCTTTCTTGAACGTAATGAAACTTTGCTGTGTAATTATTTATTTTCTGCAAAAGCACTTAAGTTCCATCTTGTATTTTCTGTCCTCAATAAGTAACAATATTCGAACGGGGTCAGATCCATTTAGGACGGTCGGTGAATATTTAATACCTTCTGAGATGACCGAGACCTTTTGAGGCTTGTAAGGCCATATTGGGACATGGAGCGAAACATTTGTACAATTGCTAGGCCCATAAATGTCGTAAAAAGCTTGTAAATATGGAGAATATTTTACTGTAAAAGATTTGCGGGAACATCAGAAACATAAATTTATTCCTTAAGGCTTACATAATTAACGATGGACGAGTCAAATAAATGACAATCAAAGAATAGACATAAAATTTCAACTAGTATTAACTATGTATTAAAACAGTTGAGTTTACTTCAGTCTGCTGCAAGCAGTCTAGAAGTAGCTCAACTGGTCCATATAATTCCAGTCAGGATCAGCATAGGCTTTGTCGAGACCTGTATTTGTGACTTGAGATCCTCAGCCAAATCAGCTGCCGTACCAGCCCTCGTGGATTTCACAATACAATATAAGTAGGTACACCACAGTAAAGAAAATCAAAAAAATAAAAAGACTATCACAAATCAATTTTTATTGTAATGCTCGTTGTAACTCACCTTACTGGTTTCTGTGATACATACTGTGCCTAGTGCGGAAGCTGATGGTAAATTATAATTTTGAGTTCATTGAACATAAGTATTTTTTTTTTCATTTCATCTCTCCTTTAAGTCAATGCTCAGTTAAATGCGTTCCAACAAAAATATCATCATTTTGTCATTATGTCATCGAGTGTAGGATATTCGTACAAAACAATCATTTTTGATTTAGTTCACACCTAGATCAGCAAACCCTAGATTGTTTGCAGATATCTAAACAGTTTCATATTATGTATTTTCCATCTACTTAAACTTCAGATTAGAATTTCTCGATAAATAAAGCTTCAGGCCAACGTGTTACTTTAAAAGTTAAATACAAAAACATTACCTGATTAAGTATATTAAGACAAACCCAGTCTCAAGTGTAGCGGTGTTCATTTATTATAACATATGAGGTAGGTCAAGCGTGCGACCTACATGGAAATAGCCTACGACATATTACCCGTAGCGTACGTGGCTGAATTCTTGGCGTAATTAGAAATTCACTCTGCTGCGATGGTGCAATAAGCCTAATGGAGGGTTGTGGCGAAGCAAACAGTTGGCCACAGATTAGGTAATCTGTAGAACTATGTAGTGGAGAGTTTTGTAAAGTAAAGGAAATACGGTAAATAGATGGTGTTATAATAAAATATGACACAACTAGCTGGCGCCCGCGACTTCGTCTGCGCAGGATTAGTATTCCGAGTAAACTCACGGTTTCACCGCCGTAATTCCCGTACCCGTGAAAATTCCGCGATAAAATATAGCCTATTGTTATTCCATATTATAATCTATATCTGTGTTGAATTACATCGAGATCCGTTCAGTAGTTTTGGCGTGAAAGAGTAACAAACATCCATCCATCCATACTCACAGTTTTATTTTCGGACGAGTTGTACCCTAATCAAAGTGAAGCGGACAATTCGTCCGAGGACGAGTTATCATTCGAATGAAATGTATCTACTCGGACCCATATTTATTACCTACCTATTATTAATAACAAAGTTCCGATTTCCGCCACGAGAAAAATGATTTTACGATTGCAGATATTTTCAGGGTGTTCTGGATGTTTTCTATTTATAATAAAAATACGAAACCCCGATGTTTTTACTGATAGAATACGGAAATGTATCAGTGATAATGCCTGCGAATCCACGGGCTGAAACTTTCAGTCACGGAACATTATATAGTTCAAGATCTACTTACCTTTTGTGGAATAAGAGCAAGGGATGCTGAGTAAAAAACAGGACAGAATACAAAACAATGCATCCTTCAGATTGAGATTTTATTTAAAAGTACCTCCACTAGTAGGCACTTTTAAAAAGAGAAAACTACTGTAATTTGGTCGAATAAAACGACTTAAAATAGATAGAACTGACCTCCAATTCTACAGATTTTCTTTAATTTTAGGATAAAAAACGTGTTAAGTCACAAAAAAATGAACTTGATTTTAACCTAGAACATTTTCTGCATGCCACATGCATTTTTTTTAATATTTGCTTTATGTATGTTAAGTATTAAAACTTCATGCATGTCCATTCTACCGTAAACGTTTCTACAAAAGTCGCTCGTTATTTTGCAGCAGCCAAGCATGTGTTAGTAGATTGTGAAGATCTCATTAGTTAGGTACAATCGAGGTGAAAAAGGATAGTACGAGTAAAATCACAACGTGACACGGTATCTCAACTGAAAGTAGGAATACATGTTAGTGAATTGTTAATTCCTTTCGAGTTTTTTTTTGTTTCTATTCATCAATAAGTCGTCGCGTCCCCAAGACACTGGCTGCATTATCACGCTGTATGACAATGCTGATTCGCTGCGCCGGATACACCAGCTCTCGGATCACGCGTCGCATCGACCAGACGCTCAGATATGTTTTTAAAAACCCGGAGAGCCTCGGTACTCTACTCTACGAACCTAGGTTCTCGACTCCAAGGATAGCAAATGCGTAGGCTCTGTCGAGAGCTAAACACAAGTGCGAATCTTGTTTCTCAATACAATACCTTTATTTAATACCTATGATTATGTATAATAACAAATATCTATCTATGTATATTATGTATTAAATATATCAGTTATACCTTTATTAAATACCTATGTTTATGTATAATAAAAAATATATATCTATGTATATAATGTGTCAAATATATCAGTTATCTAGTACCCATAAAACAAGCTAGCGTGAGAAGCTTACTTTGGGGTTAGATAGTGCTGTGTGGATTGTCCAACATGTTGTTTGTCAAACATATTTCCCCAATAAAGTCACCAAGTCGTCTTCCCCAGTTATTGGCGGAGCAGTTTCGTTCGATCCTGTCAAAGAAATTCTTCTGGCACATTCGAAAGAGGTTGGCAACATTCTTTTTCAATTCAACTTTTATAACCTTTTTTAGATTTTTGCAGGATGTTCCTTGATAACTGAACAACCAGGCTTTTTGCGTGCTGTGCCAACATGCTGTTACTGCAAAATTGTGCAGATTTTATTATTGCAATGAACGAGCTTGCCAACTCTATATTGCATATTACTACACTGCAAAAGAAAGTAGGCTTAATATTTTTCAGTAGTAGCTGTTTCGTGGTGATTGAGTTCTTTTTTAATTTAAACGGTGGACAATTAAAAAAACGCATCATTTTCTAGCCCCAAGCTAAGAAGAGCTTGTTTTATGGGTACTGCATAACTGATATACTAAATACTACAAAAATGTACCTATATTTTTGATTATGCAAAGAAAACACCCAGAGTTCTTTGAACAAATTTCTGCTGATCATACAAACGTTTGTCCCGAGGCGGGAATCGAACCCGCAACCTTCTGTGTTGCAAGCGGACCATCGCCTACTGCGCCCTAGAGGTTGTTGTATTACCTAAGTACTACATTATGTAGGTATACTTAGTAATGCGCTTTGTAAAGCTGCGTAAAAGCATGCAAAACAGGATTAAACTAGGTGTAAAACAAAACACGATGACGTTTAAAAAAAAAATATGTTTGTTTGCCTATATCTAAGTGTTGCAAGTTAATTTTTATGAACCCTAATCCTTACAGGCAAAGGGGTTCCTGGAAGTTTGCGAAAAAACAACACCCTGTGTTACATCAAACTTATTATGAAAGTTATTCTCGCCGTTCTCAAAACTTCTGTTTTATTTATTTGGCAAAATGTTGGCAAACAAAGCTGAGAGTCATGTTTGTAGAATAAAGAGGGCTTTTATGCGGGCTATTTTTCAGATTTTAATGCCAGTTCGTGAAGAAACGCTATTTATAATAAAAATTCACCATTAGATAGGTACTTTTTAAGGCGAACCACAATGTTGCATACATCAAGCCGCAGCATTTGATTGACGACGTTCAAAACTAAACCCTACATTATTAAAAACCTCTACAAAATAAAACTGAAAAACATTTACCGCCAATTGGCTTTAAGCTGACATATTCTGTAACCTGCTGACTTCAAAAAGTTCCTTCAATGTAGGTTGGCTATAAAATAGAAGGTACCTACACGGTGCGCTCACATAATGTGATCTAGACTCGTCTCTCGTATCGTTCAAAAATAGGCCGGCAGCTGCAGTAGACCTCGTTTCCTTCCTTATGCCAAAGGCATGCAAGCTAGAGGAAGCAATATTATTGGCCTTTTTTTACATTTGAATGCAAAATTTCAATTTCAAAATTAGAACATGGTATTAATTTGTATGGATGTTTTTTTGTTGTTGGCCAGTATTTTTTTCTAGAAATTATACCACAGAATGCCTTCTCAAATTCAAATTTCGAAGTGAAGCTTAAAAAACTTGTGATTGCCTTTGCCACGCCATTATTCGACTTCACCGATCTAATTAATCTTTTTATTTTCAAGTTTTCTAAGACTGTAGAAGGTTCTCGCGAAAGAAAAGTTAAGAAAATGGCGCTGAAATTGGATAATTCCAGAACTCTTAACGACTATTTTAACTTCGCTCGCTTAATGAGTGTGAAAGTCAGCAGACAGCGGAATTTTGTAACAAAAAATAGTCTGTGATTTTAATATCTAACGATAACGTCTATACGGTCAGCTTGTAAATAAATTAAAATAATCAAATATTATATTATCACTACATAGTATAAAACAAAGTCGATTTCTCTGTCCCTTGTATGCTTAAATCTTTAAAACTAACGCAACAGATTTTGATGTGTTTTTTTAATAGATAGAGTGATTGAAGAGGAAGGTTTATACGTATAATAAAACCGTGCGAAGCCGGGGCGGTCGCTGGTGACTCATCAAGAGATCTCTGTAATTACAAGAGCTACAAAGATGAAATTTTGCATGGAAGTTCCTTTTACGAGTAGGCACCCGCTAAGAATTTTGGTTTGTAATCTAAGGTAGTTAAAACGGGATAAACAAGAAATCTATTCCTAAAATCCACGCGACTGAAATTGCGAATGAGTCTGTTAGTACTAAATAAAGCTGGACATTCCACACAACATCATCTATCCTCAAGCTGAGCAAAACTTGTGTTAAGTGTACTTGAAAACATTACTTACATAGAAATAATGTCTATATTTTCTAAATATATTTATCATAGATAGAAAACACCCAGAAGCCCGGAAGAAAAATTTGCAGATTTTAAAAACTTTTGTCTCAAGGTGGGAATCGAACCCGCAACCTCCAGCATCAAACTGCGTCAGTTGTTTGAGCTCTATTAGGTATAGGGCCGCCACGCTATCGTATATACTAACCCCTACTATAAGTCTTATAGTAGGGGCCGCGATATCGTGACAAGCCCCGTTTCAAAGTTGTTCCAAATGCGACGCCATCGATCGCATTCACTATTTATACTGATTACGTCCCAGACGGCGAGCTTCGCTACAATGTACTCAATAGCTTGGGTTAACCACAGATTATTCAGTTACTTACCTCGCGTCGCTGTGTTTTCTAGACTACAAGGTGTACCCTAGTAGAGTCATTAGTTGTAAAGTCAGGTATCCATGTAGTGTAATGTACTCTATGTTACACTACATTGGATCATCATCATCATCATCATCAGCCTATATTAGTCCACTGCTGGACATAGGCCTACATTGGATACTTGACATTATCTAGTGTAGAGACTTCTATGAGCATTACATGAGGTGCACCACAAATGAAACAACAAAAATTCTCAGTGTAAAAAGTAGACCACGTGACTCATAATCTTAGATTTCGTAAGGGCTCCCACACAAAACTGCGATTTGGTGCGATGCGATGCGATTTGATGCGATTTGATGCGATGTCACACGAACTTGATTTGCGAATTTCTGCGATGCGAATTTCTGCGGCGAACCGTTTTGTAGGGTAACCATATCTTCAAGTTTAGTCCGCCGTATTGGACGTGTTTTTAGGAAGCGTAAGATGGATCCCAAAAAGATAATTGAACCGATTTAAGCAAAAATGATCCAACCCACACAAACCTCATTTCGAGATAATCGATATTTAAGTTTGTGGCGGTATTTCTCTAGCTTTGTAATACAAAATGTTGTTATTTTAATTTAATTTAATGCTATGTAAACTCAACTTTTTTGCTATAAATAATATAAAGAATAAATTGTAATAGTTTAGTAGATAATTGGGAAAACTTGCGCCTGGATCATTATTACAAAATTAATTTTGTATGGAAAGAGCTAAATTGGGTGCAAAAATTAAAATGCAAAAATGATTCAAAGTGTGTTAAAAATTAGTAATCATTTTTGTGTTTTAAAAGACAAAACAAACAAAATTGGCCCTACTCCTCGTCCTAATCAGAATAAGGTTCATCACATAAACCATCTACATCGTCTATTATTGCAGCTTCCCTTCGGTTTCTTAAATTAGTCAATGCAATCATCTGGTATCTAATATTAGATCTGCTGGCCCTGTACTTATTTTATTTTATTTGTTTATTTTTCGTTAAAGTACGAAACACACAGAAGCCGGAGGCGTGGCGGAGGCAAAGGCGTGCGAGTTGTATTCTATGGAATCCTATGAAAGCCTACACACACACCGCAGGCCGTGGCGAACGCGGTGCCATAGGAAAAACCGGCACGCCTTCGCCTTCGCCACTCCTCCGGCTTCTGTGTGTTTTGAACTTTATATACTTTATTTCGTTTACGTACTTAGATGAAATAGCAATTTTAAATATTAACTTGTCAAATCTTAACTTGTTTTATATCATCATCATCATAATCAACCTATATTAGTCCACTGCTGGACATAGGCCTCCCTTAATGAGCGCCATAGCTCCCTGTCTTCAGCTTGGCATCCAGCATCTGCCAGCAGTCTTTCGCAGATCGTCATCCCACCTGGCCGGAGGGCGTCCTATACTACGTTTGCCAAGTCTCGGTCTCCACTCAAGAACACGTTTACCCCAACGGTTGTCGGTTCTTCGCGAGATATAGCCGGCCCACTGCCACCACTTCAGCTTGCTAATTATTTGAGCTATGTCGATAACTTTGGTTCTCTTTCGGATGTATTCTTTACGAATCCTATCCTTCAGAGAAACTCCGAGCATAGCTCTTTCTATAGCTTTCTGAGCTCTTTGAACTGATGGACCAGCTTAATATTATAGTTTGAATCATTGTAGCAAATTAGAACGGTTATATGTTAGGGTAACAAAAGCAACACAAAAATGATTCAAGTGGCATGAAACACTTATACATTTAAAAAAATGGTCTTCGACATGACAGTTGTGGGTTGGATCATATGGATTTTCCACATTTGTGAACATAGAGGTGTGAGTCTTTGATATGTTAAAATATACCTTATTCTGATTACATTGGTTAAAAAAACTCGAAATTGACTAGGTTGTGGGTTGGATCATTTTTGCATAAATCGGTCCAATTGCACTGCTGTTATTGTTAAATAGATATAAAAGAAAAAGAAGATTCTGGATTCATCCATTTAATACGATTATGAACTCTGAAGGGAACTATTTTACTCGAAATTACTATGAGTTGAGAACTGAAGCAGTTTTTTTTTACAACACAAAGAAGGCGGCTCAGGCGCCGCGCTCTTTCGCTAAAGTTGTCTCAGAGCGGACTAAAAGGGGGGTCACCAAGTATGACGTAATATGACAGGAATACGCGATGCAAATGAGATCTGACGTTATCGTGCGAGCTCGCAGATATTTACGATGCGATGCGAGCTCGCAGTTTTGTGTTTGAGCCCTAATCGTAGGGACCGAATTCCACTTATTTCAAAACAAAGGTCTCAATAGCGCCCTACTATGGAGATGGCTAAAATAACGTATTTGCATTTGGTATTCTACTATTGCGCTAGAAAATACTCTCCTAATTAGAATGTCTAATTTTTACTTATATTAATGTAATCGTCACATCTATGAATGAACTTCAAAAAGTTGGTGCTAGTAAAATACCAAAAAGAGTTTAACACTCAGTTTTACACGATAATATTTGAATGGTGAAGCGATTTATTTAGTGGAATTCGGGCGCTGGTCTCAACAACATCTGGCCTATGTAGAACTATGCGACATCAACTGTCAGTCGTAAAGAGTTCAGTCAGTCGTCAGTTGGGCCGAACCGGTACAGAGAAGATCTTTCTCTGCTACCATTTGGGGGAATATCACCTTTAACCCCCAAATCTAGTAGGTACTTATAATACAAGCTCTACTTAGCTTGGGACTATAAAATTTTCTGTGGATTTTCCAGTTTTTTTTTACTAGCTGCGCCCTGCGGCTTCATCTGCGTGGAAATTGTTGAAAAGCATGTTTCATTCTCGGCTTAGAACTAAATTTATTTAAAATTTCAACTCGATCCGTTTAGTAGTTTAGCGTGAACATCTATCCATGAATCCAAATTATTTTTGTGATAATTATTTAAGTTATATAAATGTTTAGTAAACTTTATTATTAATTTATATTCATTTATAAAATTCTTTAATTTTTTCTTTAATTGCTTACTGCACAAATGAAAAATACATACATAAAAAACTCAAAACTAGATAAATTATGGCACAGGCGAGCTTAACCCTAAAAAGAGTTCTCTTCCAGTAAACCTTACAGAGAGTGGGAGAGAGTTAAGTTAGAGCAGTGGGTACGTGTGCATATTTTTTCAGATGTAAAGGTGATTTTATCCTTATAATTTATAAAATTTCTGTAGCATAACAAACCTTTGCAAAAGTGCTTAGTATAATTCCTCCGTGAAATTTCGCGGAATAACCTCTAAATAGCGGAAAGTTAAGGATTCCGCCGCGATAAAGCTGTAATGGCGGCGTTGAGAAGATAGCTTGCTTAGGATTTACACTGCCTTGAATGTAAGTTGCCTTAAACGATTTTGTCTTGAGCTTTCATCTTTATTAAGGTAGGTAATGTTAAGTTTTTCTCGTCGATCGAGGAAGTTCCTACATTTGGGACTACCACCAATGTGCAAAAAATAATGAACAGAATGGACAAACGTTTTTTTCTATAATATTTTCAACTCAATAGGTACTTTTAATAACGTAAAATACAAAACAACTACACAATTACAACAAACAACAAGAGAAAATTTAAGTTATAGTTACTAAAAATATAAATAAAAAGGTTCAGCATTAAAATCTGTATTGATACGGGCTTTGTCATGTTTTCCCGCTTAGATTTGATCAAAAATGACCTTAAATAGTCATCTCACATCTCACTCCCACTTGATACTTAACAAACTGTAAATCAGGTAGGTTTAAGAGCCTTCGAGATAGGCCTTAATACTTCTTCATACAACTTTAGCGTGTTTTATCAACGCAGTGGACCTGCATTATTTTAGGACACTCTTGTTTATGCTGGATAAGTCGCCCGTTTTATAAAGGTAGGCAAACAACTCCGACTATTAGAGCAAGAGTTGGGGCAGATTTTACACCGTCACTGTTAAATTTTCCTTTTACGTCTCGGTTTTCGTAGATCTGGCGATATGATGCTGTTTGGTGAAATTGGCCTTAAACTTATCTTGACTTTAGGCGCTTCTTGACTAGTATAAGTAATTATATTTTGATAAATAAATATAAAAATAATGCTGGACAATCCACTCAGCATCATCTAGCCCCAAGCTAAGCAGGACATTTGTTATTGGTACTAGATGACTGATATGCATAGATAGATATTTTTGTAAGATATAGAAAATACCAAGAACCTCCTAACAAATATTAGCAGATCTTACAAACATTTGACCGAAGGCGGGAATCTAACCCGTAACCTCCTGCGTCGCAGGCGGACACTCGCCGGTCGCGCCACATCGGTCCAATACAATATTGTATGTATCACTATCACTACATAGTACATAGTATAAAACAAAGTTGCTTTCTCTGTACCTATATTCCTATGTCTTTAAAACTTTTTAGGTTTTTTTTTAATAGAAAGAGTGATTCAAGACGAATGTTTATACGAATAATACCTAAAACCGTGCGAAGCTGGGGTGGGTCGCTAGTATTGTATATAACAAAGGTGAAATGGCACAAGACCACGTTTCGTGGCGATTTTGCGACGGGATAAATTTCTAAGAGAAGCGAATAAGTAGAATAACGACTTTGAAGCAGTGATTGTTTATTCACTAGTAGTTTATGTCTGTCGTAAAAAACTAGTTCCGTGCTCCTTGACTAAACCCACCTGTGTATTCCTCACTGACACAACAAACTATCAATAATTCAGGGCACAATCTTGCGCTCTGATATAATATTAATAAAACAGAACTATACAAGCAAGCCGAATATTTTTACGTTACATAGTTTCCACGTCTGTTTCTTCGCTAATTTGATCAGGCTACTGAATTTCATATAGTTTTGATACAGTTAGTATATATCGAAAACAGAAGAAGTCAGAAAAATATATGGGATCTTATGTTTGCTAGCGTATGTCGAATAAACCAACATTCACCTACTACAGTTATGAGAAGTTTTAAGGGTAGAATAAAAATAAATTTAAAAGGCAACCGTCGCCATTGCCGGTGCTCGCTATGTGTTGGTACTTTTCTGCTACCTACTAGTGCGAAGCTGAGAACAGTTGCTTAGAATGAACTTCTATAAAAATTATACGTAGCGGGTGGAAAAAAATGTGAAAGCTTCGGAAAATTGAGAATTTTTACTTTAAATTATTTCCCAGAAAATTATAAAGTTAATTGAATTTTTATAATTTTAACTAGCATCTTCTCGCGGCTTCGCACGCGTTGTTTCTATGGAAACGTCTCAAGGCTATTTCTATCACATAGGAAATGATTTACGGGATGAAAAGAAGCCTATTTGTTGTGCCAGGGCTAGAACTACGTCTTTTCCAAATTTCATCCCGATTCTATGATATGGTACATCCATATAAACGTTCGCATTTCTAATAATGATATTAGTCAGGATAAAGATGGGTTCTCTTATTTCTCGCCACTCGCTCCGTTCATACAGTCACAATCGCCATGGCAGTTTCTAGGCAGATACGTAAAACTCTTTATTCTTTAGAGGATAGAACGTACGAACTCTACGTGTAAAGTTTGTAAATGACTCAGTTGTAACAAATGTTCCGTTTTCCGAACGAAAGAAAATAAGAATTTATCATATTTTTCTCCTTTTCGAAAACAAAGTTGACGTTTCCTTGGGAGTGTTCTTGGAATGATAATCGGGAAATTAGTAGCTTCGGTTAAATTTTACGTTAAATTTATGAAAACTTCGGTCAAAAACGTGACGTTAATTGCCTGATTATTTTTCAAAGTACATGTGCCTTAATCTATCTATATATATAAAAATTGATCCCTATTTCCCTTGGTCACGGGAAATAAAAAAAAAGGAAAAAAATCATGCCTGAACGGCTGGACCGATTTCGCTAGTTCTTTTTTTGTTCTGTTCGTTATTATCAGGAGAAGGTTCTTGTGAAAGAAAAAATTAAGGAAGTTGCGCGGAAAATTCGAATTTAATTTTGATAATTAAGATAGTACCTACAACTTCTGTCGGGTCAGCTAGTCATAAATAAATAATGCAGGACAATCCACATATCATCATCTAGCCCCAAGCTAAGCATAGCTTATTTAATGGGTGCTAGATTACTGATAAGTTATACTTAGTACAACATATGGCATAAATAGAAACTTTTTTGTAATAGACTGTACAAAGACCCGCTTATCACGTGCACGCGAGTTGACGACAGAAAAAGTACATAAAATTGGAAGGTGCCAACTCGCGGGCGTTTGCGAGTTTCACGCCCGCGAGATGACGAATAAGTCAACAAAAAAACAGAATTTCGAAAAATGTTTTTTGAATTTGCATTTCGAAACTAAGCAGAACTTTGTTATGGGTAACTGGATAACTGATATACTTATTGAAAGCTGACCTTCGCCCACTGCGCCACGTCGTCATGTCTAAAATGTAGGTTTAATTAAAACTTATTCCGTTTCAAACGACGATCATGGCTCAAATTAGAAGCCCAACTAATGTTGCCAAGCTTTCACAACTAACTTTGAAACAATAAGTTCTTTACTACAGTCTCTATGGTGTACTTAGTACTTAAAATAATAATATTTTTCGTACAGTACTGTAGTTTTTCGGTCTGAATAAATTTCTCATACAGTCTGCAGCAATCTTTACGAGCCAAGAGTTTGCTAGGGAAATCAGACAGCAACACCTAGCCCTAAAGTTAGCACAAATCGTGTAAAACAAATCCGTGGGGTACCAAGGGTCATCGGGTTTTCGAAAACATGAATGAATGAATGAATGAAAACTCTTTTTTATACTTAAACCTATCACACAAATAAAGAAAATAATACATAAAATACTACAAACTAAGACTAAGTATAAAGGGCGGCCTTTCGCTAAAAGCGATCTCTTCCAAATATATTAGAGCAACAACATGTGACCCGAGAGTCAGTGAGTATCTGACGCAGCGCATCAGCCATACAGGCGCGGAAAAATGCAGCCAGCGTCTTAAGGACGCTTCTGATAAGTATTGATATGGATGAGTTGATTGAGCTCGAGATTTTTTGAAATAAGCTCATCTGTTTCAATTGTAAGTTCTTGTCGAATTTTACAAGTAATTTATACTTTAATTGTTATTTTTGTTGTTGATAAGATAAATAGATAAATAATAAACGTGAAGGCTTATAACGATTTATTTGCCAAAAAAATAACTATGAACTAGGTTACAAGAACTTAAATGAAACGGAACCAGTCCACACGGCACGTTGCGTCAGCGTTGCGTCGACGTAGCGCTACCGTTGCATTGTTTTACGAACAAATAACCAAGGTGTTCACACGGCGCGCTGCGTCGTCGCAACGCACACATGACGGACAGCAGCCCCCGAGACGAAGCGGGAAGGGGTGTGCGTCGCCGCTGCGCCGACGGAACGTTAAGGCTGCATCGTAGTAACGCTGCGATGGCGCAGCGCCTGTGTGGCCGGCTATGCGTCAAAATATTTGCGTTGCGACGACGCAACGCAACGCAACGCGCCGTGTGGACTGGCTCTGGTCCATCGCAGAGTTGATTTCCCAATTATTTATATGTATGTCCAAATGATTTAAATCCGGATTCCCACCGCTTACAGTTAATTTTCCTTTGCAGTGAGTCAGTCACGACCATGCCACCGCCACCAGTATGGAGCTGAAGAGGAATGAGAAGGCCGGCAGTCTTTCGCCCAACCACCTCGCGCTGAAGCGAGACAGCGGCGATGAGGGAAAGAGCTCGCGATCTTCTAGCAAGTCCGAGAAGGAACTAAGGCTTCCGCCAGAGAAATCACCGAGTGAGGATGGAAGGAGAGAGCGAAAACTATCTAAGGCCAGCGATGGTTCTAAGGATACGTTTGAAAGGTGGGTTCTTAGCTCAGTTTAAGCTTCTGTATTTGGACTACCCGTAATGATCTATGGAGCTGAGACGTGGACTGGACACGATAGGGTTTTCGAAGTCCCATGGAAAGAGCTATGCTTGGAGTTTCTCTGTAGGATATCTGAGCTACACGCGTCGTCGTAAGCGATAAGTCGACGACCCTGTACCATGGCAATCCGCGCCAGACTGAGACAAAACGCGTAAGAAAAGAGTGGCAATGTTTGGGTGAATATTTCGGTAGGTACTAAGTTCTTGTGCAAACAATTATACAAAGGTATTACTATAAATAAACTTAAACTTATGCAGTCTTACTCTAGGTATAATCAGCCCCGTTGTCGGCGGATTAAGTTAGATATAAAAAGCCTATCAGAAAAAATCTCTACCACTATAGCTAAGCTGATTAACACGAGCATTGAGACTAGCATCTATCCAGACGAACTTAAGACAGGTATTGTAAGGCCTATTTATTTACAAAAGTTATTATATTGTACCAAGTAGGGCAATAAAACGGTAGCCCTACTACGTCAAAGATGGTAGAGTGGAAAGATTATATAATAATAGGTAATGTAAATAGGGTTCCGTTTTACCCTTTTAGTATAGAACCCTAAAAACAAACACTACACAAATCTACTTCGTAGATGTAATTCTTCATTGATGATGATAACTATAAATCCAAGTAGAGCTAGACAACCTAACTTAATTTCGCGATTGAATTCCCTCAAAACATGACTAGATATTATACAATAACGACCTTAACTTGATTCTAAAGTGAGCCAACCGCGCCTCGGTTATTCCCGTCGCACCGCAGAATTGGAAATAATTGAGCAGATCACAGTGGGAGTATCTTGAGTCTGCTTTGTTCCACTTTGTGGAAAGCTATGATTAATACTCGGGTTCAGGATTTACAAACGGGCTGCATACAGTAGCGACTATGGGTTGGCGATAAAAGTGGTCAGAATACAAATGGGCAGGAAAATTTTAAAGGGCAAGTGTGGGAAAAGTAGGTCCTCTAGCGGTATGGGAAGGGTGTGCTAAAACAAATACTGACCACCTTATTAAACAACCCTTAAAAACCCCTCACCTTATTAAAACACATTCCTCCTAAATAAAACAAAAACTCAAAGTTTGTTTTCTTAAAACCTTACAGGGCTTTTGGACACGTCAGAGAAATCAAGTTATTTATAATTAAAATTAGGAAATAAAGTGCTTACATTAATTTTTGTTCACATCAATCTTTTTAAGGTAATAATAAAAGCTAACTGAAAACACTGTTGGATTGATAGTTTTCGAGTTTGCAGAAGCATTCATCCCATGATTTTTTAGCTACCTACATAATCTGATATTTTGTAGTAAGCCTTTTTGTATAAGATTTGACATTTTTTTGAAATTCATTTTCTTATAATTTATGCAAGCGATTTGTTACGTTTTTGGGCAGAACCCAATAATAGTCAAATAAAAACTCTATAATTGGAGTCCAAAACAACTGTAACCCGCTACATTAAAAATGGCCATTTATGTACATATAGACATAGACATAGACATCTTTGATAGCTTTTAGGTTCATTCTAGAAAGAAATGTCAAAACAATACACTAGTAGCAAAACAATCAGTCGCTTGTCTGCTATGTCCCTATGGTTACCTACAAGACAATAAGCTACAACCCCAGTTGGATTGGGTTAGTTGTCTGGGCTTATGCTTCGATATGCCTAATGTTAGAGATAGAATACTGGGTAATGGGATGGAATTTCTAAACAGTATTCTGATATGTTGATAATACCCTATTATTATTCAAGCCCCGATACCTACGTTCATTCAGTTCAGTTCATTTAATTAAAAACAGCATCTTTATTAACAACGAAAATTACAATCAAGGAATAAAAAAAAATACCCAAAACCATTGAGCTAACTGCAGACGGTTGCAAACAGTCTAAAGGTCTCTTAAAACTCAATTGATCCATGTCAATATCAGTCGGAAGCGTCCCCAAGACACTGGCTGCATTACCACGCTATAGCATTTCACGCTTTAATGATTTAATACGTAAATTATCTATAATCCTACTTTCAGACAGCACCACTCTAAAATCCAACAAAGCAAAACAAGAAGTTGATGGAATCCAATGAAAGCTTTGAAACGGAAACCTTTTGTTCCGATTGTAGTTAAAATATGCTTTTCATCACAATTTCCGCTGAAATATCTGAGTTTTCAATACCTTTATGAATATGATATTTAAAGCCGACAGTTTTCGGTATAATATTCACAATATGAATATCCAAGTAATATTGGTACATTAATAGAGTTCTGAAAAGGATTGTTAATTCTCTTATTTTCTTGGATATTTTAGTCTAATGTATATTGTTCTATTGCGTGACACTGTTGATCAGAGTTTTATTTGTTTAAACCGATTTTGAAATAATTTAGCATGTTTTAATAAACTATAAACTGGACAATTAGAACATCATCAATAACATCATCAATGACAATAAATATACTTTATTAGTACTTAGTCATAAAACGTTGAAAAAGTATTTTTTTTGTTTCTGCTCAACTTGAATTCCTCCTCAAGCACCTTTAAGGTTATCCACTCATTATGGGACATCCTGTATAATCGTGTCCTAACTTTTGTATTAGTGTAACAAGTCCGATAAAACAGCCAATTGCTAATGTTTGCGACCTTTGAGGAATAATTCTAAGTATTCAGTCTCAAGTCTGTGGGTCAACAAATAAATCTTTAAGGCACAAACAGAAGCTAAGGTGGCGCCACCATTAATTTTTCATGTAATTTCATTAAACAAAGGAATTTCCAAAATTTAGTTTAGTTTTTTTGTCTAGTTTAGGAAGAGATACGAAAAAAAGTTTGGAGGCCACCAAAGGAAACTTCGTTTCACTTCCTAAACTATACAAATAAAACCACTAAAGATGCAATCAAAAAAAGGTATGATAGGTTTAACAAATTGTGTGAATTTTGGAAATACCTTTGTTTAACGGAATTATTTATATGATAAAACTAGCGACCCGCCCCGACTTCGCACGGTTTTATTATACCTACTTATAAACCTTCCTCTTGAATCACTCTATCTATTAAAAAAAACCGCATCAAAATCCGTTCCGTAGTTTTAAAGATTTAAGTAGTCAAAGGGACATGGGGACAGAGAAAGCGACTTTGTTTTATACTATGTAGTGACAAGTGGTGGCGCTACTTTAGCTCCTGTTGGCGCCTTAACTCAATTAAAAGACAAAAAATTACGCATGATTGCTTTCATTCTCATTCAATAAGCCTTGATATAATTCCGCTTTGTTACTTCATTTTACACTTCTATTGATTTACAATGAAGTCGCTAGGCTGTATCAACCAGGAGCAATAATGTTTATTTCTAGCTCATATAATAAGGACACAAAAAAAACTAACCATTACCTATTATTATGACACAAAGTATTATAAATATCTTCAATTAAATTTTTGTCCACAAGCGGGAGACATGATAAAATTCAAAAATTTACGACAAACCTCTACGGCGTAGTGCCTCTACGACGAATCAGCTCTACGTCGCAGGACTTATCTCTACATGACATCACCTCTGTGTGTTTTATTGGTTGTTTTATCTCTACTTCAAATCACATAGTACAAGGAGAGACTTGGTTTCATTTCTGTGTCGTATTACCTCTACGTCATATAAACTCTACGCCGTAGCACCCTACGTGGTATAACCTCTGTATAGTAGTACCTCTACGACGTAGAGGCGCTACGACGTAGAGGTACTACGTAACTAAATATTAATGGGTACTAAATTAATGCCTAGCATAAGTACCTTTTATTATTAGCTCTAATTTTAGTTTTATTTATAATAATGTGTACTTTGTGTTTTACTTTTTCTTTATTGTGTTAGATAATTACTTGTCTTCTTTTCTGTAGGTACCTACTTATTCTTATAACTTTGTTTCTGTTCTCTTTTGTAATTTTGTTGTGCTGTCTGTGTGTGATAGCAATAAATATATTCTATTCTACGTCGTAGCACCTCTACGTCGTAGAACCTCTACTTCTTATCGACTCCTTATTTTAACAAAGTGATGCTACATACCATTGCTACCATAGCATTGAAACTGTGAACAGTGTTTGAGTGGAACGCTACCGATACCTGTTTTTCTTTTTACCGTTATGAAACATGTAAGCAAAATGCATCCATAAATCCTTTTCAATCCGAGTAATCTCAGCATTTCCATCTAGTATTCAGTCCACACTCCTCGCGGCCTCGCATGAATAGTTTACCCTGATCTGTTATGCGGTGTAGGATCTTTGTGACATTGTTGTAATCTATTCTTTTCTACTTCTTTTGTTGTATGAAAACGACTTTTAGATAAGAAACCTTAACCTTAAACCCTTTCTCATTTATTATAATAGGAAAATAGTAAAATTTATAGATTCAATCATCATTCAACGTTAAAATAAAAGAAATTTCCTAATTTTTTCTAAACAAATATTACTAACTAGCTGGTGCCCGCGACTTCGTCAGCGCATGATTAGTATTTGGAGTACTCGCGATTTTACTTGCGCAATTCCCTTTCCCGTGGGATTTTCGGGATAAAATAAAGCCTATTTCTTATTCCAGCTTATAATCCATCTTTGTGCCAAATTTCATCCAGATCCGTTCAGCAGTTTTTGCGTGAAAGAGTAACAAACATCCATCCATCTATCAATCTATGCATCCATCTATCCATTCATACTTACAAACTTACGCGTTTATCAGTTCAATTCAATTTGATTCCCCTGGGCTATACGGGTTCTCAAAAATTTCTCACTGCATCTGAACGACGCGTGTGTACGCGTTTTCAGATGCTGAGAGAAATTTTTGAAAACCCGTCTAGCCCAGTGGAACCAAACTGAATTCCGGGATAAAATGTATCCCATGTCCAATCGTCCCGAGTTCCATTCGAATTTATTCACTTCCGTCGTGTCTCCTCTCTCCCAGGGGAACCTTACCGAATTCCGGGATAAAAAGTATATATGTCCTTCCTCGTAGTATGACCTATAATCATGCCGAGTTTCATTTCAATCCATCAAGTAGTTTTGGCGTGATGCGTGTTTACGATACAGACAGACAGACAGACAGAAATGAATGAAAAAAATTACAGTTTTGGCTTGAGTATCGATAATAGAGTCCAAACAAACCAAATAACCTCCAAAAAAAAATTTCAAAATATCTTCAATGTACAGATTTGGACCTGTTACAGTTTTATTATAAGTATAGATAGATTGCTCACAGTTAAGGTGACATACTATAATTTTACGATCTCTTTTATTCTATTTATCTATTTATCCAACCCAAATTCTATGTGATAAAACCTTTGAGGTATAAAATCTTTTTACTTGTAAAAAGTTTAAAAACAAAAATTGAATGAAGCAAAACTCATAATCAATAAGAATTGATAGGAATACTTATGCGCTGCGCCAGATACTCATCAGCTCTAGGAGTACAAGTCGCTTCGACCAGGGGCCGAATTCGACTAATGTCAAAACAAAGGTCTCAATAGTGCCATTCAATCAAACGTCATTTTAATCATAAAATGACGTTTGTGCGTTTGGGATCCTACTGTTTTTTGTGCTTGAAGAGACTTTCATAATTAGAATGCCAAAATGGTAGTTATAAAGGTAATCGTCACAGCTATGAATGAACCTCAAAAACTTTGTGCTAGTAGAATACCAAAAAGAGTTTAACACTGACATTTTGACACGATACCATTTAAATGGTGAAGCGCTTTATTTAGTGGAATTCTGGACCTGGTATATAAAACAATACAATCCTGAACAATCCACACAGCATCATCTAGCCCCAAGCTTGTTCAAAGAGCAGAGCAGAGCTTGTTAAAATTAAAATATGAAATTTTGTAGATACTCAAATATTTTTTAAAACCTGGAGAGCCTCGCTTTCCCTCGGGACAAAGGGTTTTGACTCCAAGGGAATCAAATAAGTAGGCTCTGTTAAACCTGCTTAATTTGCGCCTCTTGAGAGAGTCGTTCTATGTTTGGACACTTAAAACTCATGTAGGATTTTAACTTTGTAATACGAATTTAATAGTCTATGTTAAATTTATTACCAATAAAATAACTCCTAATTGCCATAAGGAGTTATTCTTTATAAATCTATAATGTTATTATTGTTTTAATTAATAAAGTAAATATAAAGTGAACGTGAATTGAAATAAGTAAATCAATTCATTTTAAATTTACTCGTTACAAATGTATAAAATTAAAACCTTGTTCATTTCCTCGACACTTAAAACTAATCTCTTTGTTTGAATAACGATAAGAAATAGTCAACAAAATTGTATAATAAACAACGAAAATTACAAGCAAGGAATAGAAAAATTACAACTAGTATTTACAATTGAAACCATTGAGCTAACTACAGACGGTTGCAAACAGTCTAAAGGTAGCTCAATTGATCCATGTCAATACCAGTCGGAAGCGTCCCCAAGACACAATGATTACTAGTTTTAATTTTATTTTCTTCAAGGCACACGACAAAGTGACAAAGGTTATCAATAATCTTTACCGAAACTTATTTATGTTTTTATGATTGAAGTTGAAATTGTGAATTTAAAATAACGATAAAAGTATATTTATTTGGACCAAATGTTATATGGGCAGGCTAGGCTGGCTCTTATGATAACCTTTGGGTTCACTATTATTTGTAAGCTGTATAAGTTTGATAATGTCAATTATCATTTTTAAAGCTAATTGGAGCAGACCTTGGCGAGAACTGTACACGTGTAAAAACATTTTAGAACTTCACAGTAATGAGACATAATTCGACGCATATTATTAGGCAACATTTCGAGAAATTAGGAAACTCGGAATAAGATTAGTTTTGTACGGTTGTAGTATACATATCTGGAATAGTATAAATACAAAAGTAATAAAATTATATTTTTTTTCAACGTTAAAGTTATTTAAAACGAGATATTTACCAAGATTTTAGTTGATTTTAGTGTTCCGATATTTCGATACATATTTCATGCGCCATGATCACGGAAAAACTGAGTTCACTAGTGTGAGTTTTATTGGCAGATATATCGCTCTTCCCTCATTTTTCGTCTGTTGCTACGAACGTTACCACCACCACCGGTTTCATTATCTAACCGAATCTGACGCAACTCGATCACGACACACTACACTGACGGTATCCGAACGCCGCTCCATTCGTACATCACTTCTTTGGCTTTTGAATAGAAGAATAGAATAGAATATATTTTATTTGTTTACAGAAATACACAATAAACAGTACGCTTTATAAACTTAGACTAAAATGGGAAGATCACATCCGTACAAGGTTCCAGATAATTGGAAACCTATTCGGTTGAAGTTCCTGTGTTTGGTTACCTCAATGGCCTCCTGTACCATTCTTGGTTTGTACTATACGATGATTCAAAGCCCTTAATATTTTTTTTGTTATTAAATGTATTATTAAACGAAAGAAATATTGGTGTAACATATTTTACGACCCTGATCTCATTAGAGCAAGCTTCATACGTTAAAAAAATTCGTGGTTTTGAGAGCTTTCATTCAACATTCCAACGGTGTAATCATTCGTTATCGAACTCAGACTAGCTATCTTTTTCGCTGTGCTTGTGCAACTATGCGTTGTTCAAGTTTTTGTTTAGGTTTTAGTTGTTATCTTGCTGTTACCTTGGTTTTGTCTGTTATTCTTATCAATTTTTGTAAAGTTTTATTCATAAATTTCTTTGTTTACAAAAAATATCTTTGATTCTAAATCAGAGTAGGTATAGTATGTGTTATCACTCTGTTGAGCTTACTTGTGGGTTATGTAACTCGAAACAGTGATTCGAATCAGACTCGTGAAGATGCTCCGCTATGACTGACTTCTCAGTTGACATATTTTTAAACGATTGTTTGTGCTACTTGACTCTAAAATAAAAAAAAATTGTTTATTTCAAGTAAGTTCGTGACTTATAAAAATAAATATTATTTTTAAACACACAATAATACCGGAATCCAATGAAAAATGATATAGACAAATCAAATAAAATTAAAAAAGTAATAAAATAAACGAACGACGGGCAGACAAATATGCGGACACGAGAGACCATCAGTGACCAGGGCACCGCCCCTTAAAAAGGGTTGTATGTAAGTTTATCCAGTGCCCCATAAATTCTTCTTCTTCTTTTATATTTTAATACACACAATAATAACAGAATACAATGAAAAATTATATAGTCAAATCAAAGAAAATTAAAATCGGTATTAAAATAAAATAATCGACGGGCAGACAAATATGCGGACACGAGGGACCATCAGAGACCAGAAGGGTTGAATGTAAGTTTATCCAGTGCCCCATAAACGGAGTGTCCTACCTATCCAATGTGCTTAGAATGGTGTTGGGGCTGCTACGTAGGCGTTACAAGAGCGACGCACAACGCTTTCTTAGATGACTCTGCGGGCAATAGTGAGTTACTAGGTCTTATCTAGATCCTAAAGTTTTCTCATAAAACTTCGTCACTAGTAAATCAATTTTAATCGTGATAAAAGGCGAGCAAAGTAACGCGTAGGAGCTAGTACAGCATATTTTGATATGAAGAACCATTTATCATTCCATTTTGCGGAAAAAATGGCTAGCCCGGAGTTTAATGATGCTATTACGGGAGGTATACGATATCAGAGAGTAAACGACTTAATATTGCCACCTGTCTTTATTATGGTAACAATTTAGCATGAATTATCAAAATGGAGATGTACCAACCTTATATGAACTGTAAACTAAGGGAACTTAGCGTTTAATTAATTACCACTCGATTCTCCCTTTATTTTTGTAAGTAAAACGTTTTTATGTCACCTAAAACACACATACATAATTGGTTACTTAAGGAAATGGCATAGTAATTAAAACATAGCTTTAATATTAAGGGGTAATAAAGATACGCGCTTAACACAGTACATGCCTACATTATAAAGTAATGTTGATATAATATCAACCAAAATGCGAGTGTCGAATGGGTGCCAGCTCTGTGATAATATTGGTCTATGAGCAAACACTGATTTTCAACTGATTTTTGTGATAGATAGATAGATAGAGACACACAAAAATCAGTTGAAAGAGAATCCTAGAGCGACATGGAATATGATCTTTTAGCGACCTAAAAGATCATATTCCATGTCGCTCTAGGATTTTCCTTCTTATGATTGAATTAAACGTTTATTTTGATAGATTAGTACAGTTTAAAATTAGAGCTATTACATAAACAATGAATCTGTCACCGGGAAAAACTTACTGACAAACATGATATGAATAAAATAAATAAATAATGCTGGACAATCCACACAGCACCATCTAGCCCCAAAGTAAGCTAATCAAAGCTTGTGTTATGGATACTAGATAACTGATATATTTAATACAATATGTATTAACATAGATAGATATTTTTTATTATACTTCCAAACACCCAGACCAACGGAACATATGTCTGCAGATCGTACACAAGTTTTTTCCGAAGCGGGTATTGAACCCGCAACCTCTTGCGTCGCAGGCGGACTCTTGCCTCGCAGAATATTTCTGTAGAACGCTGGTAAACACACTTCAGCTGAAACGAAATACTGACAGTATGCTTTTTAACTTTCTCAGTCATAGGGCCTCTTCGTCGTAGAGTTCATATTAGAACACTTGTTATTATTCTACAATACATAAACATACTGTATTTATTAGATTCCTATTCAAATTAAAATACTTAACTTTGACTAGGCACCTTTACCTTGTTAGGTTGATTAAAAAGGTTTCTATGACTATAAATGAACATACCTAATCAACACCCTTAAATCTTTACAGACAAGACTCAAGATCATCGTCTGTAACCAGTCCAAAAGTATCCCGGAAGTACTTTACCAACTGGAAGCAAGCATGCGACAAGACGAAGGACAAAACAAAAGAACTGCTGAAGAGGTGGCGGACTCTACCGGAATCCGAAGGGGGGGAGGAAGGGATGCTGACTCCGGGGCAGGATGAGGAAGATAAGCCAACAGGATGGAGCGTGCATGTTTGGAGTAAGTGATAGAGATAAGTCACAGTAGGTCTTGTAGACTGTATAATGCTGGACAATCCACTCAGCATCATTTAGCCCCAAGCTAAGCAGAGCTTGTGTTATGGCGACTCGATGGCTGAAATACTTAAAACAGTCTATTACATAAATAGATATTTTTTATTATTTCCGGAAGTAATTTAAGGCGGGCTAAGTAGCTAAAAATACGGCAGAAAAACCAGGAGAGTTGACAAGGGCTACCTCATAGATGGCGCATGCCTACCGTTAATTAGTATATTAGTTTTTATAAGATCGTGTTGCTGGTACCTGCGTAGGTAGGTAATAATGCTTTACGCTGGGTAACTTTACCCTGTTTTGTACCTGATGTAACGACCTCCCCAAGTTCCTAGGTAATGCATAAGTAAATTGATAATATGTATGGTTATGCCTAGGTACCTATACTATATTTCATCATTATCATTATAAAATATAATATAATCGCGAAGAAACGACAACCGTTGGGGTAAACGTGTTCTTGAGTGGAGACCGTGACGTAGCAAACGTAGTGTAGTACGCCCTCCGGCAAAATGGGATGACGATCTGCGAAAGACTGCTGGCAGATGCTGGATGCGTCAAGCTGAAGACAGGGCGCTATGGCGCTCATTAGGGGAGGCCTATGTCCAGCAGTGGACTAATATAGGCTGATGATGATGTATTAGTCCACAGCTGGACATGGCTTCCTAATGAGCGCCATAGCGCCCTGTCTTCAGCTAGCCTAGCATTCAGCATCTATCAGCAGTGTTTCATATTATTATATCAGCCTATGCATTTTATAAATTCATTTCGAATATCACTTAGGGTCACACTACACGGGCGGTTCTCCCGTCGCGGGTATCCGCTCGGCAAAGCTGCCGTAGACCATCAAACTACAAGGGATACGCGGGGATGATAAATCCGCGCAGAATGACGTATAGCGCGAAAGCGTCCATGTAGTAAGAACCGGTTATCAGCGGTGGTTGGAAGCTACATGTGGCGGTCGTATTGCTCCCGCCTAGCTGTGAACCGCGATTACCGCGAAGGAAAATCATATCTTTCATATTTCATATTAAAATGTGATTAGTGCGGTCCAGAAGCGTATTCCCGCAGCGGGAGAACTTCCCGTGTGGTATGACCCTTAGAAATCCGCTGTCAGTTTAAAATGCTGAGATTTTGACAATTAGGGGAGAACAGGGCAACAGGAGCCTACTCCAGGAATGTTTTAATAAAAATTTGACAAACTTGTCAAAATTCTTCCTATTATTATTTTCAATTTCATATATTTGTATAGTATACCTATAGTTAAAATACGGGACTGGCATACAAAAGTCTCGAAATATGAAGAATAAAAAAAATCTTTTCTTTTATTAAATGGTACTTAACTATAGATATGTATTAAGGTACAATTTACAGTTTAACCAGTCAGTCGCTCCTTTTGCCTGTCAATTGCAATGAATGAGTGCCCATTTAATGCTAGAGCAAATATAATTAATTTTAGATCAAAAAATTGCAAAACTCTATCAGTAACATTTGTGTTACTGTTAGAGTTTTTCAAATCATAACATTTTTACAATCAAAATTTATCAATTAATTTGGCAAACAAAACGGAGAAAATAAATATAAAAATATTGATGGAAAACAAAAGATTTTATGGATCCAGACTTTATGGATCCAAACAAAATGTACAAAATATCTCTCGAATCTGGACTATCACTGCCAGTACACTTTTTCATCATCGGTACCACATCTCTACATGTTTCAGTATATAAAAAAATTGCATATAATTTATCTTTTTCAAAATATTAGCTAGGCTACCATCAATTCAATTTTACCTTATCACTCATTGCCCGACAGCTTTCATTAGCCTACGTTCCCCTATGCCCGTCATTCTTTAGCATAGAGCCTATGCTAAAGAATGACGTAGAACGGTCACTAGAGTGAATTCGAGTTCAAATTCGAGATTTTACAGAATGAGTCTGCCTGCAGATATAGAGGTAGATAAAGATATAAAATAAGGAAATAAACAACTTTATTAACAACGAAAATTACAATCAAGGAATAGAAAAAAATACAACTAGTATACAACTAGTACATGTATACAATTGAAACCATTGAGCTAACTGCAGACGATTGCAAACAGTCTACAGAAAATCTAATTTGCTTTTTAGGTAAATTCAGGTAAAATAAAACATATTGCGAAATATTACGAATATGAGGTATAATTTATAATTCTCTATTTTTAATAATGAGTAAAAAATACTCAAAATTCTAATTCGATCAAAGCTGACTGTCTGCTGCAAAATAAAAATGCTAACTAACATACCTTATACCGCTAAGGTATGAATATATCCGAAATGCTAGAAGATGATGGAATAGATAAAGTTTTGTTATAAAAGACCCGAAATTTCCCGAGAAATAATGTACAATAACCAGGTTTTGAAATCATCCAGAAATTTCGGGAAATCCCGGGAAATTGAGAACCTGGAATGCCCGGGCGCAAATCCTAATTTATAATTTACCATCATAATAATTTTTGTGCCATCTCTATTACGTTCCAGTTCCACTCTATGCAAAACGATATCATATCTCTGGATGCTAAATGAAATTTAGTTTTGATAATTTGTGTAGCGTAGTGGTATTCTATATTCAAAAATTCGATTTGCCTAAATCCTAGTTGTCAATCGAAATGAAACATAGTCAATCTGTCAGGGAACGCTAGCTAAGAGCCTGTCCAGATGGAGCGTTTTACTCGCGAGTGCTCTCGCGTTTAAACATTCGCGCTTTCTCCAGATACTAGAGCACTATACCTACATCCCGTCCAGATGCTGGTGCGCGATTCCTCGTCCAGTCAAAAAAAAAAACAAATTACCGTACTTTTCATAGACGAAATTAAAAAAAAAGTAGCAGTATGGGAAAATTGAATCAATCAGAGATAATCCAATAGAACCATGAAACGTTACAATTAACTAATAACGGAAGAATTAGTAGAATTGGATGTATGTTAAATCTTTGTAGTGCTTTTTGCTTCCGACTTTTCCAGAACTATTTTATTTGGTTCCATGTTTATAACTGTCTCCGAGTCCCTCCCTAACGCACCGCGCATAGGAGCGCACGTAAAACGCCCCATCTGGACAGGCTCTAACCGAATATTCACGATAAATATTACGTATGGTTTGTCATTGATATCTGAGACGACATCAAGCACACGTCCGGCCTTGACAGAGGTCACGGCGGTACTGATGCATGGGCGGCGGGCTCAGCGCCTGCTGTAAATCGAATAAATTAATATTTAAATTTATTGAGAATCTTCATCAAAAGACTAAGCTAACCGGATTCTAGATAAAAATGTTACCTAACTTTAACAATAACTCCCTAGTTGATGTTTATCGTAGCTATCAATATATTTTTATATTAAATTCTGAAACGTGCCATTTTGAAAACATTTATTAATTGAGAAAAGTTTCTGCTGTTATGTTTTCAGCTTAGCTGTTAATCTATGTACGAACGTGAAGTAATATATATTTATAAATTTGAAATGTAGCTTGCTCAGAAACATTACCTATTTCTACTTAAAAATGACCGATTGTCGACAGACAGGGCCTTAACTAGTGGAAACAAGCATGCGACAAAACGAATAACAAAACAAAAGAACTGTTGAAAGAAAAGAACGGTAGAGTCCGCCACCTGTGAAAAGGTGGCGGACTCTACCGGATTCTAAGGGGGGGGGGGAAGGGATGCTGACTCCGGGGGATGCTGACTTCGGGGCAGGATGAGGAAGGTAAACCAACAGGATGTAGCGTGCATGTCCGGAGTAAGTGATAAGTATAATCAGCTAAGCAGAGCTTGTGTTGTGGCTACTAGTTGACTGATATACTTAACACATTACATAAAAAGCTATATTTCATTATTCGACGAGCTCAGACCTTCACTCACCGCGCCACATCGGTCGTCTATGGTCTAAGTCGTTGGAGGTAGTGAAAATATAGAAGGTTCTGGAACTAAGATCGGAAGTCTTTACTAATATTATAAAAAAAGTTAAGAATGTTTGAATGTTTTTTCTTCTGTCACGCAAAAACTGAACGGATCGGCTATATTTTTATAGACGTATTTCTAGCCCTGTATTGACACAAGGGCTACTTTTAATTCCATAAATATTTTTCCATGGAATAGAAACAGCTTTGAAAAGTCCCATAGAAACAACGCTTACGAAAGTTTCAAGGATAGCGTCCAAGTACCTAAAGGTTTCTGTAAAATGCCTCCTCGAATTCTAGTTTCTTTGAAATTGTATTTTCAAACTTCTGCGATTCGTGTTATTGGAAAATCGGATAGGGCAGTGGAACTTTTAAAGATACATTCAAAGTTGTAAAAGATGTTGACCTGTGGTTTATCTATGTGAACGTATCAACTATTACTTTTGATTTCCTTTCAAATTATTATACTTGTGTGTTGTGTTTAAGTCAAATTAATTAATCACTACATAGTACAAACACTATCACTACATAGTACAAAGTACAAGTACTGCATAGTACAAAAATAATCACTACATAGTACAAAGTCGCTTTTTCTGTCCCTATTTCCCTATGTCCTGTGACTGCTTAAATCTTTAAAACTATGCAACGGATTTTGATGTGGTTTTTTTTAATAGATAGAATAATTTGAGAAGAAGGTTTATACGTATAATAAAACCGTGCGAAGCTGGGGCGGGTTGCTAGTATAGTATAAAACAAAGTTGCTTTCTCTGTCCCTATGTCCCTGTCCCTTTGAATGCTTAAATCTTTAAAACTACGCAACGGATTTTGATGCGGTTTTTTGTAATAGATAGAGTGATTCAAGAGGAAGGTTTATAGGTACGTGTAATAAAACCGTGCGAAGCCGGGGCGGGTCGCTAGTTAAATTATAAATTCCTAAGTTGGTATAACTTCATCTCGCGGGCGTGAAACTCGCAAGTGCACTGGCACCTTCCAATTTTACCTACTTTTTCTGTCGTCAACTCGCGTGCACGTGATAAACGGGGCTTTTTACAGTCAGATACATAAACGAAAACTGCCAAGACCACTATTTATTTTAGCAGAGTTCCTCATCCAAAGTACCAGGTTAGCAGAAACATAAAAGAGGGTGAACAAAAATGAACATAAAAATGTCCACTTATCTATTCCTAAGATTAATTTACAATAGCTGTTATGTCTCGATGTCTGAATGATGAAAATATTGTCAAATTCAATGATTACTTCGTAAGGACCTGGTTAAATAAGACTTAGTTTTTTGCCGACAAATAGTGTTGCATCATACATGCATCATTACTAACATGGTCGAGAGCTGGCATTCTACTATAAACAAAAAAAATAATAGAAGAATGGATGTTTGTTCCTATTGCACGCAAAAGCTACTAAAAGGATCACCTGGAATAACACATATGCTACTACATCTCCTAAATAAGTTTCAACGGGATAGATATAATCTTGAGACGTTTTCATAGAAACAAAGCGTGCGAAGCCGCGAGCAGATAGCTAGTACTGTTACAATGTCATAAAAACGACTTCTTAAAGCTTCAAAATCCTACGTAATGTCTCTGTAAAGGCTCGATAAGACTTAAGAGCTCATTTCCTTGATCGTAAAACTAAACTGTTGAAGTTAGAACACAAAGATGGTGTTTGAAGAGTTCTATTTTCATAGCATTTTAATGTGACTCAACCTGAGATACGTTCATTATATTTACATATATTTCTAATTAAAAATATTTATGGAGGATACAGGTCATATGTCATACAGGATATTAGTCATTGCTGTTGTTGACATTATTTTGTCAAGCGTATGATTCATTGCGGTTTATTTCTCTCTAACATAACAGTGTAGTAACTATGTAAACATCTGACCTGAAAATATCAATAGTCTATTAATAACTTGGAGGCTCAAAATAGGGAAAATAACTGGTGCAGTCAGGGTTTTATAATATAAGTAGGTATTTATTTAATCATTAAAATGCACACGGATCCCCATGTCCAATCCAACACTCTTATCCATCCACGGTTGTCTGGTAGAGATCGCTCTTGAGCGATAAGACCGCCTATGGTTGCACATTTTGTAATTTTTTTAGGTATGTTTTGTATAATACTTTTAAGGGTTCAATAAAGAATTTTCTATTTTTCTATCTATCTATATCGTGATATTTTTCGGAAACCCCCCTTGTTTAAGCCACGCGTAAGTTGCCACATATATGTAGAAGCCGTGTCCGGGCCGGAGGCGAAGACGTACGGGTCTATCCTATCGGTACCGCACAGCAACCGCCTCCAGTGTATGTGTAGTCTTTCATATGAATCAATAGGATACAACTCGCACGCCTTTGCCTCCGGCCCGGTCAGGGCTTCTATGTGTGACGGCTTATTAAGATTAGAGAGCGCGGTAAGATATCACGTTTTTTTTGTGGTACGCGTTATTTTTCTCTCGGCCAGACAGATACTCAGTAGTCTTAGCATGAAGACGTCACACCATCGTACATTCAAATATCTATACACTAGCCAAACTCGATGTAGAATGTTTGTAAACAAATCACGACACAAAAAACTAAAATTCACTTGCTTGGCGTCGAATTTTAGATATGAGTGTACGAAATATTTAGTGAAGGAAGGATCTTAAATCGACAAGTAATGTAAATTGCGTATAAAAAGGCGCGGCAACAGAGTATATTTTAGGTTAAGTATGGGCGGTTTCTTTACAAACATTCTACATCGAGTTTGGCTGATGTATAAACATCCAAACTTTTGTATTTTTATCAATGACAAAGAAATCACCTAGAATAATAATAAATAAGTTTTTATTCAAAAACTTGTAGAACTATAAAACAAGAGGTACACTTATTATCTAAATACAGCTATATAACAATTAAGCCTGAACTAGTCCTGTGATTCAGTCAGTAGTGCAGAATGGATACCATTGAGAATTTCAAAGAACTATACGATAAGTATCCCTCATAAAAGCGTACTAATAAAGATACACTCTGATGGTATCTTATCTTATCTATTATCGGGCCCGGCACTCAAAGCCGTGCATTATTGAGTGTCCAATTAGAGACAACGTCCCACACGATCGATCTGCTATTTACGTCGACTCGGTCAAGCCTTGTTTGTATGAATCCACCTCGTATGTTGACTGGCTAATGGCTTGGAACTGATTCGAACGATATCACATTTCTGGATGTAAAAATCTTGAAAGTAGGTAATTTATTTCTGAACAAAGTACATGTTTAAAGTAAATATTGGAATTTGATTATGCTCGCAGTAGTTTTTAGTGAAACGGTATTGTAAAAACTCTACTCACAGACATTTTATTATCGTAATAAGCACAGTTTAGCACAGTGATATATTCCTTTTGGCGACATTAGGTGTATCTGGAAAAATAACTAGGTAAAAAATGACTAGAGCCACGGTCTACGCTTTACTTTATTACAGACTTTTTAGCCAACTTATCATTTCATTTGGGTTAAGTCTATCTTATATCTATATTAAAAAATACCTATCTGTGTATTGTTTTAAGTATGTCAGTCATCTAGCAGGTAATTTTTCCATAATACAATCTCTGCTTAGCTTGGGGCTAGATGATGCTGTTTGGATCATCGAGAATAATAATTTATTTATTTTAATATCAGTACATTCAAGGAAAACTATTTTGGTCTTTGGCTCAACAAACAACTTATAAAAATAATAAGGATAATTCTAGACTTTATTATTAATCAGCGTAACATGGCTAGTAGGTAAACCGCAGAATGTTTACCATTTTATTTTTGATTCCAATTACTTACCAACTTCAGTGAAGCGTTTCTGCTGAACTTCAAAGAGGAAATATCGGAGGTCGTCCTTTTTGCAAACATTGTTAGGTATGACCTCAGCGCGGTATTCGATACCAACCTCTCCAGCGCGGAATGATGCTTTTGTGAAATGATGCTATCAATTTATTCAGACCATTGAGGTCTGAATAAATTGATTGGACGAGAAAGCAAGTTTGTGGGGTATTTATGATGGAGCTCATCAACAAATTCGAATGCAATTCGAAGCAAACCCGACATGCTTTACGAGTCGAGACAATAATAAGTTCACAATTTTTAAAATAGGACATATGCCGACTTAGAAAAGATAGGATCACAAATCGACAAGAGAAATTTGGAATTGTGTCCAATCTAGAGAGATTTAAAATTGTTATTTAGGATCTATATAACCCATGTAAAGTCTCTTGTTTACTCACCCTTACTATTGATTATCTTAATAAAACTCGCACGCAATCAGAAAGGGACCAAACATATTAAAATAATTTATTTCACGTAGCATTTCTCACACAATCCTTCGCTATGTCAGAATGTTTTGGAATTTTTTGATGCTTTTGTTTCATTTAGTGCTTTTTGCTTTATCGAAACGGTCCCATCCCTTTCTGATAAGCGCTGACTGTACCTGCCAGCGATAATGAATAAGGATGAATTTAGGAAGTCATATCTTGTCTCGTAGCTACAATATTAGTCACCAGTGACAATCAACACAGTGACAAATATCCGTCTAGGTGATATATAGTTTGGTGTAGGTATGTACATAAAAGCCATGATCGCCTGGTCCTTAAAATAGTTGCTTGAATCTAAATCTACACCTTTAGTTTGAATCGATAGACATGTTACAATACAAAGCTGATTTACATAAGTACAAGCCTATACCCGTCACTTAGAAATTCCCTAAACAAACAAAAGTATTTAAATAAATAATTCAAGCAAAAGAAAAACCCACACAGCTTATTCACATATATTTTTATCGCAGCGGAAAACCACAGATCCTGCGTGCTGAATCGCTGATGTTTCTATCAGAATACAATTTTAAGCCGCTTTGCTTAAATATTTCTGAACCCAACTCAAGGGATTTGTGAACGAAAGTAGGTGAGCATCCCGGTTTCAGAAACACCTGAACAATAATCAAAAGCAAATTTAGCGGCTATCACCGTGACGGATAGTGGTGGCCATTCTTAACACAAAACGTAGGTAAAATTACATACTTCCTTACATACTTCGACAACCGATGTAGCGCGATGGGCGAAAGTCCGTCTGCGGCGCAGGAGGTTGTGAGTTCGATTCCCGCCTTGGGACAAATATTTAGTACGATTTGCAAATATTTTTCCGAGGTTCTTGGTGTTTCTGTGCATAGTAAAAAAATTCTATATATCTATGTAATGAATCGTATTCAGTATATCAGTCATCACTACATATGCACACTACTACCCATAACACAAGCTTTGCTTATCTTAGTGCTAAATGATGTTGTGTGGATTGTTTTACGTTTTATTAGTTGAGTCTAGTTCCTCCTGATTTCACCAATTGATATGTATGAATAATATAAGGTATATTTAAAACAGTGCTGGCTTATAGAGGTAAATAAAATATTCACTTCTGATCCATCAAATCTTGAAGCCAAATTGAATCTGTTTTCATATATTTTAGAAGAATTCACATATTTTACTCGTTTTACTTAGTTTTTATTCTATGATTGTAATGTTGTTTGTTAATAAAATATTCTGAATTCATTCTTCATCGGAATGTTGTCTTATTTTACTATTATTAGAACAATGAACAGTCGATCAACAACAGATTACTAAAAAATCTATTACATTGTAGTTTCAAAAGTTTAAAGCAGTTGCTCAGCTATTTTT